>VXBP01002277.1:51172-118217 GCA_013400115.1 Rhinopomastus cyanomelas | reverse complement strand
CCCCCCCCATCCTAGGTCTAGGACCATCCTTGTTCTAGACATGGGAAGATTGGACTGGATGATCTTTTGAGGTCCTTTCCAGGCCCTAGGTGATCCTAGACCAAGTCGCACAGGAAGATATCCAGATGGGTTTTAGAAATTTCCAGAGAAGGAGATTCCACAACCCCCCTGGGCAGCCCGTTCCAGTGCTCTGTCACCCTCACTGTGAAGAAGTTTCTGTGTTTCATTCTGTGTTCCAGCTTAAACCCATTGCCTCTTGTCCTATCATTAGATGACATTGAGAAGAGCTTGGCTCCATCCTTCTGACACCCAACTTTTATGTGTTTATAAACATCAATGAGGTCCCCCTCAGTCTCCTTTTCTCCAAGCTCAAGAGACTCAACTCCCTCGGCCTTTCCTCATCAGGGAGGTGTTCTACTCACTTCATCATCTTTGTGGCTCTGTGCTGGAGTCTCTCCAGCAGTTCTGTGTCCTTCTTGAACTGAATGGACACAATATTCCAGATGAGGTCACCTCTCAGTCTCCTCTTCTCCAAACTGAAGAGACCCACCTCCCTCAGCCTTTCCTAATGAAGGAGCTGTTCCACTTCCTTAATCATCTTTGTGGCTCTGCAGCAGCCTCTTTCAAGCAGTTCTGTGTCCTTCTTGAACTGAGGGGCCCAGAATTTGACACGTTATTCCAAACGTGATCAGTTACTTGGATCGCTCCACTTGCTGCTCTTATGATCCAGTTTTCATTGACTTCTCTGGATCTTACAAACACTCAACGCATCTGAAAAAGAGACGTTGCAAGTTTTTCAACTGAATAGGCAAAAAAAAAAATGCATTCAAATGTAGTGGATTTTTTCTTACAAACACCATTTCCCTCTGACTCAGTTTGCCAATCTGCATGACACTTACGTAAATATTTACCCAACTTTGCCAAGGGTTGTGAATCTTCATGAATCATTGTTTGTGTAACACGTTGTAATTCTTGAATGAAACTTAGCATATGTATTCAGAGTATGGATCTGATTAATGGCGGAGGATAAATGACAAGAAGAATAGATTAAAAATGATCACATCACCTGTTTTTTTTCCTTGTTCAAATTCTCTTTTACAAATGCAAATAGTTTATGGTAGGTACACATGTTGGGGAAGAAGATTAGGATGCAGTCAGTGTTAATCAGCATATTCCAGTTTGAATCACAAAACACTAGGCATGGGAAGGGACCTCGGAAGATCATCCAGTCCAATCTCCCTGCCACAGCAGGATCACCTAGATCAAGTTGCACAGGAACATATCCAGGTGGGTTTTAGGCTGCTTTCACTGGAACAGGCTGCCCAGGGGGGTTGTGGAGTCTCCTTCTCTGGAGATGTTTAAAACCTGCCTGGATGTGTTCCTGTGCAACTTAGTCTAGGTGATCCTGCTTTGGGAGGGGGATTGGACTAGCTGATCTTTCGAGGTCCCTTCCAATCCTGATGTTCTGGGATTCAGATCATATGTAGACAGTCCTTTCTGGCAAAATTCTTTGCTTCAAGAGATGGGTAAACTAAGTGAGCATATTGGCTGCTTCATTTAGCTGTCATCCCTCTGCAGGCTGTGTGACCAAGCCTGACACACTCGATCTCCTGTGGTACCATCATCTGCACGCTTTGGTTACTGTCTCCCATGCTAAACTTCATGGTCTCTTCAGTCAAAGGAGTATGAGTGAAACCAAGTGTGGTGCTGTAAACACAATAGCTAGGAGAGAGGTTGTGCACAGATGGCTTCGGTGCTCGACATCCACACGACACAGCATCTGAGGACAGCTCTGCATTTGACACTAGGCCTGGGCTAGGCACAGAGAATTGCCAGCTGTTCAGTATTTCCAAGTAGACTGTTGACACAGATTTGAAGTGTCTCAATGACTGTGATGTGCTCAGACACAGCAAGAAAACAGTTTTTAGTTTGAGAACCAGATTTCTTAAGCAGTGAAAATAACACAAGTTAGAGCCTGGAAATGTATTTTGTCACTTCATCCTTCTCATCACTGTAACAGGGTGGTTCTCCTTAACACACTGCTGTGGTGTTCTGCAGCTCAGTTATAGGAGTGCATTTGGGAGGGGGGAAAGACATCCACGGAGAGGTTCCCACACAGCTGTCACTTGCACAGGGCACTGTCCTAGGACCAGAATGTGCAATTACCTGAATGAGCTTAAAAGCATTAGTCCTATTACTATATTCCCTGATAAAGTAGTCCCTCCCCAGTTTTCCTGCAGGCCCATTTTAAGCAGTGGAAAGCTGCTACAGGGTCATCCTGGAGCCTTCTCTTCTCTAGGCTAAACAATCCCAACTCTCTCAGCCTGTCCTCAGATGGGAGGTGCTCTGTGTGCACAGAACAGTGACAAACTGTGCTCAGACATTGTCCTCCTATCTATACCTTTACCTGAGCATCCCATTCAGCCAGACTGCATAACACCTCCCAGATGACATAGCTGGATGTTTGCTTGCTGACATTCTACACCTAAGGTAATCCGAGCTTGATCTGTCTGTGAACAGAAGTTGTAGTTAGCATCAGACTCACTAATCACAGCATTCTTTTGTCATCTGCTTGCTACTGGCTTTGGAGAGGCTCTATTTCACCACCAAAGTCGCTTAGATGTAGTGCTGGGGGATATGAACTTGTAGAGTTGATGGTTGGACTCGATGATCCCAAGGGTCTTTTCCAACCTGAATGATTCTGTGATACCAGTGTTTGGTCATTTCCTACAGAGAACTAACACCAAGACCCATAGATTTTCATATAAACGCATGGGTTTATGGTAAAATGCCTTTCCATGGAGTGAGGGCAAATAGCTGCTTCAACAGAAACCAGACTCCGTGCGTTCAATAAGCAAAAGGATGAGGAGGAAGCCGCAGCTTTTCAATTCAAAACTCTTCTTCACAAGCCAAAAAATTTGGTCAGCTCAGTCAGAGTAGGAAACACAGCTGCTGGTCTCTCAGTTGTTAATCCACTATTGATCCTTTCATATCACAAGTATCACAATCTTAGCTTTATGATTCTATTACAGTGATTTTATTGTAAAAGCACAGTGTTGTCAGCAGTTGCCTAATGTATTATAGTCTCTTAAACCACACTGGGCTTAATACAGAAGATCAAACCCTAAGAATTAAAAAATAAGAGTCTTTATCTTATCCACTGGTCTCAGGAAAATCAGTAGCAAAGTAAACACAAGTGCGTGGGTTATCACACCCTGATAACACCCAGCTGACACGAGGGTTTCCGCATGCCCAGGGCAGGTGAGGAGGATTGAAAGCAGACTGAGAAGGTTTTAATTTAGGCTGAGAGTAACTGCTCTCATCCTGAGTAAAACCTGAACAGGCTGATAATCTGGATTACAGATTTTGAAAAATATGGAGGTAAGAAATTCCCTTATGTAATAGTGGAGGGGGTTGGTTTCATTCTTACTACAACTATCCTAGGAGGATTAGGACTGGCAAGTGAGATGTGTTCTTCTCTTTGTTTTAAATAACACAAGTATAGCTAAAGTATTTCTGCTAGCATCTGTTTTGTCATGAAAGATGGTCTTGGCTCTTCATGGAAAGAGTGGTCAGGCACTGGAATGGGCTGTCTAAGGTGATGGTTGAGTCTCTATCCCTGGATGAATTTAAAAGTTGCTTAGATGTGGTGGTGGGGATCTGGTTTAGGGGTGAACTTATAGAGTAGGATTGATAGTTGAACTTGATGATCCCAGGGGTCTTTTCCAACTTCAATGATTCTATGAAGAAGACCCCAAAATAATGCTGTATGAGCATTAACTAACGTGTGACTCCTGATGGTGTGTTTAATAATGCTTGGGTGGCACGTCTTCTGAGCAAAGAACTGGAGGATGCTAAAACCCATCATGTTCTTCACAAGGGCATAACATATGTAGTCTTTATCAATCTTGTCTTATCAGTAAACTGTGTAACAAGGGTTTTTATCCAAAAACAACAAAGGGACTTCAGTTTTTTACTTCCCACCAACATCTGAGCTACGTATGTCGCTATCTGGGGTTTTTCTGCTGTTTCTGTCACCTTCTTTCCAACACCAAATTAATCATGCAGGTGACCTTGCTGGTTTTCATTATGCACTGCAGGCTCTATGAGCTGTTGCTGGAAAAGCCTGACATTGCTCAGCTGGTGGGGTCCTGCATCTACTTTTTTTAATCTGCTTTTCTCTGCCACTACTTAGTACAGGCTATATTTTTGCTGTCATGCACAGTTTCTTTCATTTGCCACAAACTAAAAGTAATTTTGCTGTTAGAAGGAAAGTACAGCATTTTAAATTGTTCTTTAGCCACTGATAATCAGCAAAGCTGGGGGCTTTTTAATCCAGGCCCATGTTACCTTTAAAAATGCTGGTTTGCCTCAACTTTACATGAGAAGAGAGGAGGTGCAGGAATCTGGGCAACTTCCACCCCAGCTTCTGTATCACTGCAATTTGATGAAAAGAGTCTTATAAAAATCCAATCAAGTCTGAAATGCTGCTGCATGACTGCAGTATAGCTATGTACAACCACAGCCTTGAAACAGGCTGCTCAGGGAAGTGGTTGGAACCACCATCCCTGGACCTGTTCAAGAGTTGTGTAGATCTGGAGCTTACGGATGTGGTTTAGTGGTGGGCTTGAGACAGTGTAATGGATGGACTTGGTGATCTTGATGGTCTTTTCCAGCCTGAAAGATTCAGTGATTCCAGACAGGAGGCTAGATGATCTTTTGAGGTCCCTTCCAATCGCTAATGTTCTGTGGTTCTATGATGTCCTTGTATTGAGGTGGCCAGAACTCAGTACAGTATTCAAGGAGAGGCCTCACACGAGTGGCAATCGCTTTAAACTGAAAGAGGGTAAATTTAGATGAGATACAAGGAGGAAGCTCTTCACTGTGAAGGTGCTGAGACACTGGAACAGGCAGCCCAAGCAAGTTGTGGATACTCCATCCCTGGAAGTGTTCAAGACTGGGTTGGATGGGGCTCTGGATAATGTGGTCTAGTGAGAGCCGTCCCTGCCCACGGCAGAGAGGCTGGACCTAGATGATCTTCCAGGTGTTGGAAAGGCTCCCACAGTGCAGGAGACAGATCCCTCAACACCCCCCCGCCGCGGGGCCGGGGACAGGCGGGAGACGACGAGCAGGACACACCGCGCCTGGCGGCCTCCCGCCTGTCCCCGGCCTCCTCCCCGCGGGGCGGTCCCGCTCCCCGCCGCAGCCTCTCACCGATAGGCGGCACCGCCACCCGCCTTCCTCCTCCTCCTCCTCCTCCTCACCTTCGCGCCGGGTGACCCAGATCGCAGCAGCGGCGGCGGCAGCTCCTCATCCGCCCGGTGCGGCCGGCCGGAGCGGGGATGCGGCGGTGAGTGCGCGGCGGGTGCTTGCGGAGGGTCCACGGGTCGCACAGAGACGGGAGGCGGCTCCTTGTGCTTCTCTTGGGGGTTTCAGTGAACAGAGAGCAGCTAAAGCTTGGGGTTGGAGGTGGCGGACAACAACACCTTTGTCCCAGTTCAGTCAACTCAGAGGGTCCCAAGCAGCTGGTTTTTGTTTCAGACGCCTTTGTCACAAAGGAGCCATTTTAGGAACGGGGAAGAAATTTATTTAGTGGCGTTTTAGTAAACCCAGGTTTCCATTCTTCTCTCTCCTGCCCCCTCCCCTGTCCTGCTGTCTGTATTTACCCTAAAATGAAGTAGAAGAGACGGCATCTCCTCGGACTCTGGTCGTAGCTATCCGCTGTAACGACCTCACAGGCTGCCTTCTGCTTCATTACGTGGTTTTTAAGGGGATATAGTTGTTTTTCAGGCGTTTCATGATGCATTTTTAAAGCTCATTACTTTGTGCTGGTGGGTCTGTGAATAGTTGAAGCAGCTGAGGGAGCCTTGTGGTCAGAACATCTCTCCCTAGGAAGAGAACAGCAAAGGATGCTCCCTGCATGGGGCGATTTGGAAGATGTTGCATGGTTAGGTCTATTTATCATATTTGGGAAAGCACAGGTACAGAGGAGTCTGCTGATGCTCAGGAGAACCTGCTTTTCTCTGACCCACCTGGACGTGTTCCTGTGCGACTTGGTCTCGGTGATCCTGCTGTTGCAGGGGAACTGGACTAGATGATCCTTTGAGGTCCCTTCCAATCCCTAATGCTCTGTGATTCTGCATGACTTTCTTAAGAAAAGCACACAGCTGCGTTTCCAAACCCAGCAGGTGGAGTTTACATCCAGAAATACCTTGTGACTGGGTTCAATTCTCAGAACTTCTGTATCATCTCGAGCAGTGTTTCAGCTATAACTAATGCAAACACACACTGCTGTAGGGATTGCCTTATCACCAAGCCTAAAAGATGCTCAGAGACAGGAAGCCTATGATCTTTTTGGGACTGAAATCATGTGACAGCATCAGATGCTGCATGGATCGCTGTAGACACAAACCTGGTACAAAATATTTTCTGGGATGCACTCAACAATGGGGAAGTCATGCAGTAGAATATATTGGTTAATCTGTCTGCTGGCTCACTGACACACAGTAAAATATGTTCTGCTAGTGTAAAATCCTGCCAGGGCTAAGCACATAACCAAAGGGTCTTTGAATCCTTCGCCTGCTCAACACAAGACAAGGTTTTGTTAGCCATGGGACAGCATCACATTAGCTGCGCTGACATTTTTGAACCCAAGAGTTTCCTCTGATCAAACATCTGTCTGTCTCATTGGAGAGTTACAGCCCCTTGAACTAAGGTATACTTAAGCTGGGTAAGTTTAAGACTACATTGTGTTAGGTGCTTATTATCCATCATTTTCTTTTGCAAAAACGAGAGTCTTCTGCTGCTTTCACTGATGAAAACAGAGAAAATGCTGTTGTACAACTGTTAGGGTGACTGTGGAACTCCAGAATGCTGCTAATATTCAGTTCATGTTGTATTTTAAAGCTGTCTGGAGATCTTGTATGTACAGTTAAACTGTGATCAGCTGTAACCAACAGCTTGTTGTTGTTAACAACAGTTCTGGGTTATACAGGCAGAGAATAAGTGCTTTACAGACCCAGCCAAGCTTTGTTTTTCCCAAGGGGCTTTTTGAAGTGTTAGCAGAAAATTGCAAGAGTGAGCTTGGTCTGCCTACAGATCAAATCTTGTTGGATTTAATACCCTCTGGCTCACGAGACTCTTCTTTTTATGAACATCTGCTTAGCCTTCTTGATTGGAAGCGTGTTCTATTTGACATTCCTTTTGAAATCTTTTGCTTGGTGATATAGGCCAAAAGGCTGCAGGAGATATGTTTCCCTCCTTGAATTGAAGCTTTGGGCAGGAGGCAAGATGAATAAATCCATGGTAGGGTTTGCTGGATTACTGGAAAGGAAGCCAGGTGGTGAGATTCCAATGGTGAAAGAAGGCTGAAGTAAGGCAAAATAGAAGCTGATGTGAAGAACGGTTATGACAGTGCAAGAGTGAGGCTATTGTTTGTGTTTAGCATCCTCAGCACCCATGTAGGATGATACGAGCTCAGCCACGTAACTCGGCTCGAGTGCTGAGCTGTGCTGCATCACAGGGTTTGCCAAGCATGAGGGGGAAATGCTGCTTGTTCCTGCCAGGCAGTCGAAGGAGAAGTCTGACAGCAGAGACTGCAGGAGCAGCTGCCTGAGTCACTTCTTGATGGTATGTGGGGTTGTGTGAGTGCTCCTCAAGGCAAAACAAGCGTTTTAGCGCTGAACTGACCTGCTTGACTTTGCCTTGAAACACATTATGGATGTGTTTATGTTAGCAATTTGGCTCACTTCCAGCTTGAGTATCTGACACATCCTCAGGAGGCCTTCTCCAGTTGCCTCGCAGTGGTTCAGGTCTCAGTGCAGTCTTGCCTGCCGGAGACCTGAACTCTCCCCATGAAACTAAACCTGGGAGCAACCCACAGTCCATTACTGAGTCTGACATCAGAGATTGGTTTCTTAAAATGATCTCTGGTTTGTCATCAAGTGAGCAGCTCTCATCCACCTTAGGATAAAAACAGTGAGGATCCCCACAACAAGTTTCTCAACTTCAAATGTTTCTGTCAGTTCATTCTGGAGTGCAGCGGCCTGCTCTCCTGCAAAGCTGGAGATGGGTAGATTTAGACTGGGTGTGAGGAAGAAATTCTTCACTGTCAGAGTGGTGAGAGCCTGGAATGTGTTGCCCAGGAAGGTGGTAGAGGCCTCATCCTTGGAGGTGTTTAAGGCCAGGCTAGATGAGGCTCTGGCCAGCCTGATCTATGGTGGGGTGTCCCTGCCCATGGCAGGGGAGTTGAAACTGGATGATCCTGTGGTCCCTTCTAACCTTAACTGACTGTATGACTTGGTCTAGGTGATCCTGCTGTGGCAGGGGGATTGGACTGGATGATCTTTCGAGGTCCCTTCCAATCCCTAATGATTCTATGATTCTAGGTGAGCAAATGCTTCTCAGCTTTGTGTTATAGCTGAGGCCCTTCGAGAAGACAGCTTCTAGCACCTGCAGTGGGTGAAGTACCTGAGGCTCAGTGTTTTAACACATCTTAATCTGTCTGCAAATCCTCAGGCTAAGGACTATGTTCTGGTTCAAGCTACAAGCACAGATGTGCAAAGAAGCCTGGAAAATAGGATGAGTGCAGGAGAAATACAGGAGGTGCAAAGACTGGAGTTAAAACCCATCAGCAGATAAAGCAGGTGAAATTGCAACTTGCAAGAGCAAATTTAGAGGTACAGGATACTGGGGTCCTCATGGCTGTGTCTGTAGGAACAGTGTGTACCTGTGAACTCTCTCACCATTCTGGTGCTGTTGTTCCTACAAAGAGGCAATTTTTGTCTTTATACCAATGTCTACATTAATGTTTTAACTGAGGCAGAGAGAGTGATGTCTCTCTTTTTTGAAGTGTCCCAGCTGTCCTTGCCTGTTTGTTCTTCACCAATTGCAGCACCTGAGAATAAACATGGAGCTGGTTTGGGAACACTCTAACTGCTAACTGGCATTTGGTCCCAGGTACCAGGCTGGAGCTACTCCAGTGTCTGCGTTGAGTTTTTTGTTTAAAAACAAACAGCCTTTCCCCCATCTATGTAGTTTCTATTTCAAACACCTGTCACAGTTTTCTTCTTAAGGAGAGATGCTTCTGTTGGTCTGGGCTGTGTAGTGATGCAGGTGCAGCTCCTGTGGCAGGTATGTATCTTCCTTCTCTGGGGAAGGATGCTCAGTTAAGAGAGGTTTGCTTGGGAGACAGAGACAGGACCACAATCAAGGAAATAAATTACACGAGTTCCTGGCTCCCCAGCTCCCTGCATCATGCTGCTGACCCAGTCACAGTTAACTGGTGTCTTTGGAAGGTGCATGAGGAAGAAAGGCTGCCTCTGTAGAGACTGTTTCTTTAGGACTAGGTACAACTGGCTCTCAATTTCACAGTCACAAGGGTTGTTCCTTGGCCTATGCACCACCTGTCACACAAACCTGTATCATGTACCTGCACCTGACTGTGCCAAAAGGTTCCTAGGGACCCCCAAAAGGTGATGCTGTTGGGATCAGCACGTTGAACCAGTTCCAGGTTGCACTGAAAATCAGCAGCAGCTTTGCCACATTTTTGTCTTTGTTTTTAGTAGTCTTATTTATATATTTAAAACATAAACTGAATCCCAACCTTTCATTGTCCTCCAGGATGCTCTGTGTAATGACTGGCCTGTGATGCAGCAACAGTTTGTTACTGTGCTTGAGTAGTACTTGAGTGATAGGGTGGGCACCCGGGTGATAGCGATCGGGTGCCTTGGTGCAGAGCAGTGCTGTGGTCATGGAAACTGTATCCTCTTCCATAGCTCTTGTAGGCAGTTATAAGAGCAAGTCTCTTATTCCCTCTCCCACTCTGCTTTCAGAAAGCCACGTCCATATCAACATTGGCTTGGACGTGTGCCACCAAACAGGCTGTGCCTCTGAAACTCTGAGATCCATGTAGGGTTTGTTAAATTTGGGCTCGCTAGGTCTTCACACTGACAGTGTTAATGCAGCCTGAGGAGAACAGATGGATTGAAGGAGGAAAAGAGAAGTTTGGCTGAACCGTTTGAGTAAGGGAGAGGAGCGATGGTGCTCCCAGGAGAAGATATGGAAAACAGGACGCACCCTGGGTGCTAATTAAGAGAAGACCATGCAATCTGCCTGGGCTATTTGGTGGAGAAGCACAACCACATCTCCAAGAGTCTGAGATAATTCATGGTCAGATATCATGGAATCATGATAATTTAAGCTTCAGAGGTAATCGTGATCATCTCTGAACCTTGTTTGCTTGACTGCCTGTTACACAGCTCTCTTGGGTCAAGGCTTGCTGGTTTTATACATCTTTGGATGCTGACAAAGCTGAACATGAGCCAGCAACGTGCCTAGGTGGCCAAGGCAGCCAACCGCATCCTGGCCTGCGTCAGAAATAGTGTGACCGGCAGGAACAGAGAAGTGATCATCTCCCCAGTAGTGAGGCCTCACCTCCACTACTGCATTCAGTTTGGGGACCTTCAGTACAAGAAGGAAGTGTTGGTGCTCAAGCAGGTCCAAAGAAGAGCAACAAAGCTAGTGAAGGGCCTGGAGGACAAGTCTGAAGAGAAGCTGCTGAGGGAAGTGGAGACTTCTAGTCTGGAGAAAAGGAGGCTGAGAAAAGGCCATGTTACTCTATTACAGCTACCTGAAAGGAGGTTGTAGAGAGGTGTAGGTTGGTCTTTTCTCCCAAGTGAAGAAAAGGAAGTGGCCTCAGGTTGCACCAGAGAAGGTTTACCTTGCACATTAGAAAAAGTCTTCACTGGAAGAGTGGTCAGGTAATTGTACGGGCTGCTCAGGGCAGGGGTGGGGTCAAAAAACTTGTGGATGTGGCGCTTGGAAACACTTTAGTAGGCATGATAGTGTTGGGTTGACAGTTGGACCTGTTGATTTTGGAGGTCTCTTTCAACCTTAATGATTCGGGCACCTGTATGCAACCAAGAGTCCCTAGAACTGTTGCACTAAGGTTTCCTTTCCACCTCGCTTATTTATGGTTTTGTAAAGATTGGAAACTGGGAGATACTTTCCTTCCAGAGGGAAAGTTAAATGGCGTGTGAGCAGGGACGTGCTCTTACCCATCTTGAACATCCAGTTAACGTCGTCCAGTTAACCAAGCAATTCAGCATTAGATCTGAACTGTGAAAGATGAGATTGAAAGATCAGACATTGGTAAAATCAGAGCGGTGTACCCTGTGCACGTTCTTTTGGGCACCAAGTGCGTAACCAGAGCTTCCAACGAGGTCACGTACTTGGAGCTGTCCTGGTTTCCTGCCTCCTGGGATGCAGAACATCTCGCTGAGTTGCAAGCAGGAGATGAAATAGTAGGCCATGAAGTTTGCAAAAAGAGCCCACAGTGGGATTTGTAGTCCTTGTTCTTGGATTAAGTACGTTGCTCACTTACTGTGGTGCCTCCACAGACTGCAGGACCACAGGCTGGTGTGTAACACTTCTTACAGGATGCTCGTAGTTTCACAACTGTGGTTGTTCATCACTTAACCTAACAGACTTACTGTGTGGGAGATCATTAGTCTTGAATCCTGTCCTAGGGAGCAGCACATCCATAAAATTATGAAAGGATGTGACAAAACTCTCATGGACCCTACTCTTGTGTGTCTCTCTCTGAGACCTCTGTGGAAAAGGTGTTGCTTGCATGCCTGAGTAATCTGGATGCAGTGGTGGTAAAACTGGGCACCATGTGGACTAGTGTTTTCATAGAATCATTAGGGATTGGAAGTGACCTTGAAAGATCATCTAGTCCAATCCCCCTGCAACAGCAGGATCACCTAGACAGAGTCACACAAGAACATGGCCAGGTGGGTTTTAAACATCTCCAGAGGAGAGTCCGTAACACCCCTGGGCAGCCCCTTCCAGTGCTCCATCACCCTCACTGTGAAGAAGTTCCTTCTCAGATTGATGTGGAACCTCCTATCTTCCAGTTTACACCCGTTGCCCCTCATCCTATCACTAGATGACTTTGAGAAGAGCCTGGCTCCATCCTCCTGACATCGACCTTTCACATTTTTATCGACATTAATGAGGTCACCTCTCAGTCTGCTCTTCTCCAGGCTAAAGAGACCCAGCTCCCTCAGCCTCTCCTCATAAGGGAGGTGCTCCACTTCCTTCATCATCCTTGTTGCCCTATACTGGACTTTTTGCTAGATCAGTATGTTTTGCTAGATCAGTATGAATCTTGTCTGACCTTCACAGAGTTCCTCAGGGAATAAATTGCTTTAGCTTCTTTAGCCTGAAAGCTTTGTCTGGCCTTTGTCCTGACAACTCTAGTGTCCTTGTCTTCTTTTTCTTTTGGGTTTTTAATCAGTTAGCAATAATACAACATAATAATTAAAGTCCTTACTCCTACGTACCCTCATGCTTGGTGTGAGGTTGTGTTGGTCTGATAGCTGAATTAACTCTGTCATATCCAGGTAATATAACAGATCTAGATCTTGGAAAGGTAGGGGCAAGGCCAGAGCAAGCATCTCCTGAGCAGTTCTGTTAGCACTGCAGACCTGCGTGTGCCCCAGTGATAGGATGATGTTTCTTCCCCACAGAGCACTATGGGGTAGGAATTGGAAGGGCTGTGAAACAAATCCAGACTTCAGTTAATTTTGGTAGCAAATGAGTGTCATCCTTTGCCTTCTACCTTGTACTCTCCTCTAGTCAATGAGGTGGAACTCGCGAAGAGGAGGCAAAAAGCATCAGTCACTTTTGGAACGAGTAGTTTTGTGGGGGTTTTTTCCCCTGTGGAACTTCTGCAGTAGTCTAACCAGGCAGCCTCCTTGGATGTTTTTGCATACAGCCTTGTAGGATTTCCTCTAAACTTGAAGGAATGTTGCCACCAAGTGTGATGTTTTATTTAGAACAGACTGGCTTCCAGTGCAAGCTGTCGTACGGTGTCTCTGGAAACAGCAAGTAGGGCAGAAGCGCTGCACTGTAAGCTACGTAGGCACACATGAACCACCCAGATAATGATGGTGTTGCTCTCCTGGGTCAACTCATCAGTGATCAAATAGAAGTTCATGGAAAGTCTAAAAATGATGCTTTTTATAACGCAGGAACGAGCAGGGTTGCTGTGGGTTTTGGGCTGTTTTGAAGTATGAGAATTCATTTTTAGCTGTCACCTACTTGGGCATCTTCTGGGTTAAATACACTTTCCTCAGTAAGCCAGTTAAGCTTGTTGAGGATGGAAATGTTAGAGGCACCACTTGAGTGTATGAATTCCTGTTGAAGTTAAGCATCTGATTCTGTCTGGAGCTACAGTACTCTGGCATGAGGAGAGATGGCTCTGCTTTTTATTGGAACTAGAATATACCCAGTGAAGTCTTCACTGGTGACCTGAAATTACTTCATATAATTTGTCCTTAATGTCTTTCAACATTGTAATAGAGGAGAGCTAACAAGAACGGGTAGAAGTAGCCTATTTCCAGAGGTCTATGTGCAGCACATGTCTGTTACTCATGTCTCCTTTGGATCTTTGGAGTTCTTTGCTTTAAAATGTCAGGTACAGAACCACAGCCTTTTTCTTTGAAAGGATAATCGATGAACTGTGCAGAACACAGAATCACAGAACATTTGGGATTGGAAGGGACCTTCAAAGATCATGTAGTCTGATTCCCTCCACCACAGCAGGATCACCTAGACCAAGTCTCACAGCAACATGTCCAGCGGGGTTTTAAATGTCTCCAGAGAAGGAGACTCCAGGACTGCCCTGGGCAGCCTGTTCCAGTGCTCCGTTACCCTCACTGTGAAGTTCCTTCTGATTGAACTAGATGATCTTTTGAGGTCCCTTCCAATCCCTAATGATTCTATGATATTTATATGGAACCTCCTCTGTTCCAGCTCACACCCATTGCCCCTTGTCCTCTCACCAGATGACACTGAGAAGAGCCTGGCTTCATCCTCCTGACACCCACCACTCACGTATCTATAGACATTAATGACAGTCCTGAGCTTTGGGTTGATGTTATCTTCATCAAAATGTGGGTTATTCCTCTGTTGAGGAATTGGAGTGTTTTGGCTGGACTGGGTGGTGTTAGAGGTAATTTGCCCGATGAAATTTAACAACTGAGCTTCCTTGAACTCAAATGCAGCCCTATGACTGTCTCTTACAGGTGTTGCAAGATCCTTTTTGATTCTTCCCTATTTGTGCCTAACATCTGTGACTAGTTATAATCACAGTCAGGCAGGAATGGACTGAAGGGCTAAGTTAGGACTACAGAATTGGACTACTAGGACTACAGCACTGTTTGGGGAAGGGTTTTTTGGTGCTTTCTCACCTCCAACTCTGCTGTGACTCTAAGCTTTTATTCAGGACTCGTTCTTTGTTTCCTAATTGTGTTGTCCATGTTCACGTTCCTGGGCTCTTTTAGACAGGACTAAAAGTCAATGAATTTTGACTGCGTGTCTAGCCGTTCCCTCACTCTCCTAGTGAAATACAGAGACATAAAATGTCAATGTGTGGTGGAGATTAGGAGAGGAGAAAAATCCTATTACTTGTGACAGTGTGACTGAAGTCAAGTCTTGCTTATTAGCTTCATCAGTCAAGTGTGACATTTGTTCCACAGCTCTTCTAGAGACAGCTGAAAGCTGAACGTAGCTGGGTCTTGAGCACATGGAAATTAAAGTACTGTCTTGTACTGAGGTGGGAAACAGCCCATGTGAAACAGATATCCACTGCTGAACTTGGAAGAGCATGATTTGGATGAGGGATTAGGGTGCACTGTCAGCAAGTTTGTGGATCATACCAAGCTGGGTGGTGTCACCAGCACCCCAGCAAACTGTGCTGCTGTTCAGCAAGACCTGGACAGGCTGGAGAGCCGGGGTAGAAGGAAATGTAATTAAGTATAACAAGGGTAAGTGTGGAGTCTGGCATCTGGGCAAGAACAACCCCAGGTACCAGTATAGGCTGGGGACTGACCTGTTGGAGAGCAGTGGAGGAGAAAGGGACCTGGGGTCCTGGTGGACAGCAGGATGACCATGAGCCAGCAGTGTGCTCTTGTGGCCAAGAGGGCCAACAGCATCCTGGGGTGGATCAGAAGTGGGTTGGTTAGCAGACCAAGAGAGGTTCTTCTCCCCCTCTACTCTGCCCTGGTGAGACCACATCTGGAGTGTTGTGTCCAGTTCTAGGCCCCTCAGTTAAGAGGGATGTGGAGCTCCTGGACAGAGTCCAGCACAGGATGATGAAGGAAGTGGAGCACATCCCTTATGAGGAGAGGCTGAAGGGAGCACTTTTGAGCTGAGGTTTGAGGTGAATTGTTCCTGAGAGCTTTTTAGGCAGTAGAGCTGTTTCCCAGGATGTTTGCTGAGGTGGAGAGTCTGTGCACTCCCTGTTCTCGCTGTAACAAAGACTGATGAATGACTGTGCTGCAACGGAGACAGTCATAGATCATCCATTTTTACTGTGATTTTTAATACAGTAAGTGACTTATATTCACCTTTGGGTGTGAATGCAAGTTGGAAAGTTCAAGTGTCCTTGTGTCTCTTCTATGGGATAGAATCACGGAATCATTAGGGATTGGAAGGGGCCTCAAAAGATCATCTAGTCCAATCCCCCTGCCACAGCAGGATCACCCAGACCAAGTCATACAGTCAGTCTGGGTTAGAAGTGACCACAGGATAGCCTGGTAAGCACTTAGCCTGGCTTGACCAAACTGGAGCTTTATTTGTACTCGAGTGCTTTGTTTCATATTGATACCAGCAGGACTCTTGCAGACTCTCATGGGTTCCTGAAGATTACTGTTTCATGATCAAATTAAGTGATGCAGGCACTTGATCAGGAGTGATGGGGAGAGATGAAGTAAATTAGTTTCATGGGAAACACTGCAGATTATACAGGACCTTACTGAGTAGTTGGTAGTCACCTTGTGTCCAGTTTGAAGCTATGCCTGATGGCTTTTTACCTTGCTGCCCTGCACTACTGTCAAAAGGCCATCTAAGACTTCTTGATGGCCTCTCAGTATGTACTGAGGGAGCTGTTGTGTTCTCATCATCTTTAGAGGTCTCTGCTTAACTCTCCTCACTTTACTGGTGTGTGTTGTGTGCTGCTGGGACCCAGACCTAGACAGTGACTAAATGTGGTCCAAAGGGTGCTGAGTAGAGGGAGATAATCCCTTTCCTCAATCTGCTTACTGGCTCTGCTTACGTTTGTGCAGCCCAGGTGGCTGTTGTCTGTGTCTGCGTGCTGCTGGCTTATGGCCAGCTGTCCAGCAGGACCTAAAGGGACGTTTCATACTGTATATCAGCTGTTCTTTGGCTTCTAATTCTAGTTATCACAGATTGCTCTTCAAGACAGAGAAGCATTCATGTTCACATCAGCAGAAAAAAAAAAGATATGCAGTAGTGAAACTCTTTTGGTGACATGAGACTCAAGACTGTTTGCCCTCACAAATCACAGAATCTAGGGATTGGAAGGGACCTTGAAGGATCATCCAGTCCAATACCCCTGCCACAGCAGGATCACCAAGACCAAGTCACGCAGAAACATGTCCAGGCGGGTTTTAAACATCTCTAGAGGAGGAGACTCCACAACCCACCTGGGCAGCTCATTCCAGTGCTCTGTCACCCTTCACATATTTATGTGGAACCTTCTCTGTTCCATCTCCTCACTGAGATGAAGTGGAACCTCCTATGTTCCAGCTTACACCCGTTGCCCCTTGTCCTATGACTAGTTGACACTGTGCAGAGCCTGGCTCCATCCTCCTGACACCCACCCTTCACATATTTGTAAACATTGAGGTGACCCTTCAGTCTCCTTTTCTCCAAGATCAAGAGCCCCAGCTCCCTCAGCCTTTCCTCATAGAGGTGTTCTACTCCCTTCATCATCTTCATGGATCATGAACTCTCCCAGCAGTTCTGTGTCGTCCTTGAACTGGGGGCCCAGAAGTGGACACAAGATTCCAGATGTGGTCTCATGAGGGCAGAGTAGAGGGGGAGGAGAACCTCTCTTGATGTGCTAACCACTCTGCTGCTGATTCGCCCCAGGATGCTATTGGCCTTCTTGGCCACAAAGGGCCCATTGCTGTCGAAACATGTGTAAGCTTTTGGGGTGGCAGCCCAGGATCGTAGTGGAAAGAAAATTTGCAGCTGGAAATCAGCGACACCAGCATGATGCTAGTTGGTGGAACTGGGCTCAGAATAACCTACTTTGAAACTGTAACAAGGAAACCTAAAAATAAATGACTTTTTTTTTTGCCCTGCACCCAAGACGACTGATGCAATTCCTGCCTTGAATTTTGAACGTGGCTTTTTGATTTCTTTGGTGAAGAGCTGTAACAATCCACATAAACAAAGTTCTATATTCAGCGGGCTCATCGTAATGCTTCTGATTTGTCTCTTCAGCAGAGCTATTTTCTTTCATAATTAGAATATAAACCTTCTACACAAGCTTGCGAGATGTCCGGCGAGCCGTTTAGCTTGCAAGACAAAAGTGAACAAAACTACCTTGAGTTTATATCTTCTTCTGTAAATGTGATGTTTTGTATTAAATAACATTTTCCCTCAGCTCCATTTGTACCTTTCTTGAGGACAAAGCAAACCCTCAGCTTCAGACAGGTCCTTTCAAGGCTTTCACTGGACTTCTGTCAGCCTCCAGCAGCTGTCAACCTTTCAGGCTGATGCATGTTTTGCTCTGCTGCTTAAAAGATTGGAGTCAAAAGAATTCAAGTAGTTAATGTTCATTTAAATAAGCTTAATTTGTGTTTGGAGACAGATCATAGAATCATTAGGGACTGGAAAGGACCTTGAAAGATCATCTGGTCCAACCCCCCTGCCAGATCTTCCAACAGGAAGAAGGAGTAGTGTATAGGAGAATAGGAAGTGTAAGAGAAAGGGTCCTGGGGGTCCTGGTGGACAGCAGGATGACCATGAGCCAGCAATGGGCCCTTGTGGCCAAGAAGGCCAATGGCATCCTGAGGTGGATCAGAAGTGGGGTGATTAGCAGAATGAGAGAGGTTTCCTCCCCCTCTACTCTGCTCTGGTGAGACAACATCTGGAATATTGTGTCCAGCTCTGGGCCCCTCAGTTCAAGAGGGATGCAGAACTGCTGGAGAGAGTTCAGCGCAGAACCACAAGGATGATGTAGGAAGTGGAACACCTCACTGATGAGGAAAGGCTGAGGGAGCTGGGTCTCTTTGGCTTGGAGAAAAGGAGACTGAGGGGTGACCTCATTAATGCTTATAAATATGTGATAGGTGGGTGTCAGGAGGATGGAGTCAGGCTCTGCTCAGTGGCATCTAATGACAGGACAAGGAGCAGCAGGTATAAGCTGGAACGTAGGAGGTTCCACATAAACATGAAAAGGAACTTCAAGGTCGGGGTGATGGCGCACTGGAAGGGGCTGCCCAGGGGAGTTGTGGAGTCTCCTTCTCTGCAGATATTTAAAACCTGCCTGGGCATGTTCCTGTGCAACTTGATCTGGGTGATCCTGCTGTGGTGGGGGGATTGGACTGGATGGTCTTTTCAGGTCCCTTCCAATCCCTGATGTTCTGTGGTTCTGTGTAATAGCTTTGCACTTCTGTGTGATTATGGTAGTACTTACTGCTTCTTGTCTAAGAAAAGCTACGGGTAGCTTTAGGAGAGAGAATTCCTGCCTAATTTAAGATAAACTGAATGAAACAATTGGCAATGAATAGGTAGGTGTGCGTGGTATTGGAGTTGGGAGGAGGTTGGTTTGTGGAGGTGTTGTGCTATAGGATAAAATCCTGCAAGCTGAGAAACCTTGAGCATGTGGAGATCCAGGCTGGTCCTGTCTCCATCACACTCAACCCAGAGCCTTAGGACATGAGGTGCATTATGCCAAACAGTAAACTTTAATTATTGGGCCAAAAGGCCATCAGCTGTAGCCCACATGGGCTCAATCTAAACATGAGGGAGCAACTTTTTTTGTGTGAATGCAACAGAATCCTGGAACAGGCTGCCAGAATGGTTGTGGAGGCTTCTTCTTGGGAGATGTGGGAAAGAGTTTTGCAGGTTCCTCAGTGAGAAACTGTGACTATATTCAGTGTAAAGCTGCAATGTTTTCTTCGGCTCCAGAACAACGCTGCTGCAAGTTCATGTGAATGAAACCATATTAAAGCACACAGTGCAAACGGAGTGGTGGGTGGGTACGGTGGCTAGCAAGCTGCGCCCCAGTGGGTCCTGCTATCTTTAGTGTCCTGCTGCAAGACTGGCTCTTTCTGACAAAAGCAGTATTTGAAAAGTACAAGAAATCAAGTCTTTAAAAATATGGATCTGGAGAGACTGAAATACATAGGTGCTGTTACTTTTCAACTAGTTCTTATAATTCTTGGGCTCTTTCTCTCAACGATCATGGAATCACAGAACACTAGGCATTGGAAAGGACCTCGAAAGACCATCCAGTCCAGTCCCCCTGCCACAGCAGGATCACCTACATCAAGTCTCACAGGGAATATGTCCAGATGGGTTTTAAATGTCTCCAGAGAAGGAGATTCCAGAGCCTGTTCCAGTGCTCTGTCACTCTTGCCATGAAGAAGTTTCTTCTCATATTGATGTGGAACCTCCTCTGTTCCAGCTCACACCCACTGCCCCTTGTCCTATCACTAGATGCCACTGAGCAGAGCCTGGCTCCATCCTCCTGACACCCACCCTTCACAAATTCTCAGTCTCCTTTTTTTCCAAGCTCAAGAGCCCCAGCTCCCTCAGCCTTTCCTCATCAGGGAGATGCTCCGCTCCCTTCATCATCTTTGTGGCTCTGTGCTGGACTCTCCAGCAGTTCTGTGTCCTTCTGGAACTGAGGGGCCCAGAACTGGATGGTTGCTTGTTAGATTTCTTTTTCTCATGTGTCTTCTTTTCTACCAAGTGGATCTTGAGAATCTTCCTGGTCTGCAAACATCCAACTTGCTGGAGAAACTCTTCCTTAAGAAAACAGGAGGCAGTAAGTAGAGTCTCTCTACCTGGCCACAAGGATAAAGCACACCTAATGGCTGTAGCTGGTAACTGGTCTTGAAGAAGAAGAATGTGGTCTGGCTTCTTCTTGAAGGAGAAGAACTGATCTTGAAGGGCCTTGAATGGACTCTCTTGGATAAGCCAGTACTGCAGTTCAGGAACTTCCCTTCTAAAGCAGCAATAAAGAGGCAGCATCGTTTTAAGTGAGGACCTTGATGTGAATCAAGAAGGAGCTGACCTCAAGCTGAGGCCAGCATGTACTTGTAGAGGGTGTTGATTTGACAACTCCTGGCACTTCTGGCGTGTTCCTTACACCGCTGCCCTCGCAGGTCAAGTATCATGGTGCAGCTTCCCTTTGTTCCAGTTGATGCTAAAAAGCTGAGACTCAGCTGTGAGAATCTTTCACAAACTGTATCTTTTAAACAGCAAATGATTAGAGTGGAGAAGGGGAGCAGGTTACATCCCCTGCAGTTTTTGCCCATCTCCGTGCTCGCTGTCGCTGCAGACCTATCAAAAGCTGTAGGAGGAAGTGTTGGAGCCAGCCTACTGCGTTCAGTAATGAACCGGAGCGTGCTGTTAGCCTCTCTCTGCCCTGGCAAGCAGGTGTCACTGCAGCCAGCACCAATTCCAGCTGTATTCAGGGGACAGCAGCATGATTCAGCCAGTCAGAACCAATATAACCGAATGAGCTCTCGCGGTTCAGCGGTTATGTATTTTTAGTGGGCTGTGTGTGATGTAATCCAAAAAGATAGATGCACTTTTCCGAACTTAAATGCTTGTTCTGTTCCTGTCAGCAGGCAACAGCTACCATAAAACTTGCAAGCCACAAAAGGGAAAGACTATGAGAACAAGACTGGGTAGAATTTTACCCAGTCAGTGCTGATAGGTCCTGCAAGAGAAAATATAACTTTAGACAACCCCAAGTATAATTTTAATGAGATGATGGATGTTTTTAAGGCCTTCAGGTACTTCTCAGTGTGCTGCATGTAGGGCTAATGAAGAATGGGCTCTTCACAGAATGTTAGAGGTTGGAAGGGACCTTGAAAGATCATCTAAGTCCAACCCGCCCTGCTGGAGCAGGGTCAGCCTACAGTACTGTCTCAAGATGTCCTACATGGGGCTCAAACCCATGACCCCAGGAATTCAGATTCCCATGCTCCTCTATCAACTGAGCCAACCAGACCCAGCCTCTTGAATGACTTCTTAACAGCCTAGCTTTCATCCAGGCCTTTTTGTGTGATTCGTACTAGCACAGAGCTTGAAAGTGTTAGACTAGAACCATAGAATCATTCAGGTTGCAGAAGACCCCCGGGATCATAGAGTCCAACCATCAACCCTACTCTACAACTTCAGCCCTAAACCAGATCCCCCAACACTACGTCTAAGTGTCTTTAACTCATCCAGGGATGGGGACTCAGCCACCCCCCTGGGCAGCCCATTCCAGTGCCTGACCACTCTCTCCATGAAGAATTTTTTCCTGATGTCCAATCTAAACCTACTCTGGAGCTTGAAACCCTTCCCTCTGGTTCTGTCACTAACTACCTGTGAGCAGAGACCAGTACCAACATCTCTACAATGTCCTTTCAGACAGCTGTAGAGAGCGATGAGGTCTCCCCTAATTCTCCTCTTCCTCAAACTAAACAGCCCCAACACTCTCCATCTCTCCTCATAAGGTTTATTCCATGTTGTCTTGTTCCTTCTAAGTTCTGGATTAAACTGTCCCAGTGGCAGATGTGTAACAGTACCCTGATTTCTGGCTGCCAGTAAACATGTTTTATCACCTTTTACAGGATGTGAAGTCCAGTAATCGGAGCAGTCTGCATCTCAGTCAAGTATCACTTGTATGTGGCTGCTCCATTTTAGAAACCTGAAGTAAAAAGGTTTCTGGGGAGTACGTGCACTGTGTGGAGAGGGTTATATTTATGATGTTTTTGAAACCTGCCTGGAGATTTTCATGTGCTACTTGATCTAGAGGATCCTGCTGTGGCAGGGGGATTGGACTAGATGATCTTTTGAGGTCTCTTCCAGTCCCTAATGATTCTATGATAGCAATATCAGAAGGAACTTCTTCCCAGTGAAGGTCACAGAGCACTGAAACAGGCTGCCCAGGGGGCTTGTGGAGTCTCCTTCTCTGGAGATGTTTAAAACCTGCCTGGATGTGTTCCTGTATGGCTTGATCAAGATGATCCTGCTTTGGTGGGGGGATTGGACTAGATGATCCTTTCCAATCCCTAATGTTCTGTGGTTCTGTAATTCAGTCAGTCTGTGAAATTGCCTAGAATTTTTTCAAGCTTTATGTCTTACTTCAGTGCTCTCAGTAATTTTTCACGTATCTGAAGAGATGTGGGTAGTGTCGGCTGTTGCAAGTGTCTGCTGAGGCTGAAGAGTGTCAACAAATGACTGTTTTTCTTTTCATGACATTAGATTTTTTGGTGTCTTTCCCCTGCATTTCCATAGATGTTTATTTCCAGAGCAGTTTTTTTCCTTGCTAGTAAATACATCTCAATTCTGTTTCTACAGCACTGATATCACCTGCAAAGAGGAGGTCACTGGTGATCAGTAGATTACGGTTCCAGCAACACAAACCGAACCATCACCATGAAGCACTTCCTGAGGTAACTGTTCTGCTTTTTTCAAATGCCAGTAGTGCAGAAGGTGTAAACTAGTTTATAACAGGTTGTCTTCTGTTCACCTGGACTCAACTATTCAATTAAAGCCAGCTTAATAAAAAATTTCCTATTCTTTATAGAAGCAAATAAGTGGGAACTGGCTTGTGGGGTTGGATGAGTGATGTATCAAGTCCATAGTCCCTGATAAGTCAGGGAAGAGTGGAAGGAACAGCAAAGAACAGTGCTTGAGAAATATTGGATATGCTTTCTTTCCCAGTGTTTGCTGTCTGGTGGGGGTTTTTTACTGCTATTTGTGCAAGTGAATGAGGGGAGATGCTTGGGGAAGATGTGCTAATGTTTTTGAAGCTGATTGTGCTTAATCTGGTAAAAATGTGTATCACTTGTTCCTACGTGTGAGTTGTGGTTGCTTCTTTATAAATGAGAGGCAGAATGAGGGGCTTGCAGGTGTGAGCTGTATAAAAAACATGTTGCCTTTGTTCTGTAGTCTGTGGAAGAGAATTGAGCACTCCTAGAATAATACAGATCATAAAGTCATAGAATGGTAGAGGTTGTAAGGGACCTCTTGAGATCTAGTCCAATCCCCCTGCCAGAGCAGGTTCTCCTAGACCAGATAACACAGGAACACGTTAATGTGGGTTTTGAATGTCTCCTGGATTGGGGACTTTACAGCCTCTCTGGGCAGCCTGTTCCAGTGCTCTGTTCAAATTGAGTCTCCCATGTTCTAGTTTAAATCCATTGTCCCTTGTCCTGTAGATGGACACCACTGAGAAGAGCCTGGCTTCATCATCCTGACACTTGCCATCATAACACTTACACAAGGGTTTATGAGGCTTCCACTCAGTCTCCTCTCCAGGCTGAACAGCTCCAGCTCTCTCAGCGTCTCCTCGTAAGGAAGATGCTCTGTCCCCTGATCATTTCAGTGTCTCTGCCCTGGAATCTCTTCAGTAGGTCCCTGTTCTTCTTGAACTCTGGAGCCCAGAACTGGATTCAGGATTCCAGATGCAGCCTAACCTCAGCAGAGCAGGTGGGGAGGAGAACTTCCATCAACCTACCGGCCGCTCTTTTCTTAATGCACCCTAGGAGACCATTAGCCTTCTTGACCACAAGGGTGTGTTGGTCAGCCTGTGGTCTGTCAGCACCCCCAGCTCCTCTTCCCCAGGACTGCTCTGGAGCAGATCAGTCCCCAACCTGCACTGATCAAGAGCTTAATTCACATTTAAACCCACATAGAAATCATAATCTCTCTGGATGGGAAAAACCTTTTCCAAGAGAGCTGAAACATATGCTTCTGCACAGAGCATCTGTCACTATATTTTTCTCTTTTAGATTGTTTATAGCAAAGAATCTTATACACTATGAATACCAGCATCGTTACCTCTCAGCTGATCATCTGTAATGACTCTGTTGCCAAGCCAGCCTTGGCTTAAGCATTTCTCTGGAGTGCTTGAGACAGTTTCCTTGGGTACCAGCTTGAGCAGATTGAAAGTATAAAGCAATTATATGCTAATACTCACAAAAGACAGCTAAGAGTTAATGAGTTATTAGGGTACTTACCACCCTCGTGGGTCAACGTCCCTTTGGTGCTTTTGTGTAGAATCACAGAACCTTCTAGGTTAGATAAGACCTTCAAAGATAGTGCAACCATTAACCCAGCTGTCCTAAGCCCACTGCTAAACCAGGTCCCTAAGCTCTGTATCTACATGACTCTTCAACACATCCAGGGATGGTGATTCAGTCCCCTGGGCAGCCTGTTCCAAGGCCTGATGACCCTTTCAATAAAAAAGGTTTTTCTAATGCCTAACCTAACTTCCTCTGGTACAAGTCAAGGCCATTTTCTTTTGTCCTATTACTTCTTGCTCATGAAAAGAGATCAGCTCCATCCTTTCTACAACCTTGTTTCAGGTAGTTGTAGACAGCAATAAGGTCTCCCTTGAGCCTCCTTTTCCTCAGAGTAAACAGCCCTGGCTCCCTCAGCTGCTCCTCATACTGCTTGTTCTCCAGACTCTTCACCAGCCTTGTTGCCCTTCTGGACCCACTCCAGCACCTCAATGTCTGTCTTCTATTGAGGTGCCCAAAACTGAACCCAGTACTTGAGGTTTGGCCTCCCCAGTGCTGAATAACGGCCACATGATGTAATCTGGTTCCCTCTGGATACAAGCTGAGCAGCTGACAACTTCTGAGCTGTCAGCTCTTCCCTGAGCACAGTAAATGCTTTGCTTCTCCCTTTAAACAGCCTGGTTTAGTCTCCTTTGACTGTTCAGGCCCTTCAGTATTTTTTGCATTTTGGAGAATCATAGAAGAATCATGGAATCATAGACTTGTTAGGGATTGGCAGGGACCTCAAAAGATCTTCTAGTCCAATCCCCCTGCCAGAGCAGGATCACCTGGACCAAGTCACACACAACAGAATACACTCCCATTCTGTTTGCTTACAAGCACCTGGGTTTTCTTACTTTGTGTGAATCTTTTGACAAACTCACGTGGATACTATAATTCTCATGTGTTTTAAGTGGGGAGATTGAGAGAAAACAGGATCCTCCAAGAAAAGCACTTAGTGGGGATAGTGACTCCTACATTGCAGGTTTGTGTGATAAGGAATTAAAGCAGTGAGGTTTAGAGCTGCAGGGAGGGAATCTGTGCAGGACAAGGGTATTGAGCTTTCCAGCTTAGAAATCAGCTGTAAAATAAGCAAGCAAATACATATTTCATCCCCTACTGTTTGTCCATTAGCAGTAGTAGCAGCCATGCCCAGGAGCTTGCTGAAAGCATCCTTAACGGTTTATGAATGTTAGATGCAGGGCTGCATGTGGTGACTGATGGCAGGGGCTGCTCTGTGGCAGCCCACGAGGCAGATGCTGGACTGGTTGATGCTGATGGCGTGAATCATCTCACCTCTGTGTTTAAAACCAACGAGTTTAATGAAGTCCACAAAAACTGCAAGTCATCTTGTTGTCTGCAACATGGAAAATGCTCTGAAACAGATGGAGAGGAGCTGAGCTTTCATCTGTAAAGTGAAGATAACCTGAACTGCTCTCTCTGAGTAGTGACAGTAGTTAACCAGCAGCAGCCTCATGCAGCATATAGTCACGTGGAGACACAAGGAGGACTTTGAGCAGTGGTTTTCAAATCCAGCTCGTTGTAGGGACAGTCTCACTTGTAGGCAGAGCTGCCCCTCATCTCTGAGTTAAGTTTATTTACAGGAGGCATGCTGTAGTCTCTGCTGCTGCTGTCAAAGGGCATGGCTGTGCCAGAGATTTCTGATGGCTGCTGGAGTTTGTCCTGTAAATAAAACACTGCCAATGTGAGTACAGATAATTTACATGCTGCCTACTGCTCAGCAGGTGGACCACTGAGATGGCTTTTAATAATCAGCATGACACCTCCTGTTTCTGCTCTGACATAGTCTACTTTGCATTTACTATCAGTGAGTTGTCTCTCCTCCCCCCAGACCTTTCCATGTGAAGAAGCCCGGTTTCATTTTCAACCATTCTGTAGTCAGTGAGGCGTAAAGACAGCTCTGGAGATTGTGAAGTCCAGTCACCTTGCCCAAAGCAGGGTCAGCAACAGTGGGTTGCTCAGAGCTGTGTCCAGTCATATTTTAAATGTGTCCAGGGATGGAGACTCTGCAGCCTCTTTGAACAACCTGTTGTGAGTGCTTGATGACCCTTACAAATTAAGAACAGTAACGAAAGAGAAATTAACAGTAGTGTCTGTGTTCAGATGCAATTTGTGTCATTGTGTGTGCCCACTGCCTCTTTTTCAGATAAGGATCTTCTTTATGACCTCCATCAGGTGTTTATGCACATAGATAAGAAGAAATCCCTTGGAGCCCAAGCCCTCAGTCTGTCCTTCTTGGACAAGTGCTCCCAGTGTCCAACCTAACATCCAGCCTAACCCTCTCCTGGCACAGCTTCAGGCCCTTCCTTTGCATCCTGTTGCTGGTTTCCTGGGTGAAGAGCCTGACCCTGACCAGTCTACAACTTCCCTTTAGCAAGTTGTAGACAGCAATAAGGTCGCCCCTGAGTTTCCTCCAGGTTAAACAGCCCCAGCTCCCTCAGCATCTCCTCATCAGACTTTCCCTCCAGTGTGCTCCTCAGCCTTGTTGCTCCTCTGGACCCACTCCAACACCTCAAGATCGATCTTGAAGTGGGGGGCCCAGAACTGCCCCCAGTACTCAAGGTGAAGCCTCCCCAGTGCCCAGTACAGGGGGAGAATTGCGTCCTTAGTCCTGCTGGCCACATCATTCCTGATACAAGCTAGGATGCTACTGGCCTTTTGTGCCACCTGGGCATGCTGCTGGCTCCTGTTCAGCCACTTGTCACCCAGTACTGCCAGGTCCCTCTCTGCAAGGTGGTCAGTAAAGATGTTGAATAGGACTGGACCCAGTACTGATCCCTGGGGGACGCAGCTGGTCACCAGACACCAAATGGATGCGGCACCTTTCACAACCACTCTCTGTGCCTGGTTACCCAGACAGTGTTTAACCCAGCAGAGGGTACACCCACCCAAGTCACAGGCTGCCAGCTCTTCCAGGTGTTTGAGCAATTGTAGGACTTCAGCGTAAGCTCTAAATTGAATCTGTACCTCTGCTCCTGCTTTCCCCAGATCTGTGCTACATGTGAGAGGAGGGTACAGAAAGGATCTGCATTTGAGCAAATGGGAGCTACCTGGACATCTAGATCTTTTATAGGGATCTAGTTTTTTATAGGGGATCCTCAATGAACAGGTATTTACCTCTGGCTTTTCACCTGCCTGCTTTCAACAGCTGCCTCTTTCCAGGGGGAAGATGGGGTTTGTTTAAACAGTCTAGTACTTGGAATAACTTTAAAACCTTAATTTTTGGTTGGTGATGTTAGCTGGTAAATGACAGGACTTGTATCTCCAGTCCTAGGTGATGACTACATAAAAATAGCTCTTCTAGGTTTCTTTTCTTTCCCAGCTTGCTGATTCATATCAGATATGAATTATTTGTTAGGTCTGGACTATTTCTTATGAAATAATAAAACAGTTTCTCGCTGGGATGTTTAATCTTCAGCTGCTTTTTGTGCAAAGGAGTTTTGAGGAATGTCGGTGACGTTTCTGCTTTGACTGCAACTTATCTTAAACATCTGAAATAACAACTTGGAGACCCAACTGTAGCAGATGCTAAAGGTTTTTTCCGTAAATCCTGGAAACTTGGCACCTTCCCTTGATCTCCTGCAAAGCAGTCTGTAAGCACTATCAGATTGTGAGCTCTGCCTCACTGGAGTCACATCAGATAAAATGAAAATCAAGTCAGCAAAAAGCATGAGCAGGGAAAGTGTGGAAAGCTGCTGTTAAAAACTGCTCTCATGTCTCCCTTTGTTGCCAGGGTGATTTGTTTTCCCTGCCTAAATGGAGAGATAAGGTGGATTTCAGTTGTCAAGTCTGCAGAGACCCAGAATGAAAACAATTCCTAGTGTTTTAAAGGCGTTAATAGCAGGTTTGCCATGGGGGAACTGCAGTGAGTTTGCTTCTTTGTTGACCTTGTACACACGTTGTAAGTTCTACAAATCACAGAACATTAGGGATTGGAAGGGACCTTGAAAGATCATCTAGTCCAATCCCCCTGCCACAGCAGGATCACCTAGATCAAGTGACATAGGAAGGTATCCAGGTGTGTTTTAAATGTCTCCAGAGAAGGAGACTCCACAACTCCCCTGGGCAGCCCCTTCCAGGGCTCTGCCACCCTCACTGTGAAGAAGTTCCTTCTCATATTGATGTGGAACCTCCTGTGTCCCAGCTCACACCCATTGCCCCCTGTCCTGTCATTAGATGCCACTGAGCAGAGCCTGGCTCCATCCTCCTGACACCCACCCTTCACATATTTATAGACATTAATGAGGTCACCCCTCGGTCTCCCTTTCTCCAAGCTCAAGAGACCCAGCTCCCTCAGCCTTTCATCATCAGGGATTTGTTCTGCTCCCTCCATCATCCTTGTGGCTCAGCGCTGGACTCTCTCCAGTGTCCTCCTTGAACTGAGTGGCCCAGAACTGGACACTATTCCAGATGTGGTCTCACCAGAGCAGAGTAGAGGGGGAGAAGAACCTCATAATAAACTAAAGATGAGCAACAAGGTAGTTATCACTTACTCATCTGTTTGCCCAGCGTGTCTTCTACAACTAGTGTGTCCTTGACCTCTTGACCCATAATCAGAATAGGAAGGAAAGAGTGATGGGAAACACTTGCAGAAAAGTAATTGTTTAAGGATTTTTTCCTATCTGTAGGAATCACAGGGAAGCAAATGATGTGTAAGAGCTAACAGGGGATGCCTGTGAATGTGTAACCCTGGCTCATCATGGGATGATGGCTATGTCTTTCCCCCAGTGCAGCATCCTTGGTAAGGGAACTGCCAGTTGATCTGGTCTGTGCATACCAGCATCTTACTGTGTGGTTTTTTTTGCTCTGGTTTATCTGATTAAATGTTGATCTTGCCTCTTGTAATGCACTTTGCACCTAAAACCACCGACTGTAGGTCTGTGCAGCTGCATGTAACAGGAGAAAGAGCTTGTGTCAGGATGGAGAAGAGTAGGGCACAAGTCTCCAAGGAACTCCTTTGTTTCTGCAGCACTTCTGTTCTTGAAGCTCCCTTCAGGAGCTGAAGTACTGCTGTACATGACTACACAAGCTGCTGGAGCAGCACATGAGTCTCTATGCTGAGAAAAATTGCAAAGGCAAGCAGGATAAACAACCCCAAAACACAGAAGAGACTGAGAAGGCTTGGAACTGGACTCTAAACCAAACCGGAAGTTAACACCACTGTGCTGCACTTCTCTGTTGGTCCCTGTCCACGATACCCTGCGTTTTGGTTTATTGCCACCAGTGTCTCCACTTTCCTTAGGTGAACTGAAGTGTGTAGCAGCTAACATGGACCTTGTCTCATTTAATCACTAGTGTCCTTTCATTGCAGGGCTTCTGCAAGCAAGAGTTCCCTTTCATAAAGAACCACCTTTTGAAAACACACTGGTGTTGCTTTTTATGCCGCTCAAGAGCTCAACTGTTGTAAGCTTGAGAGGGATGAGTGGTAGAAAACTGAAGGTATCCACAAAGACTAACTTTTCTTCTACAAGCCACCTAGTCAAAACTCGTGTGTGTTTGCTTTTGTTAGTGATAGCTGCTGAGTGCATCCTAGTGAATCACAGATTAGTGTGTGTGTGTGTGCTGCAGTTCTCAGTAGATGCGTTTTTATTACTTAATCTTAGCGCAAAGCAGGACTTTTGGTGGGGAAAGTGTGTGTACCCTTGCAAGGTCACAGCTCTACCTCATTTAAAGCTTCCTTTGACTTGCAAATCCATTGCTGAATTCAAGGCAGCAACATACAATTTGAATGCACCTAACACCACCACCTCCTCTCCAGCCTCCCCCAGAAATCCACAATACAGTAAGAGTCAAGGTTTTGAGTCATGAAGTGGGTTGTGATGTTTCAGGAGGCAGTGCACTGTAGGCATGAGCTTGCTTTAAGGTCCTGTGATTTTTATGTGAGCTGTCTTGCTCTTCAGAAGGAAATGTTTCATGGGCTTTTAACACTGTGCGATATAAATGAGCTCTCTGGGTAGCAAGTAGTTCCAACAGAGACCTGACCTTTGGAAACAAAGCAGGCCAACAGAAAAACTCTGTTTCTGCTACAAATGTACAGTGAAAATCCAGAACTTTGCTTTAGCTTCCAGTTAACCTCTTGCATTCACTCCTCTGGACCATCAGCCTGACTATAAAGCTGTGCTGTGCTGACAAAGGTAGGGGAGATAGCTACAGGTTGTTTGGAATCTTCAGGAGCAGAGGGTTACTCAAATCTGTGAAGACTGATGCTAAAGGTCTACTGGAAGACCAAACTATCTCTGAGTTTTCTCAAGCCACTATTAAAATTTGCAGTTGAAGTCATTAGTTGACTTTATATGAGGCTGTATCTTTGAGCTACTCTTCTGACTGGTGACGTGAAGACTGGCTGCTGGGCTGGTGATGAATGTGCCTCCTGGTAACTGGTCTTGGTGTTAATGCAGACATGAGCCCCTCACATCGTGGTGTGCCAGGTATTTGGGATGGACCCAAAGACCTCAGTGTCAGCAGCTGGAACTTTCCCCTTGTGTGAAGGAGTGATTCCTCACTCTTCAGGTTTCGCTTTGTATCTGAAGTAGAGGCCTCCTGTTGCATGAAGACAACATGCAGGCGTTTCAGAGTGTTAAGTGAATTAACTAAAAGTGTGAAGATAAAGTGGATGCTTTTAAAGCATGTTAAATACTTGTGTGGATACTCTCCATGGAGACATGAAAATGGCTTTAGTTCCCTTCAGCTTAATCCCCCTGCAAAGGGGATTAAGCTAAAGAGAGCATAAAGCAGATGAAACTCCTGCGTGGATGCTAACATGAGTGAACTCCCCTTCCTTCAGTGTCCTCCTACAGCATGGCCTTCAGGACCTTTGGTGTGTCGTGTGTCTTCTAGGAAGAGAGACATTCTTCAAGGTTTATCACAGCATAACTGATTGTAGGATTTGGAATTCAGCGTTTCAGAGTAAGCTCCACGCTTCGTTAAGAAGAGTAATGCAACCTCTGAATAAATAATTGTCCTTTCAGAACCTCAACAGCGTGTGGAGGAAGTAACGATGAATCTCCACGCAGTCTTAGGATGTAATTGAATTATGGTTTTACCCTTAAATGGCACGCTGTTGTATCAATCATGTAGTCACAGAATATAATCATAGAGGCTGAGGTTGAAAAGGGACCTCTGGAGGTCATCTAGTCCATACCTTGGACTCTAGCCACCTAGTTGGCCACAACCACATCCAGATGGCAATATTCCCCTCTCTGGGATGTGCTTCTGGCATGAAGGATCCTGTGTGGATCCTCCCTCTCACGTCTCATTCTGGTGCACCTCGTGGGGGTTGGCACTTGGCTGACCTGGCAGGATCTTGTACCTTCATAACTGTAGAAACAAGAAGCTAAATTGTGTCTGAATTGTAGCCCGTGAAATGTGTTTTTTGGAATCTTAACGAATTGTGGTAGCAGTGTGTGGGCTTTGAGAGCAGCTGCAATGCTAAGGAAGAGAGTTTCTTGTGTGCACAACCCCTCTCAGCCTTTTCAGAGGATCACAGGATAGTGCAGATTGCAAGGCACCTCAGCAGGTCTCTGGTCCGACCTCTTACTCTCAGCAGGTGAAGTCTGAGGTCTGGCTGGGCTGCTTGGGGCTTCTATTCAGGGCTTTAAAAACTGGGGGAGACTGCACAGCCTCTCTGGGCAATCTGTGCCCCTACCTGAGTGTCCTCATGAGGAAAGCACTCCTCCCTGTGTCTAGGTTGAGCCTCTTATGTCTCAGTTTATGACTGTTGGCCCTTGTCTTCCTGTCCCTGTAATGTTGTGAACAGCACAGCTCTGTCTTCTCCATGACCTTCCCACAGGCACTGGGGAGTGCTCTTTAGGTCCCCCTGGAGTGACCTCTGCTTCAAGCTAGACCAGTCCAGCTTTTCCAGCCTCTTCCCACAGTGTCTGTGCTCCAGCCCTACCATCTCTGGGACTTCCACTGGAAATCCATCTGCTTTATCAAAGTCCGTCTTGTGTTGCTGGGGCTCAGAACTGGATGCAGCATCTAAGTAAGAAATTGGGCAGCATCAGCACTGTATAGCAGCTGATCTTGGCAAGAACTAGCAGCCCTCAGGACAGATTCTGAAGTACCTGAAGGAGGTGGGATGTTTTGATTTCCTTAATTGTCTCTCTTAGGGACCTGTTGGTCTGTGTTTGTCAGGATAACCAGTGATTCTGCTTGAAGCAGCTGGATGCAGAGGCAAAGCTAAGGCTGGATGTGGAGGCTCCCTGTCTTCTCAGCAGCCATGCTAATAGCATGAGCTGTGCTCCCTTGTCTGATAGTTCTCTTTCCCCAAAGCATTAGTAGGAATCACAGAACATTAGGGATTGGAAGGGACCTTAAAAGATCACCTAGTCCAATCCCCACTGCCAGAGTCACCTAGATCAAGGCACACAGGAACACGTCCAGGCAGGTGTAAGAGCCTTTTATATTTAAGGGGACTCTAGAGAGTTTTCTAGACAGTTTTGAGAACTCTGGAGTTGACTTATTCCATGCTTCCAGTTCTGGTGCTTTGTGTGTGGCTTTTTTTATTGGCTAAGACTAAAAATCCTGATTTAACTCTTACCAGGGCAGACGTTTGCAATGTGAATGTTGCTTTTGCTCCAAGGCTCCTCTTAGGCAACTCGGGGTGAGGAAGCGCCTTCCGTTCAGGTAGCGAGCTTGTTGGAACAAACTCTGCTCAAGACTCTTATTTTCAGGCTTCTTCTTTTGCCAGGATGTTTGTCCAGGTGTGCCTGTACTTCTACTGCAAGTGCTTGTGGCGCTGCCTGAAATTCGTGGTCAGGAAACTAACGGGTCAATGTGAACTGCAGAGGATCTGCTACAACACCAAACCTGGAGCTGCCAGAACGATGAAGATAGGTAAGTCCAACATCCTAAGCCTGCATGCCTTTGTCAGCCTCCTGCTCGCCCTAAAAGTTGGGTGATTTAATTCACAGGACATTAGGGATTGGAAGCAACCTTGAAAGATCATCCAGTCCAAATGCTTATGTAATTCTTAGAGATGAATTGCAAATCCACTGTGAACTTAGCTTGTCTGACATGATGTTTTCAAATCCTGCTCTCTTACAGAAGCATCACTGAAAGGCTCAAAGAGTAAGGTGAGTGAAAGATCTCATCGTTCACCTCTTCTATGATGTTCTGTGCAGTCGGTTTGTTCAGTGTGCTGTTTGTTCACCTTCAGAAATTGCTGTAAGGTTTAATAGAACGTTGCACTAAATCCACCCTCTGCTGAAGATGGTCTGATGTCCACACTAGCAGGAAATCCTGCAAAGTCAGGAGGAGTGTCTTGTGCTCTGGGGACAGGGATGCTGTGACACTGATGGATAATGTGCTGTCGTTGGGGGGTTTTGGTTTGATTCCTCATTCTGCCTGGGAATTTCTGTGCTCTGAGGTCAGTCCCACACTTTACACCTCAGGGTTTTTTGTCTGCAAAGCAGGGACAAAAGGGTCTGAAAGCAGCAGTGCATAGACAGCCAACACAGCTTCCTGCTTTTCCTTTTAAATGCTGTTAACTTCTATTAAATAAATACTGATAAGTGTTTAAAACTCATTTTCAGCGTCTACAAACATCTGTAACTGTTCACCCCGATGCTATTGAAAAAACTATAGACGACATCATGGGTCTGAAAAGGATTAATCCAGATGTAAATCCACAGTAAGTTCATGGCTTCCTTACAAAACAAATGGGAACTACTGATTTGTTAACTTTTCATTGCCTAGGACTTCCATTGCCTTAACTGGCTGATCCTGTGGTCCCTTGTAACCCACAGATTAAAGAACTTTTTCCTAATGTCTAGCCTAAATCTACCCTTTTCTTGTTTAAAGCCATTCCCCCTCATCCTGTTGTTCCATGCCCTTGTGAACTATTCTTCCCCAGCCTTCTTACAGGGCCCTTTCAGGTATTGGAAGGTTGCTAAGAGGTGCCCCTGGAGTCATCTTCTCTTCAGGCAGGAGCACCCCAATTTTCTCAGCCTGTCTTCATGAGAGAGGTGCTCCAGCCCTCTGATTATTTTCATGGCCCTGCTCTGGACCATGAAGTCCACATCCTGCTCTAGGTGAGGTGTCACCAGGGCAGAGTAGAGGGATGGAATTGCCTCTTTCGATCTGCTGGTCACACCTCTCTTGATGCAGCCCAGGATGCAGTTGGCCCTCTGGGCAGATGATCTTAAAGGTCTCCTCCAACCAAAGACACTCTGAGCTCCACGGGGAGTGTGATGGAAAAGCAGCTGCTTCAAGTGTCTGCAAAGCCTTGCTCAGAGGCTGCCCATCTGAGGAGGATGTCCGAGCTCTGGTGTTCCTGCATTTCACAGGTTGCTGAGGGCTGAAAGCCAGGAAAAAGTCAGGGATGGCAAAATCAGTGGAGGTGATTCATGAGGAAAAACTCTGGAGATGCAGATTAGCCCAGCTCAGAGCCTGGCCTGGGGACAGCAGGAACTGTAGTGGCAGCAATCGGGCTGATTCAGCTACTCGGTGTCGGAGTCTTGGGTAATTGGGTGGAATAATCCCAGGAAGAAGGAATTCATTAACATAATATTTTCTGTGACACCAGCAGTCACCATCTGAGTCTCCACTTTGTCTTGGACATCTCTTTTCCAGAAGAGAGCACAGAGCTGCCAGTGATTTCTGCTGCTGGCATCAGGCCTCTGAATTAGACCTGGTGGTTCTAATTGACAGGAGGCTGAATAGGAGCCAGCAGGGTGCCCTAGTAGCCAAGAAGGCCAATGGCATCCTGGCCTGGATTAGAAACTCTGTGTCCAGCAGGAGTAGGGAGGGGATTGTCCCCCTGCACTCAGCACTGGGGAGGCTGCACCTTGAGTACTGGGTCCAGTTTTGGGCACCTCAGGACAAGGGAGACATCGAGGTGCTGGAGCAAGTGCAGAGAAGGGCAACAAAGGTGGTGAGGAGCCTGGAGAATCAGTGTGAGGAGGAGAGATGGAGAGAGTTGGGGCTGTTTAGTTTGAGGAGGAGGAAGTTAAGGGGAGGCTTCATTCCTCTCTACAACTATCTGAAAGGACATTGTAGAGATGTTGCTGTTGGTCTCTTCTCACAGGTCATTAGTGACAGAACCAAAGGGAAGGGTTTCAAGGTCCAACAGGGTAGATTTAGATTGGACATCAGGAAAAAATTCTTCGTGGGTAGAGTGTTCAGGCACTGCCCACCACCTCAACTAGGTTGGTGGTTGAGTCTCCATCCCTGGGTGAGTTTAAAGATGCTTAAAGGATGTAGTGTTGGGGGGATGTGGTTTAGGGGTGAACTCTTAGAGTAGGGCTGATCATTGGACTCGATGATCCCTGGGGTCTTTTCCAACCTGAGTGATTCTATGAAAATGCTTAATTGCCTTTTTTATTGGAACCCTCACTTTACAGGACTGAGATTTCATCCTCACCCTTCCTGTGTTTTTGGGAAATATCTTTTCACAACAGTGAGGAGTGGGGGGCTGGGATGTGCAGGGGGTGCCACACACGTAGAAACACACCCTGCCATGAAATTACTCCTTATATTAAGTTAATCATAGTTACTGTAAAATTCTAAGTATCCACACTGAAATTTTCACATCTGAGCTGTTTATTTTATACTAAAGTTTTCCAGAGAAAATTGCAGCAAAAGCAGGTCAGCTGCTTCTTTAGAAGGGATTAAGGAAAAATCACTGCCTTGCCTACTCTCGAACGTAGGAAACCATCCGTTGAATAGTAGAGACTCTGAATCTCCTGGGGAAAGGACAAGAGGACTTGTCTCACGCTATGTGTTGCCACAAATCTGTGGGCAGTCAGTTTTGTTGCTGTAGCAGCTTTGCAGAGCTGAGCTTGCATCCCAGGGTGTCTGCACCGAGCTGTGCTTGAAGGACATGTACTGCTGGGATCTGAAGAGGAGGAAGCCCACAGTAATGCTCCTCTGTCGGTGCCTCTGAGATCAATGTGTATGTTTAGTGGTGGGAGCAAGTATGTTGAGTAACCAGGTGGTAACACAGGCAGCTTACACTGACTGTGGAAGCTGTTTGTAGTATTCATGGAGCATTAGGGATTGGAAGGGGCCTTGAAAGATCATCCAGTCCAGTCCCTCCACCACAGCAGGATCACCTAGATCCAGTCGCACAGGAACACATCCAGGTGGGTTTTAAGCATCTCCAGGGAAGGAGACTCCACAACCTCCCTGGGCAGCCCCTTCCACTGCTCTGTCACTGCCCAGGTTATTCTGAAATGCAGCCACAAATAGCATGAAACCACAGCCAGAGAAATGGCCTGATGATGCCCTCTGTGATTCTGCAGGCTAATCCCAGAAGATAAGCAATGAAAATCCTTCTGCTCAGGGAAATCTAACAGTTTTACCAAATAAACAAAATGCTTCAGTACAGCAAACGAGACAGATGAGGGGCCTCTGCAGCTTAAAATGAGACTGTTCCACAGAGGTGTGAGGGTATAAATTCAGCTGTGCCCTCCAAAGTCATATTTGGCATTTGGATTGGTCTGGGTGATCCTGCTGTGGCAGGGGGATTGGACGAGATGATCTTTTGAGGTTCGTTCCAATCCCTAATGTTCTGTGATTCTGTGATTATTACAAATGGAAGGGTTTATTCCCACATACACTAGGTACTTGTATGAGTGTGGCAGTTGTCTACTGCATCACTTCTATTCATAGAATCATGGAATAATTAGGGATTGGAAGGGATCTTGAAAAAATCATCCAGTCCAATCCCCCTGCCACAGCAGGATCACCCAGACCAAGTCATACAGTCAGTCTGGGTTAGAAGGGACCACAGGATCATCCAGTTTCAACTCCCCTGCCATGGGCAGGGACACCCGACCCTAGATCAGGCTGGCCAGAGCCCCATCCAGCCTGGCCTTAAACACCTCCAAGGATGGGACCTCCACCACCTCCCTGGGCAACACATTCCAGGCTCTCACCACTCTCACGGTGAAGAACTTCCTCCTCACATCCAGCCTAAATCTACCCGTGTCCAGCTCTGCTCCATTCCCCCTAGTCCTGTTGCTACCTGACATCCTAAATAGTCTTAACTGAACAGGCTGCTGCAATTTAAAGCCCTGTTTTTAAGAGGGATGGTGGGGGATTGGGTTTTTTTGAGTGGTTGGGTTTTATCTTGTATGTTTAGGTGCATCAGGAAGCCCACATCTGCATTTCAATGAACAGAGAGCTGCCGCGGTGATTTTTAATGCAGCGCAAAGAAAAGCTGCCTAGAGGCACATCTTTGAGTGATGTGACTTTGGCTTTTGGCTGCTTTGTGCTGGCTGTTGTGACACCGAAGGAAAATAAGTATTTTTAGCTTTTTGCTGAGGTTTTCCCTGCCCCCCTCACCGCTTTTAAGTTCACATCTCTGCCCTCGGGACATTGTTTGAGAAGCTGCTGTTTGAATGAGGGGGAAGGTTTAGTTATGTGTTTCTTGCAGGCAGTCAATGCTGCTCTGTATAGCTGGAATGAGATATCATAGAATCATTAGGGATTGGAAGGGACCTTGAAAGATCATCCAGTCCAATCCCCCTGGCACAGCAGGATCACCTAGACCAAGTCACACAGTCAGTCTGGGTTAGAAGGGACCACAGGATCATCCAGTTCCAACTGCCCTACCATGGGAAGGGACACCCCACCCTAGATCAGGCTGGCCAGAGCCCCATCCAGCCCAGCTTTAAACACCCCCAAGGATGGGGCCTCAACCACCAACCTGGGCAACACATTCCAGGCTCTCACCACTCTCACGGTGAAGAACTTCCTCCTCACATCCAGTCTAAATCTCCCCATCTCCAGCTTTGCTCCATTCCCTCTAGTCCTGTTGCTACCTGACATCCTAAAAAGCCCCTCCCCAGCCTTTTTGTAGGCCCCCTGCAGATACTGGAGGCCACAATAAGGTCACCTGGGAGTCTCTCTTCTCCAGACTGAACAGCCCCAGCTGCTCTCGAAAAACCTCCCGTGAGTGAAGCAGGTATGTACGCAGCAGTGCTGCTTCGTGACGCCGGTGTTGAGCCAGACTGTGTTTTTCTCCTTCCCTACCCTTAGGTTGGGAGTCTCTCTCCAGGCGTGCCTGCTGCAGATTGTGGGGTACAGAAATCTGATTGCAGAGGTCGAGAAGCTGCGCAGAGAGCCCTACGATTCGGAGAATCCACAACATGAGGAAATGCTTCTGAAGGTAGGCGCTCAAAGCGGTTCTTAGAGGGCATCCTTTAGTCGTGTTGGCTCCAAGCAGCCTGGTTTATAAACCTCTTTAAAACATCAAGAGGTGTTGCTGCCTTCCTCCATCGTGTACCTGCTTCAAGATAAGGCTGTACAGCGTGTTCATCTGCTCTGGGTGTAGCACCTGCCAAGCAAGCAGCTCGCTGTGCAGCCGATCAACATGTGTCCCTTGGCTGGACAATGTCTAAGCTCTCACTGCAGACCTATGAGCTTCACAGCCTGGTTCAGTACATGTTTCTTCAACATGAGAAGGGTGTTTTTTTCCCCTTAACTAGAATAAACTTGAGGCTTTTTCTTCAATTTCTTGTGGTTTTGAAGACAATGTGTATCTCAGTGGCAGACCTCTAGCTTTCGCTGTGTGGGGTGGAACACGAAGGTGATCGCTTACATGCTTGGAAGCACAGAGTGATTCAGGTTGGAAAAGACCTTGGGATTATAGAGTCCAACCACCAATCCTGCTCTACAAGTTCACCCCTAAACCAGATCCCCCAACACTACATCCTTTAAGCATCTTTAAACTCATCCAGGGATGGGGACTCAACCACCACCCTGGGCAGCCCATTCCAGTGCCTGAACACTCTCTTCATGAAGAATTTCTTGCTGATGTCCAATCTAAACCTCCCCTGTTGAAGCTTGAACCCATTCCCTCTGGGGAACCCATGCTACCACTAATTACCTGTTAGAAGAGCCCAGCACCAACATCTCTACAATGTCCTTTCAGATAGCTGTAGAGAGCAATGAGGTCTCCCCTCAGCCTCCTCCTCCTCAAACTTAACAGCCCCAACTCTCTCCATCTCTCCTCACAAGATTGATTCTCCAGGCCCTTCACCAGCTTTGTTGCCCTCCTCTGCACTCGCTCCAGCCCCTTGATGTCTCCCTTGTCCTGAGGTGCCCGAAACTGCACCCAGTACTCAAGGTGTGGCCTCCCCAGTGCTGATTGCAGGGGGGCAATCACCCCCCTACTCCTGCTAGACACACAGTCTCTAATCCAGGCCAGGATGCCACTGGCCTTCTTGGCCACCTGGACACCCTGCTTTTTTACAGCACTTGAAGCTGTATTCCATGTTCTGACTTGCAGTCGCTTCAGTTGTAGTGGGAGCTTCTGAAAGTTGTGCTTTAGTTATTGGGACTTCTAGGTACTTCCAAAAATCCCAGTGACACCTTCTTAGATAAGAACTTTGGGATATGAAGAACTGCTTCTGAAGAACACCTTGTATGGTCTAAGGGTTCCTGAAGGTGTTGGGAAAGCTGTCTCTGAGGTTGGCCTCTTGCTGGAAGCAGAAGCCTTGCTGGGGAGGGGTGAAAATCCAGTGCTGCCCTTGGAGGGGAGTGCTCTGGCCAACAGGTAGGATGGGGCAGATGGACTCCTCTTGTTCAAGTCCTGCCCCTGCGCAGCCAAACAAGAGAATTTCTGGGGCCAGAGTGAGCTTTAACTAAAAGACACACAAATTGATGCACTGAGGAAGCCTGTGTCTTGTCAGTGGGAGGTCCAGGTACCAGCCTACAGTCTTAGTTCCTGAAATACCTGGTGGTACCCAGCTGGAGGTCTCAAAAGGGTCTCAGGCTCCAGGAGAACATTCCTAAATACAGCGGGCATCTGCACTGCCCAGAGAACCAGGATCCTGGTCTGAGGATGGGAGCACATGTGAGAAGCACCAAGGCTCATCTTTCAGCCACCCATCCTGTGAGGGCAAGGTCCTAATTCTTAGGTGCTCCTAAGTGATGTATTTTCATCTAAATGCCTTAAAAACACAACAGTAAGAACAAAATGGAAACCAAGCGCTCGTCGGGGGGAGATGAAACAGTGGAGCTTAGGCTGTTCAACTAGTCATGCTGAGGAGCGTATCGGTTCCACCATCTATCTCCAGTGCAACCTGGGTTTTAGCACTTGTTTACATTTAGCTTTTGCAAGTTCTCACATTAAATGGAAATGTGTCCAAGGGTTTAAACTGGTTTTCAACCCACGCTGGGGAAGGAAGGGCCAGTTGGTTTCCATTCCTTCTAGGTGTTCTGCTAAGTGATCTCTGCAATGGGCAGTTCAAGTCCTAATGTCTGTCGTTTATTCATGTTTACCAGGAGGGCACTTTATGAATGAGAGAAAGATTAAGCTAATGTGATTGAACTAATGAATAACACACTGTTTAATGTTGATGGATGAACAAGAAAGGCATCAAATGGGTCTAGCAGAGATGCTTTATGCAGTCATTACAAAGCGAAGTCATTAGAGTTCTACCCTTCCTAAGCACTTTGTTTTAGATACAGTTGGAGTTGCTGAAATTAACTGTTTCTAGGATTTTTAGATGGGAGTTGTGCATATAGCCCTTTCCCTCAGAGGAGATCTCTTAATATGCTTTTGGGAAGGGTGAGTCTGTGATCCAGCACGTGAGGAGTGTGTTTGTCAGACAGGTCACAGGATCACCTAGATCCAGTCACACAGAAACATGTCCAGGTGGGTTTTAAATGTCTCCAGAGAAGGAGACTCTACAACCTCCCTGGGCAGCCCCTTCCACTGCTCTGTCACCCTCACTGTGAAGAAGGTCCTTCTCGTATATATGTGGAGCCTCCTGTGTTCTAGCTCAACCCATTGCCCCTTGTCCTATCACTAGATGACACTGAGCAGAGTCTGTCTGCATCCTCCTGACACCCACCCTTCACATGTTTATAGACATCAATGAGATCACACCTCAGTCTTCGTTTCTCCAAGCTGAAGAGACCCAGCTGCTTTTAGGTACCTAGCAACGTGCTCTTTAGGCACTAAAGTTCTGGATGAGTTTGAAAGATGCTGAGATGTAGTATTGGGGGATCTGGCTTAGGGGTGAACCTGTAGATTAGGGTTGATGGTTGGACTCAATGATCCCAAGGGTCTTTTCCCATCTGAGTGATTCTGTAAAGTTGCTGGTTCCAGTGCACCTCAGTGGATTTATTCCAGCTGGGGGTCCAGCTTGTGAAACCACTTTGTCTTTTTTCTTTAAGTGCCATCAGTGAGTGATTCACCTCCTGGTCAAACATGAAGGTGGCACGTGCTGGTTTTGTGCAGGTTCTTTTTTCCCCGTTGCTCTCCAGTTTGCATTCTGCTGCCCAGTCAGGACTCCTGATTTATAGCCCTTCCACAGACTCGCAAAAGATGCCAGAGAAAAGATTGCTGCAGAGCCTGGGGACCTGCGGGCTGGTTGCCTGCTGTATTCTCAGTGATTTACAACCACATTCCAGCCCGTTCCTGTCTCTGTGCTCGTGGAGGCAGACTCCAGTTTGATGCACGAAGCGTGGAAAAAACCCCAGGTCCTCGTGTGAGATGTGACAGCAGCTGCTGATGAGGTCAGAAGGGCCTCGTAGGGCTGAACATCTGCAGTACCAGAGAGTGGTTTGGGGTTCTCACCCCCAGGAGGTGAATTTGATTTTATTCCAGGGTTGCTAGGATAACAACACAGTGATTTTTTTAACATCAGAGCTTAGCTTGGATTGAAAAGACCAAAGAGCCTTGTGGTGTGGAACTTTAATTGTGTTTTCCCTTGTTTCCTGCCTAGTTGTGGAAGTGCTTGAAGCCTAATTCGCCACTAAAAGCTCGGATTTCGAAGCAGTGGTGTGAAATTGGTTTCCAAGGTGATGATCCTAAAACAGACTTCAGAGGGATGGGTCTCCTGGGCTTACATAACTTGGTGTAAGTATGCTCCTCTGTAAGTGGGGTTGTGTGTGCCTGCAGTCAGGAAAGGCAGCGTTGCTTGGGAATAACTCAGAGGTGTTAGGGGCTTCACGTAAACAAACCCCTCAGACCAGAAGGCATTTATTTGCCAGCCCAGTTTGTGGAGGGTTTATCTTCTTGATAGTGTCTCCTTTCGTTCAGCATCTTTAATTCAACTTGGTAATAACCACTTGCTAAGCCCTATTTTTCAGTTTCTCTGTGGCACAGACCACTTACACTCTCTTCTCCCAAGAAAGAAGTGCATTTCAATTTATATAATATAACTTAAAAATACACTTCTCTTGTGTGTTTTCACCAGTATCTAGAGCTCATCAAAGAAAATGTCCTGGGAGTGTGTAGGTGAGGGGGTTAAGTTACTGCTCAGCTTTCTTGTTTGGGAATTCAATCACAGAATCACACAAGTTTAGGGATTGGAAGAGACCTTGGAAGATCATCTATTCCAATCCCCCTGCCACAGCAGGGTCACCTAGATCAAGTAGCTCAGGAACATGTCGTGGAGGGTTTGAAGTGTCTCCAGAGGAGGAGACTCCAACTGCCCTGGGCAGCCCCTTCCAGGGCTCTGTCACCCTCACTGTGAAAAGTTCCTTCTCACATTGATGTGGAACCTCCTCTATTCCAGCTCACTCCCATTGCCCCCTGTCCTATCATTAGATGCCACTGAGCAGAACCTGGCTCCATCCTCCTGACACCCGCCCTTCACATATTTGTCAGCATTAATGAGGTCACCCTGAGTCTCCTTTTCTCCAAGCTCAAAAGACCCAGCTCCCTCAGCCTTTCCTCATCAGGGAGATGTTTTGCTCCCTTCATCATCTTCATGGCTCTGCACTGGACTCTCTCCAGCAGCTCTGTGTCCTTCTTGAACCAGGGGGCCCAGAACTGGACACAGTATTCCAGATGTGGTCTCACCAGGGCAGAGTAGAGGGGGAGGAAGGAGAACCTCTCTTGATCCACTCAACACTTAGGCAAAACACTTGAAATGTGCTGGCAGACATGTGTAGTTGAAGTGCTCCTCCAAGCAACTACACCTACGGATGGATTTACATCACGTGTCTGCGTCCCTAGTGTTGGTACCGCATCTGCGGCTGGTGGTCTGGGAGTCAGTTGGTGCCTGTTCTTTCCTCCAGCCTTTGTACGTTACGTAAGTTCGGAACATTTGGTACAATAACTTGTCCCTGTGTGGAGAGAGGGGGAAGAAATAGTTTCTGCTTTTACAGATTAAAGAACCGAAGTCATCCCCTGTCCATATGTCGCTCTCTCGTGAGCTCAGCTGAGGATTTGGACCCTTGGCTCTGGCTTCGAACTCCCTTTGGGGACGAGTCCCTACCGCGTATTAAGTTTCTCGGTCTCCTGCAGTGACTGTTATCTTGCTTAATGAATCTGTCAGAGTGAGAAGCCTGAGCTGCTTTCTGTGGAGCTCAGCAGCCAACACGCTCTAGTAAGAAGCAGCTGATTTTCTGTAGGATGGGTTCAAGGGGGCTCTGGTAACGCGCCGCTCAGTGAGCGCTTGTAGGGTTGTGATTCAAGGCTGCTTGTGTCTCTCATTTTGGGGATCTGAGTGGTAGCTTAATGAATTCAACGTGCTCACTGCTACTCACAGTAAAACACGTGTAGTGCTCTTTAGAAGGATGTGCACGGGCAGCCTGGCATGACTGAGCTTTCGCTGCATCTACCAATTCACCTTAAAGCCCTGTTCCTGCAGGTATTTTGCCGAATGGGACACTGAGGTGGCTCAGCAAGTTCTCTCTGATTCTCTTCATCCTAAATACAGGTAATGCTCGAGACCCGAGAAGACAACCTGGGTGTGCGCTGTGCTGGCTGGTGTTTGGGGAGGGAGGCTGGCTTCTTGTTTGGGGCGCTGCTCTCGTGGGCTTGTTGGCTTCTTTCCTTTGCTTGGGAATTGCCACATGCTGTGTGTTTTCAAGAACTGATCCTGCAAACTCATCTCAAGTCCAAAAGGCAAATTTAGTTAAGAGTTAAACTTAGTGTTAAATGCCTTCACTTACCCTTTCAGTTTTGAGTGCTTTTTGTTTTCAAGTGATTTTTGTGGTTTTTATTTACCTCTTTTAATTCTTTTGTCTTTTCGTAATGAAGGGAAATCACTAAGAAGGAGCTAAGGTTTGTTGTTTTTTCTTTTCTCTTAGTTTTATGAGACCCTACGTGTAAATAAACACCAAACTCTACTGCAGTGTAGCCTGTTACAAACTGATAGTCCTTGTTGCAACGCGATGCTCATGTTCTATTTCTGAACTCATGTTCCTATTCTCTGGAACTCAGCTGTAGGTGATGGTGCATCAGTAGATGTATCTGAGCATGTTTCTGCGTAGGGATGATCTCTTGGGTCCCTTCCAACCCCTAACATCCTATGATCCTATGAACTCTGCTTGCTGTAGCTAAACCACTGGATTTTAGACCTGTTTAGTACCAGGCTTAACAAATACATCTTGGGGGACTTTTAGCTGTAGGAAACATTCTGCGCAGTGCCGCTGTAGGCACAACAGCCATGGCTGACTTGGTAACCCAAGGTAGTGTAGGCCAAGGATGTGTTAGCACAGCTGAAGAGACCCTTTATTTGTGGTGGATGGATGACAGCTGGACATTGGGAATTATTTCTTGACTGAAAAGGTTATAAAACAAAGGAACAGGCTGCCCAAGGCTCCAAGTGGTGGAGTCACCATCACCGGAGATACTTAAGCAATGTGTGGACCTGGTGCTTAGGGACAGGGTTTAGTGGTAACCTGGCAGGGTTGGGTCAAAGGTTGGACTTGATGATCTTAAAGGTCTCTTCCAACCAAAGATACTCTGTAATCTGCCTTGACTAATGATGGGTCTAATTTGACTACCGTTGGTTGGACCTGATGATCTTAACGGTCTTTTTCAACCAAAGATACTCTGTGACTCTGTAATCTACCTTGACTAATGATCACTCTGATTTGACTAGTCCGTCGTCATGACTGTTGAGAGATGAGGTACCTTCAAGTGGTGAATCATAGAATGGTTAGGGATTGGAAGGGACCTCGAAAGATCATCTGGTCTAACCCCCTGCCACAGCAGGATCATCTAGACCAAGTCGCACAGGAAATTACGTTGTGAATTATTAGTGAGGTAGATGATCCTGTAATTATTGAGGAGGGACAGGAGATGCCTCTTGGCCAGTTACACAGGGATCAGTTGCCTTTCTGCTGGTTTGTGTTGGATACCCTCACAACACATCCACGCCTGAATCCTGCAGAGCTTTTGATCTCCTCAGTGTTTTCTAGTTGAGTTTGCTGTGATAAAAAGCACGTGGAACACATTAGTGCTCCGCGTTGACATGTTTGAACACCAAGGACCATCTTGGAGAGCTGTGTGAGCATGTGCAATTTGCATCCCTCGAGAGGGCACTCAGCAGGAGATGGATGCTGCTGGGTGGTGCCCGTGGCGTTCTCGCTGTGGTTGCTTAGCAGCCGTGCTGGTTTCTGATGTGGACACAGTCAGCTTAATTTCTGTTGAACTGTATTGCTTGTCCACATCCTACATGGGCCACCTTTTTATTACTCAGTGCTTGCTTGGGGTTGCTTTTCAACAGATGTTATGCCAAAGCGTACAAAGATGCTTAGGGTTTTAGAGAACGGTGAATCCCAGAACATTAGGGGTTGGAAGGGACCTCGAAAGATCATCCAGTCCAATCCCTCCACCACAGCAGGATCACCTAGACCAAGTCACACAGGAACACGTCCAGGAGGGTTTTAAGTCTCCAGAGAAGGAGACTCCAATGATGAGACAAGGTTATTGTCACAGCTGTGAAGCCAGTTACCCATTTCAAATCCTTTTATCCCAATCAGTCAGAAGCAGACTTGCAGATGCAATAAGTAAGATCCATATTTATCTTAATGATGTTTTTCTCCTCCTCAGCCAACTAAGCAAAGCCGAATGGGAGAAGAAAAAGTTTGACAAGGCAATTGGGTAAGTTTTAAAATCATCTTAAAGTTGTGGCAAAGACATGATGTCAGGTCTTTGAGGGGGGAAAGGTGTTTCCTGGTGCCTTTGTGTAAGGGAATCTTCACACATCAATGTGTGTTGTCTTAACCACACCTTGGTTTTGACTGTAGGTTACAGGAAATAGAGATTGGAGACAGAATTAGAGAAGATAACCCAACAGCGTAGCAACAAGCAGCTTTTTCTGTGCTATGAATAGTGCAGTCATGAATAGCAGCTTAATTATTCTTATGGGATCAAATCTCACTCTCACTGTCAGAGCCAGACCTGATCTGCTTTCGGGGAAGTATAATAGGGAAGAAAGAGTAACGAGGGTTTTCTTTCCTTAAGCAGTGGGTTTGGTATAGCTGCATTATTCATGAGTGTAGGACTAGAAGATCACAGAATCACAGAACATTAGGGGTTGGAAGGGACCTCAAAAGATCATCTAGTCCAATCCCCCTGCCACAGCAGGACCACCCAGACCGTGTCGCACAGGAACACCTCCAGGTGGGTCTTGAACATCTCCAGTGAAGGAGACTCCACAACCCACCCTGGACAGCCCCTTCCAGTACTGTCACCCTCACCTTCTCATATTGATGTGGAACCTCCTGTGTCCCAGCTCACACCCACTGCCCCTTGTCCTATAATTAGATGACCCTGAGCAGAGCCTGGCTCCATCCTCCTGACACCCATCCTTCACACATTTATAACCATTAATGAGGTCACCCCTCAGCCTCCTTTTCTCCAAGTTCAGCTAACCCAGCTCCCTCCTTCTGATTGCCCCTGAAAACCTGCAATACAACAATTTAATACCTCCTATTTTATCGAGGTCTGTTAACAGGGCAGGAGTTTGCTTCATGAATCTGATGCCTCTCATTTCTGTTTCCAGAGGTTTCTGAACAGGCTGCCCAGGGGGGCTGTGGAGTCTCCTTCTCTGGAGATGTTTAAAACCCTCCTGGATGTGTTCCTGTGTGACTTGGTCTAGGTGATCCTGCTGTAGTGGGGGGATTGGACTGGATGCTCTTTCGAGGTCCCTTCCAGTCCCCAATGTTCTGTGTTGTCTCTGGCCTGTGTCTCTAGTCATAACTGACTCAGCTGGATCTTTTTCAGGAGCTTTTTAACCACAGGAATGACAGGAGTAACAGTTGAGACCTGCTGCTCCTTACTGTGGCTGATGAATTCCAGTGGGGCCTGTGGTTAAAACAGCAAGTGAAGGGTCACGGTGCCGGCACAGCCACCGTGTGGAGTGCTTGCCCCGTGTTAGGAGAAGAGCACGGGGAGCCTGGGCATCGCACAGGAACCAGTCTGTGCTGCCTCACTGGAAACGGTGCTCCTGATGTGGCTGTGTGTTCCGCAGGGGGATCCCTGCTCTGAGAGTGTGTGAAGCAGGCAGAATAAGTGTGCTTCTCATTTTCCACCTTGGAAGCTCACAAAGGGAAGAGTCAGCACCTCAGCAGGATGCACAGGCTGCAGTACCAGCGTCACCGCTGTTCTGTGCAGTGTGCTGAGAGAAGACAAACCTCTGATGTCGACGCTTCTGTTTCTTGCAGCTATTCTTTTGCTATCGTGGGCATCAACATAACAGACCTCACGTACAACCTGCTGGTGAGTGGAGCTCTGAAGACCCATTTCTACAACGTTGCTCCGGAAGCGCCGACGCTAACTCACTTTCAGCAGACGTTCTGTAAGTGAGGGGGGCTGGGACACGCAGACGTTGCGCTTGTGCTAACACACGTGAACTGCCCACGCGTTGAAGAGGGTAAATCTGGCACCTCACAAAAACAGTCACGCTGGTTTAGCTCTCCTGTCTGTAGGATCACAGAACATTGGGGCTGGGAAGGGACCTCGAAAGATCATCTAGTCCAATCGTCCTGCCACAGCAGGATCACCCAGACCAAGTCACACAGGAACATATTGTCCAGGCCAGTTTTAAACATCTGCAGAGAAGGAGACTCCACAACCCCCCTGGGCAGCCCCTTCCAGTGCTCTGTCACCCTCACTGTGGAGAAGTTCCTTCTCATTGATGTGGAACCTCCTATGATCCAGCTCACACCCACTGCCCCTTGTCCTATCACTAGATGCCACTGAGCAGAGCCTGGCTCCATCCTCCTGACACCCACCCTTCACATATTGATCAACATTAATGAGGTCACCCCTCAGTCTCCTCCAAGCTAAAGACACCCAGCTCCCTCAGCCTCTCCTCATCAGGGAGATGTTCCACTCCCTTCATCTTCCATGACAGTGACCAGGATCCTCTCTTTAAATCATAACTAACTGCACTTTTCTAACGTAGTATGAGATCTTCACATCCTGTGTTTCTCTCTCTGTTTTCTTACTTCACAGGCTACTTAATGCATGAATTCCACAAGTTCTGGATCGAGGAGGATCCGCTGGACATAATGGAGTTTAACCGCGTCAGGGAGAAATTTCACAAACGGGTTTTGAAACAGCTCCAGAACCCAGAGATGGCCCTGTGCCCTCATTTTGCTGCATCAGAAAGTTTAATCAACATGTAGTTAGCTCAGTTCTCCTCGGCATCTCCGTCCCACTCCCGCGTTAGGTCACTCTTCAGGCCGTCACTAGCGTTCCCGACTGACCGTGGCGATTGTATGCATGTCTTTGGTGCAGTGTTGGTCTGCTCACGTCGCGCGTCCCACATCCCCCTACGCTTCTCGTGCTGGGGACCTCCCGTGTGAAGCGGGTGCCCGTGTCGCCCCGGTAGGCAGTGTCCCAGTCTCACCTGGCGCCCAGGTTTCAGAGTTTTTCTATTTTTTTAGACCTCCCTCATAACGAAGCATCGACAACTGAATCGTATTTCTCTAGCTGTGTTTTTTGTATCTGTGGAATAAGTAGCTGGATCTCGTATCGTGAAAGCTTTTTAACTTCTTGGTATGTTTTAGGGTAACTACTGGCACTTCAAGCAAGCGACATGTTTGGACCTTGTCTAGAAGATAACGTGTGTGATTTAAGCTGATGCAGGCAGACGCCTTCAAGTCCAGTCCTCTCCATCCAGCCGTTATATGCTTGATGCAGAGTTGACGAGGCTTCTGAGATACACAGCTTCCAGAGAGAAGAGTTTGTGCAGAGCTACAAGCAGCCTCCACAGCTGCATGAATACCCGGCGGTCTGGTGATGCTGATCCATTCACAGCCAACCGCGAACACGCTTCACGACTACCGGCTGCTAGCCGCCGGGCTGTTGTCGTCACCACCGCCGTGCCCAAGCATGGACTTAGATTCCTGCACATCCCTTCAGCTGCACAGGGGGTCAGTATTTTGTGTCACGTGGAGAGCAACGTGGCCTGGTCAAGTTGTGCTTGGTGAGTTCAGAAGGGGAGGAATCTCCTGTCCAGTTTTTGAACTAACGAAAGCGCGGCTTTGGTTGTCAGTTCAACCGTGAAGACCTGGGGGTAGTAATTGCTCAGAAGGTTTAGAGCAAATCACTTGAGTCTCCCAACTACCACATAAAAAAAAAGCTTAAAAAGAGAAATTTAAAATGGCAAACTGCCTTTTTGTTTTTCTAGAAACATAATGGAGGAGTAGATGTGTCTGACACGGAGACCGTGTAGTATATTGGAGAGCATCTGCCATGGCATTTCATATCCATGGTATTTTTTACCTTCTAAGCAACCAGTTTTAGGATTCTCTGTTTGTGTAAATCACTTGCATATGGAGAGTAAACGGAGTAGTGTCCGACTACTTGTGAATTCCATGAATAAATTATGTGTCATTCGGAACCGACGCGCCGTGGCTGGATTTTTGAGATGATGCGGCAATACTGACGGAAGGTCAATAGGTTCTGCTGTGGTGGGGGGTTGGACTGGATGATCTTTCGAGGTCCCTTCCAATCCCTAATGATTCTATGATTAAGGGATCAGGTTAAAGTGGATGTCACTGTGTTGTGGTAGTTACAGAATCACAGAGTGTTAGGGATTGGAAGGTTCCACTCCCTTCATCATCTTCATTGCTCTGTGCTGGACTCTCTCCAGCAGTTCTGTGTCCTTGTGGAACTGAGGGGCCCACAACTGGACACAATATTCCAGATGTGGTCTCACCAGGGCAGAGTAGAAGGAAAGGAGAACCTCTTGATGTGCTGACCACCCCCTTCTGACCCACTCCAGGATGCTGTTTGTATTTCCCTAGTCTTGAGAGTGATCTGAGCTTCCTCAGATCAGGTTCTTTGTAGCAACTGTGGTTACAGCTTGGGCCATCACTGTAAAAGCGAAAAATAAAGCGATGGAAGTGGCTAAAGTTCTTGAGGAAGCTCCTTGGAACAGGACTTCATCATAGTGAGGGTGACAGAGCCCTGGAAGGGGCTGCCCAGGGGAGTTGTGGAGTCTCCTTCTCTGGAGATGTTTAAAACCCACCTGGATGTGTTCCTGTGTGACTGGATCTAGGTGGTCCTGCTGCGGCAGGGGGATTGGACTGGATGATCTTTTGAGGTCCCTTCCAGTCCCTAATGTTCTGCAAGACCTCTCCTTTCTTCGCTAAATTCTCAGATGCGGGTCAGGACTTCTCTGTGTGGCTGGGAACTTGCTTCTGTTGCCAAGTAAATCAGCAAAACTATGGGCTGCAAAAATTAGTCTTCTCCAATGACTTGGAATGATGGAACTGGGGCATCTTCTGCGTGAAAATAGAAGGAATGAAAACGCTGCTTGTGTCACTTGCAGCTGCTGAGTTCTGGAAGGCGGTTGTTTGTCGTCGTTAGATACCGAGGACTTCTTTGTGTCACTCTTGAGGCTTCTAAAACTTCCATCAGGAGTTTTCACTGTCTCGTGTCTCAGCCTCTCGCTTGCATTTCCCCCTCCTGCTCTGCCTGAAATAACCTCCTGCGCCGTGTCAGCTGTCGTGGTTTGTTGTTAACGCTCTGGGCGGGAGTTCATGGAGCTGGGGTGGAGGGAGGCAAGAAGGTCCCTGCTGCCTTCTCGCTGGTGCGACCCTCCTGGTCATTACACCTTGTCTCAAGGTGTCACCTTCAGAGGGTGTCATCTGGCTCCGCGTCGGATCGTGCGACGATGATCTGGTTGCTGCTGGTGATTGTTTCTGTTGTCCTGCAGGGAGATGGATTTAACAAAGCCAAGTGTGGAATTTGTCCTCCTGTGGGGCTCCTGCGTGCTCCTGCCTGCAGATCTTATTGTCCTTCCCCTTTGTACTTGAGCCTGTGTCCTCGTTGCTCTCAAGGTCCTCGTCAAACCTGGGGCAGGGAATGACCCTGGTGACCGCCAAACCAGCAGCGTGCTGCTGAGGGAAGACGTCTCGGCGCTGCCTTCCCTCCTCCCCAGGAGTGGCCTCTTAACCGCGATGCACCCTGGATTTTCTTTCAGAAATGAGAACTTACCCTTCCCCTGACACGTCTTCAGGCTGACCTGTGAGAGGAACCGGGTGCTGCTGTCTGCAGGGAGGACAACAGTGAAAAGAATCAGCACTGACAGAATCACTGAGGCTGGAGAAGACCTCTAAGATCATCCAGCCCAGCCCATGACCTAACATCACCGCAGCCTAGACCACGTTTCTTTCAGCAGCAGCCTTTTCATAGAGTCATGGAATCACTGGGGATTGGAAGGGACCTCGAAAGATCATCCAGTCCAAGCCCCCTGCCCCAGCAGGGCCACCCGGACCAAGTCACACAGGAGCACACTAGGTGGGTCCAATCCCTAATGATTCTGTGTGAGCTGGAGCTTGGCAGTAATGAGCCCTCGGGGCGACGCTGAGAGAGCCAGCACGGGTCTGCTCTGTGTCCTCACATCTGCAGCCTGGTGCAGCTAGAAACCAGATGAATTATTAAAATGGATGTTTTGCAGAAAACAGTCCTGAAACAGATAAGAAAATGAATTATTCAGTGTTTTCCTCAGTTGGCAGCAGTGCAGGGTTTCTGCAAGGCTTGGCAAAGCTTAGACAGGAGTCTTCTGCAAGACCGTGTGGGAATACAGCAGGGCTGGCTTTGGGGTTCCCCTTGTGAGCAGCACCCCTAGGAAGCGGGTCGTTACGTAGTCTAGGAAAGGGAACTGTTCTCTTTATAGAAGTCCACTGTACGGTCTCCCACAGCATCCTCGCAGCCACGCTGAGGCCAGTGTGGTCTGGACGGCAGGGTAGTGAGGTGGATGGTGAAGTGGCTGCAGGATAGAAGCCAGAGGGTGGTGGTCAATGGGACAGAGTCTTGCTGGAGGCCTGTATCTAGTGGAGTCACCCACGGGTCAGTACTGGGACCAGTCCTGTTCAATCTATTCATTGATGACTTGGATGAGGGAGCAGGGGGCACTGTCAGCAAGTTTGCAGATGACACCAAGCTGGGTGGTGTTGCCGACACCCCAGCAGACTGTGCTGCCATTCAGTGAGATCTGGACAGGCTGGAGAGCTGGGCAGGGAAAATATAATGAAGTATAACGAGGGTAGTGTAGAGTCTTGCATCTGTGCAAGAACAACCCCAGGTACCAGTACAGGCTGGGGACTGACCTGCTGGAGAGCAGGGTAGGAGAGAGGGACCTGGGGGTCCTGGTGGACAGCAGGATGGCCATGAGCCAACAGCGTGCTCTTGTGGCCAAGAGGGCCAACAGCATCCTGGGGTGGATCAGAAGGGGGGCGGTTAGCAGATCAGGAGAGGTTCTTCTCCCCCTCTACTCTGCCCTGGTGAGACCACATCTGGAGTGTTGTGTCCAGTTCTGGGCCCCTCAGTTCCAGAAGGACACAGAGCTGCTGGAGAGAGTCCAGCGCAGAGCCACAAGGATGATGAATGTTGTGGAACATCCTCCCTGATGAGGAAAGGCTGAGGGAGCTGGATCTCTTTAGCTTGGAGAAACAGACACTGAGGTGTGACTTCATTAATGGGAGCGCGGATGTCTATGATTTTGCATGAATTTACCCCCTCACAGGTTGGCCACGTGTGAGTAGCCACTGGCACTGGCTGATAAGCACAGTGGAGCCTCCTTGGAAATGCTGTTGTCTCTCCCTGCAAGCTGACAGCTGAGCTGTTAAGCTAAGAGGTCAGAGCCCACTGCCCCGAGCACCGGCTGTATGCGGCCCTGGGAAACGTGCCAGAGGCTCTTCCAGCTCCAGGCCGCGAGACGCTAATCTGTGAGTAAACTTTACACACAGGAGGGAAGCCAGCTCAGCTGTGCAGGTGAAGAATGATTTAGGAGCTCCTGCACTGGCATCCCAAGGTGTCAGCAGCTGTCAGCCCTCTCGATCCCTTGGAGCTCGTTGCGCCACCAAAATATAGCTAATTGCAGCGCGCAGTCCTTCTCGAGTTGCAAAGGCATCTCTCACCCTCGGGATGTTCCCAAATGCGGTTCTATGAACAGAACCGCGTCGCTTCTGCCTGTTGTGTGGCAAAGGAGCTCTTCATGCTTCGCGTTCTCTCGCTCCGGCCTGGAGAAGCCTTCTACACAAACAGTGATTTGTGCTTTGATGAGGCCGAGAGCCTTGCTTACTCCTTCTTGTCTACTTCATGTCCTGACAACCCCAGGTACTGGTGTGGGTTGGGGGCTGAGCTGTTGGAGAGTGGAGAAAGGGACCTGGGGGTCCTGGTGGGCAGCAGGATGACCATGAGCCAACAGCGTCCTCTTGTGGCCAAGAGGGCCAACAGCATCCTGGGGTGGATCAGAAAGGGGGTGGTTAGCAGATGGAGAGAGGTTCTTCTCCCCCTCTGCTCTGCCCTGATCAGACCACATCTTGAATACTGTGTCCAGTTCTGGGCCCCTCAGTTCAACAAGGACTCAGAACTGCTGGAGACAGTCCAGCGCAGAGCCATGGAGATGATGAAGGCAGTGGAGCATCCCCCTGATGAGGACGGGCTGAGGGGGCTGAGTCTCTGAGTTTGGAGAAGAGGAGACTGAGGGGTGACTTCACTAATGTCTATAAATACGTGAAGGGTGGGTGTCAGGAGGATGGAGCCAGGCTCTGCTCAGTTTCATCTAATGATAGGAGAAGGGGCGGTGGGTGTGAGCTGGAGCAGAGGACGTTCCACATCAATATGAGAAGGAACTTCTTCCCAGTGAGGGTGACAGAGCACTGGAAGGGGCTGCCCGGGGGATCATGAAGTCTCCTTCTCTGGAGATGTTTCAAACCCGCCTGGATGTGTTCCTGTGTGACTTGGTCTAGGCCACTCTCATGATGTGTCACCTCTGAGTCACAGGGTAGGAACCTGCCATGTGCTGAGAGAGAGAAGAGAACGGAAAGAAAAGTGATTGACAGCGAGGAACCGCATGCTCTGCATTTCTAAGTGGGCTGCTCACAACCCTTTCCTTGCTGACCTTTTTCAGCTTGTGAAGATGCACTCAGAGTTCAGCCTTCTGTGGAAAGCAGTGCAGGCTCTATCACCTGTGTGTGTGTGTGAGAACCACAGAACATCAGGGATAGGAATAGGAAGGGACCTCGAAAAATCATCTAGTCCAATCCCCCACCACAGCAGGATCACCTAGACCAAGTCACACAGGAACACGTCCAGGTGGGTTTTAAACATCTCCAGTGAAGACTCCACAACCCCCCTGAGCAGCCCCTTCCAGTGCTCTGTCACCCTCACCATAAAGAAGTTCCTTCTGATATTGATGTGGAACCTCCTCTGTTTCAGCTCACACCCATTGTCCCTCGTCCTATCACTAGATGCCACTGAGAAGAGCCTGGCTCCATCCTCCTTCAAATATTTATAGACATTAATGAGGTCACCCCTCAGTCTCCTCTTTTCGAAGCTCAAGAGACCCAGCTCCCTCAGCTTCTCCTCATGAGGGAGGTGCCCCACCTCCTTCATCATCCTCGTTGCCCTCGACTCCCTCCAGCAGCTCCCCATCCCTCTTGAACGGAGGGGCCGACACAACACTCCAGATGTGGTCTCACCAGGGCAGAGTAGAGGGGGAGAAGAACCTCTCTTGATCTGCTCACCACCCCCTTCACTGCAGACCACACATCTGTTCTTTCCATCGCTGATGAGCCCCAAATGCCTCCGTGTGCTCATGGCAGCGACCAAGTGCCTTGGGGCTGGCAGCCTTGCTGGCTGGGACCAGCACAGGCAGGGAGGTGCAAGCCAAGATGCTCTAAAGAGCCTCTAAAAATCTGCTTTTGAGCCACAGGAACGATCTGATAACTCTGGGCGAAGACAGAGTGTTCAGCTGGGGCGGGGAGTCGCAGCCAGTGAAAGATGAGAGTCCCTCCCACTGAATTGTCAGGTATTTGCTGCATTTAAAAATAGACTTTTCCAGGTCCTTCCTCAGCTGCTGCTGCCTGGCTCTGCCAAGCCTGTGAACGCAGCCAAACCAGTGAAAACACGGCAGCAACTGGTGCAGGCTGGGCCCGGCGCTGGCCGCGGCTCGTCGTGCTGTCTCAGTTTTCTTGGAAAAGCACTTGCCCTCCCGGGAAATGCTGGGAGGGGGTTTTTGCTCCGTCAGAGCTGAGCGAACAAGAGGCAGTTGTGGTCGTCGCACCGGAGCGGAGATTTCTCTGCTGGAAGAACAAGAGGCACCAGCCGCAGCGGTGGAGGCTGTGAACCTGGATGGACACAGTGCAGGAGGTTGTTGGCTGGCAACTACTTGCCTCTGGTGGCTCAGGGAACAGCCCTGGAGGGTGACCCACTCCTTGCAGGCACCTGGGTGGGGAGGAGAGCTGCATGAGCAGTGTGGCACAAATCATAGGATCATTAGGGAGCAGAAGGGACCTCGAGAGATCATCCAGTCCGACCCCTCTGCCACAGCAGGACCACCTAGACCAAGCTGCACAGGAACATGGTCAGGTGGGTCTTAAACATCTCCAGAGAAGGAGACTCCACAACCCCTCTGGGCAGCCCCTTCCAGGGCTCTGTCACCCTCACTGGGAAGAAGTTCCTTCTCAGATTGATGTGGAATCTCCTCTGTTCCAGCTGACACCCACTGCCCCTTGTCCTGTCATTAGGTGCCACTGAGCAGAACCTGGCTCCACCCTCCTGACACCCACCCCTCATGTATTAATAGACATTAATGAGGTCACCCCTCAGTCTCCTCCAAATCCCACTGCCATCCTACAGAAAGCTGTGTTTTGTAGAAGATGCTGAAGTTGTTGGAGTCTCCATCTCTGGAGATGTTTAAACCCACCTGGACGTGTTCCTGTGCAGCTTGGTCTAGGTGACCCTGCTGTGGCAGGGGGATTGGACTGGATGATCTTTCGAGGTCCCTTCCAGTCCCTGATGTCCTGGGATTCTGCGAGAGGTGAGGAATGCCTCAGAGAAGCTTCGTTTATGTTCTCACAAACCTGAGGACTCTGAGATCTTGAAGCTCTCTCTCGAGATGTTTTAGCAGGCGACGACACCATCGCAGCAGCCCGGGCACCCTCGCGCCTCGTCCTGCTGGAGCTGATGGCCACGGCAGCAGCACGGTGCCTGGCCTGCTGCAGCAGGGCCCCCGGGACTCCCACCCTGGGCAAGGCTCGCAGCGGGGCTGAGGTGCCAGCGGGCACCCGCGCCTGCCACCGATCCGGGCTCGTTCCTCCAGGCGCTGCTCCAAGCACAGCCCGGCCAAAAATAGGACCCTGGGAATCCCTGCCTGAAACCCAGCTTCAGCAAACCACAGGCTCCCAGAACATCAGGGGCTGGAAGGGGCCTCACAAGATCACCAAGTCCAATCCCTCCTCCCACAGCAGGACCACTGAGAAAACACCATTATTGATGATGCCCGGCTGGCACTGAGCTTCTCTTCGTAGCCGACATCGACAGGCACTAATGGTGAAGGTCCTCTGGGCAGAAAAGTGACCAGTTCATTGCTGTGGTGGCTACTCATCACTTCAGCTGTAGGGTTTGCAGCAGTCACTTTGTAAACCACAGATGAACCTGCAGGCTGAAGGAATTTGCTGTCCACCAGACTCACGTGGTGGGTTGCACTGTGGCTCTCAGCAGGTCTCTAGGTGAACAGCAGTAATCACAGAACATGAGGGATTGAAAGGGACCTGGAAAGGAGGATCATCTAGACCAAGTGACACAGGAGCATGGCCAGGTGGGTTTTAACCATCTCCAGAGAAGGAGCCTCCACAACCCCCCTAAGGCTGGAAGAACAACAAGGGATGCTCCAAGGGCTTTTCCATGTTCTTTATTGAAGTGAAGGTTTCACACTCCTTTCTGCTAAGAACATTTATGCCTCTTACGCTGGTTCAGGCAGTCACAGCACATCCTGCAGCCTTGTACCCCCCAGAGCCCTACCCCGGCACCACACAAGCCGGCACGGCCACGGTCACAGCAACTACCAGAGGAAAGAGCCATGTGGACTTGCTCCTAGGGAACGTGCAATTTACAGCTGGCTCACTGCAGAGGAGAGCAGTTGCACCCACACAGACCCCTCACGAGGGTTAGCACAGGCACCAGACGGGACACAGGACACAACCGATCCATGGCACCCTCAGCCGGAGGGTTCATCGCAGCCACGTGCTCTGGCTGTTGCTCAGGGCTGCAGGGACACACTTAAACCACCTCCTGGAGCTCCTGCTTGTCTTTTACTCCTGGTAAGATTTCACGAGGAGCCACATGAGGATGACAGTAATCAGGACAATCATGAAGTTGAGGAAAATTTCCTGCGTGGATCGCTCCATGTTTCGGGAGTAATCAGGGGAGAGCAGAGGTCGGCAGGGACAACTAAGGGGGAGCTTCGTTGACTGGCCTGGGAGCCCAACCTTCAGGTCATGGGGTCTTTGAAGAAAAAAGAAAAACAAGTGAAGAACAGATCAGAGAATCACAGAACATTAGGGATTGGAAGGGACCTCAACAGACCATCTAGTCCAATCACAGAATCATTAGGGATTGGAAGGGACCTCAACAGATCATCCAGTCCAATCCCCCTGCCAAAGCAAGACCACCTAGACCAAGTCACACAGGAACATGTCCAGGTGGGTTTTAAACATCTCCAGAGAAGGAGACTCATGCAGAAGGCGGAAGGTTTAACCAAGCCCTTTATGTCGGCGTAAATAGATGTTGTTTTGGCAGCTACAAGTTGGTAACCACTGGGAACAGCCAACAGCAAAAGCTATATCTGGCAGCTTAGCACCTTCTTTGATTTCCAGCCTTTGACAAGCAGTGCTCTCGGTGTCACCCCAAAATACATGGTGCAGGGGTGACAGTCTGTCAAAATGAACACAAGCATTCTCAGATGTGCTCTGCCCAAGCCTCATTTACTGCCATCAACAGGTATGTCTTGTAAACACGCTGCTCTGCGGGGGGCTTTAAATTCCACCTCATTTATTGCTAGCACCCAACATACGTTGTAAGCTTGGTCTGGGTGGTCCTGCTGTGGTGGGGGGATTGGACTGGATGGTCTTTCGAGGTCCCTTCCAATCCCTAATGATTCTGTGATTGGACTGGATGGTCTTTCAAGGTCCCTTCCAATCCCTAATGTTCTGTGACTCTGTGATTCATATATTTTGTGAATTAATCCTACAGATCACAGAGTCACAGAACATTAGGGATTGGAAGGGACCTCAGAAGACCAGAGTCACAGAATGTTAGAGGTTGGAAGGGACCTCGAAAGATCATCTAAGATCAAAGAGTGTTTTCTCATGAACCTTCTGACTTCTCTGAACATTCAAGCTGCTGCAGATCTCTCACTTCGGAAATACCTTCCGAGTTGTATTTTAAAACTTCTCTGTTGTTATTCAGTCTGTTTACTTCATCACAGCAAGTTGTGGGTGTTACGTGGTTTTGGAGCTCATGCAGAGAAATGAGACTACTCTGTCACAGACAGCATCACAGAACATCAGGGATTGGAAGGGACCTCCAAAGATCCAATGCCCCTGCAGAGCAGCATCACAGGATCACAGACCATCAGGGACTGGAAGGGACCTCCAAAGATCACCCAGTGCCACCCCCCTGCCAGGGCAGGTTCCCCTAGCCCAAGCCTCGCAGGACCATACCCAGGCGGGTCTATAGTGCACTCACTCCACCTGAGGGCCACCTAATAAAAACCTTAAACAAATGAGGCATAAAGTACCCCCAGAATGTCAGCCCCACAACCAAAAGCTGAGCAGAGGAGCCAGACCAGGCTGGAACACCTACGGTGCAAACAAGAGAAGCCCTGGGACCGCAGCAGCACCAGGACAGTTTAGATAGACCCTGCTCTAGTTTACAGATTAAACATTGAAAGCCCAGCTCACAGAGTTAACAAATTCCCACATTCCCAGGGTGTTTTGCCAACCTCCTGTGTCCCTGGAGAAGGGTAACCTGACCTAATGAGTAAGCCAAGGGGGTTTATTTACCTTGAGGAGGTCAGTGAGCCCAGTGGTCCAGCCTCTGGACTGTGGGTCAGTGCAGATACGATCCCCCTGCAAGCTCCTGCCTATCTCCCGCTGGTCTGGCTGCCCCGATCCTGTGTGGGAACTGAAGTAGGCTGAGGGAGGAGAGCAGCAAGTGCCCTGGCAGCCCAGGTGCTGACATCACCCCCAAAATATGTGCAAAGCACTAGGCTGGGCAGCAGGCTTTGGTTGAGGGCTGTGGGCTGGCTAGCTGCTTTGGGCTCCTCCGACGTGCCGCTGTGCTAAGAGCAGAGCTGTGGGCAGCCCTCACGAGCTGGTGGGACTGGGCACACTGGTGTCTTCCTCACTGTGGGGGGAGAGCTGCTTGCAGGATCTGGCAAATCGTTTCCAGGGTGTGGAGACCTGACTACACATCTCCTTCCTCAGCACAGAGCAGGGCTTGCTCTCCCACACCCCTGCAGCCCCCACAGCTCCCCCAGTTCACACTCATGCGTTTAAAAGAAGGCCATCAGGGACTGGAAGGGCTTTGCATTCCAGTGCAGACCACTGCAGTCCAGTATCACAGAAAAGTTGGGACTAGGAGGTCTGAAAAGCACAATGATTCCCCTAATGATTCTATGATCCTATGATTGGACTAGATGATCTCTCAAGGTCCCTTCCAATCCCTAATGATCCCATGATTGGACTAGATGATCTCTCAAGGTCCCTTCCAATCCCTAATGATCCTATGATTGGACTAGATGATCTCTCAAGGTCCCTTCCAATCCCTAATGATTCTATGATTGGACTAGATGATCTTTTGAGGTCCCTTCCAATCCCTAATGATCCTATGATTGGACTAGATGATCTCTCAAGGTCCCTTCCAATCCCTTAAGTTCTGTGATTCAGGGATTAACAGCCTGGTAGGTTTGCATGGTCCCATAGCAGTTCATGCTCTGCAGAAGAACGACACCAAAACTCATCCTCTCAAGGAAACCTTGAGCTAACGTGTCCCTCACACGTGGGGGATTAGGTAAGTGCAGATTCAAAATGCTCCCTCTCAGTCTAAGGTCAACTGGTTGCGCATCTGTCATCAACATGCCCTGACTATTCCCTTCCCCAGCATGTTCTGCAGGACAGATCTCTGGATTTCTGGTGCCATGGCTACTCCTCGTCATCCTGAAGCACATAAACATCTACCAGGAAAAGCGTGACGCGTTTGACTGGCACTGATCAGTGCCCAAACACTGTCTGGAGCTGGGCATCTTGAAGGTCTCGGGGTTTAGCCGACACCATGCTAACAGAAAACTCAAGAATGGTCTTTGTGTAGCTGGAACTGCTCATCTCTCAATGCCCAGCCCTGCATCTGCACTTTACACACAGCCCTTCTGGCTCTCCCCCAACTCACCTCCTTCTGCTTGGACTTCATCCATGACAACTAGAAAACTGATCTTCTTCAAGACAGGGGACGGCGCTATAAATGCCATCGCACAGCACACGGGACCAGTGGCCATACCCCTCTCTGCGGTCACAGATTGTTCCCTCGTGGCTTGTGCTGATGATCTGAAACGAGACCACAGAAGAGGATCACAAGGCTTGACAAACGGATCAGAGTAAAGGTTCATCTACCGTGACGCACGGACTGGGAGGGAAACCCGGACGAAGGGTGAATAGAGAAGGCAAATGGAACACGATATTTTCTTGGGTGTCCTCAGGCTTCTGGCATTCAGCCTGGGAATGCAAAGAGGAGTTTGGTTCATGTCTCCCTCTTGCCTGCACTGTCAGGGTGTCCTTTCAACACAAGGGCCTGCTTCTGCATCTCTCATCATTTGTTACCAGCTCAAGACCAGGCAACTTGTTCACAGTTGAGTTTATGGGTGTGAGCTGGAACACGGGAGGTTCCACATCAATATGAGAAGGAACTTCTTCACGATGAGGGTGACAGAGCACTGGAAGGGGCTGCCCAGGGGGGTTGTGGAGTCTCCTTCCCTGGAGATGTTTAAAACCCACCTGGATGTGTTCCTGTGTGACTAGATGTAGTTGATCCTGCTGTGGCAGGGGGATTGGACTGGATGATCTTTCAAGGTCCCTTCCAACCCCTAATGATTCTATGGTTCGTTTGCGATGTCCAGCCTAAAGCTATCCTGTTGGAGCTTGAAACCCTTCCATCTGCTTCTGAAGAGAGCAGCAGCAACATCTGTACAATGTCCTTTCAGACAGCTGAAGAGAGTGACGAGGTCTCCTTTTAGCCTCCTCTTCCTCAAACTAAACAGCCCCAACTCTCTCCATCTCTCCTCATCACATTGATTCTCCAGGCCCTTCAGCACCTTCCTTGTCCTCCACACTTGCTCCAGCACCTCGAAGTCTCCCTTGTCCTGAGGTGCCCAAAACTGGACCCAGTACTCAAGGTGCAGCCTCACCAGTGCTGAGTGCAGGGGGACAATCACCCCCTTGCTCCTGCTGGACACAGAGTTTCTAATCCAGGCCAGGATGCCATTGGCCTTCTTGGCTACTTGGGCACCCTGCTGGCTCCTATTCAGCCTGCAGTTGGAAGAGCTGTTATCTGCCATCTTCCAGCGCTTTGTGGATCACAGGAGGTCCAGTTAACCCTCAGCAAACATGAATTCCTTGTACAAACTCATTGTAACTCTCCAAGAGACACTCAGGGACCCAGGTCAGGGCAGTCTGTGGCTGATCCAGATAATATTAACAAAGCCAGTACTTTGCTCATTGGTCCTAGCAACCATCTGACACCCAACAGACCACTGGGGCTGCACGACATGACATTGACCTGTGTGACCCCTGGCCAACCAAAGCATCTCCTCATCCATCAGGATCAGCCAGGGAACGATGCTTTGATCCTCTGCGAGGCTCCCGTGGGGCTCGCTACGCTCTTGGAGAGAAGCAACGTCTGCACCGGGTCACACAAGAACCTCATGATCCCAGGAAACATCAGAGGGAGGCTGCTCCACTGCCTCAAGCTGAAGTCCAGTTTTTCCACCTGGACACATCGGCAGGGCTAAAGGTTGCTGATGAGCAACCAGGGCACATAACCCTCGCTCGTGTTGTTCACTACGTGCAGCCCTCCGTGCAGTAAGGAATCAGTGGCTGTGTGCCAAGCATTTGCTGAGGTTTGCCAGCATGTGGCTCGGGTATGACCAGCCTGGAGAAGGGGAGCTGCTGGGGAAATGTCAGCCAAGGAGCCAAGGAGAAGCCTGAACACGTGTGTGTGTGGGTACAAGTGGGGTGCAGGGAGGGAGAGGGCAGGTTGCAAGGGACTTTCTGAGTCAAGGAAAGGCACTTGCTCACTCAGCATCCTACTCTCTCCCAAGGCACCTGACTTGGGAGAAGAAGTAGGTGCCTTCCTCCTCTCTCCCAAGGCACCTGACTTGGGAGAAGAAGTAGGTCTTGCTTTGGCAGTTCCCTAAGGAAGAGAGAGCCTTAAACTTGGTTGCAAGGACCAAGCAGAGCCCTACTCAAACTAAGGAAAACTGGTGACAGACAAGTCACAGAGTCTTAGAAGGTGCTTTTGGGTCCAAAGTACTTACAAAGAGGTTAGTAGGACTTGGAGACCACATAGAATCATAGAATCTTTAGGGATCAGAAGGGACCTTGAAAGATCATCCAGTCCAATCCCCCTGCCACAGCAGGATCATCCAGACCACGTCACACAGGAACACATCCAGGTGGGTTTTAAACATCTCCAGAGAAGAAGACTCCACACCCTCCCTGGACAGCCCCTTCCAGGGCTGTGTCACCCTCACTGGGAAGAAGTTCCTTCTCATATTGATGTGAAGCCTCCTCTGTTCCAGCTGTCAGGGACACGCGTGGGATTTGGGCCATCAAACCGCAAACAGAAGTACAGAATCGTAGAACCATTGTTCAAGTAACTGTTGGTTGCCAACTAATCTCAAACTCCCTTCTTCAGAAGGAATTCAGGTGATTACAGGTTTTCAGGTGCAGTAGACAGGAAGTGAAGCAGACCCCACATCCAGTCTGCAGAGACTGTTTCTAAAACCAGGGTTATCTGAGCTGCTTTCCTTCCCTCACAACACTCCTTCGCTCGTCAAACACTCACCCCAGACCCAGGGTCTCTGAGCTGCTCCAGATTCCATAGACGCCTTGGTCGCTGCAGCAGAGCCACGGCTGCGAAGCAGCGGTCATCTCGGCAACTGCTGCTCCACCACCTGCAAGTCTACCCTTGGATTTGGGCTGCAGTCTCGGTGCTGCAGGTTTTCTTCACACCACGTCACAGACACCATGCAGGAGGTGATGAGTCTTCTGACTGACCTCCTGAGCGCGCAACGGAGGTGAAGATTGCAGCCATCTGTCTGCAGCGTCCCCGACGCCCACTCTGGATGTCTCCATGGGCACCTGGCACCCACCACGTCCTGTCCCCGCGCACGAAGGGAATCTGTCCTCCTGCAATGAAAAAGTCCTCTGTCAAGACTCGTGACCACCAGCGACACTCTTCTGCTGGAGATCTCACTGCTCTGCAGTTTTAGACCCCTTTCTGTTGTGTTGGATTCAGAAAGGCCAGACTCCCCTCCCGGGCTGCTGGGTTGGATGTGAAACAGCCAATTTTTCCTGAAAGATGCTTTGTGTTATTTAGTCTCAGCCCCACGAGGCTTGTCGTGGAGGTAAAAGCATCTCCTGCAGGGTGCAAGCTCTGTGATGTGAGTCCTGTGTCCAGTTTTGGGCACCTCCATGTGAGAGAGATGTGGAGGTGCTGGAGCAGGTGCAGAGGAGGGCAACTGAGCTGGTGAAGGGCCTGGAGAATAAATCTCATGAGGAAAGACTGAAAGAGCTGGGGGTCTTTAGTTTGAGAGGAGACCTCATTGCTCTCTACAGCTCCCTGAAAGGACATTGTGGAGAGGCTGGTGCTGGTCTCTTCTCACAAGCAATTAGCGATAGAACAAGAGGGTTCAAGCTACAACAGGGGAGGGAACTCATTTGGCTACGGATGCGGGTGCCCATGATGGTCCAGGCAGTGTGACACTGGGACCCTTCGCTGGAGCTGGTCTGAATGTGATGGGCTCGTTTTAAGAGGAAGGGCTGCTTAGCCCTGTGGATGGCAGGGGGGCCATGCCTCCAGCTCCCCAGACAAAGGAGAGCCCCTGGCTTGTTTTATTGATTAGCCACAGCCACGTGGGGTTAGCACCACGCCAGGCTGGTCAGACCTGGCACAGGCTGACCTGCTCCTGTTTCCCACCCAGTCTCCAAGGCCTCCTCCCTGGTGGACCTCACTGGACCTTGGGTGCTTTCAGGCTGAGCAGCAGGAGCAGCCGCTCCGTGGGGCAGGGCCGATGCCGCAGCACAGCGGAGGACGCGGCTCCTGGCAGAGGAGAGCTGTGCTAGTCACAGTGCCCAAGGGAACAGCTGCTCCGTTTGGGGTCCACCAAAGATTTATGAAATAAACTTCTGGAACGTGATAAGGACCTTTAATATGAAGTCACCTCCCGGGATTAAGGTCGCCATCCTGGAGCAAACAGCAGCTCTGAAGGGAAGCCACTGCTCCCCTGTGCTGTTTGGGTTTGCAGTGTGCAGGCACACCGCCGAGAAGCTCTTGGGGTCAAGCACCATTCAGACAGAGGATCAGACCTGTGGTGCCAAACCCAACCTGGTGTCACCACTGGCTCGGAAGGACAGGCAGAGGCTTGTCCTTGCTGATGACACTGTTAGGGGCTCGAATGCTTCAGGTTTTGTACATCACAGCATCACAGAACATCAGGGATTGGAAGGGACCTTGAAAGATCATCCAGTCCAACCCCCCTGCCAGAGCAGGATCACCTAGACCCAGTCACACAGGAACATGTCCAGGTGGGTTTTAAATGCCTCCAGAGAAGGAGGCTCCACAGCCCCCCTGGGCAGCCTGTCCACATAGGGCACAAGGGCATTGCCTCTTCCTGAGCTGCAGATTCCTGAGCTGACTGCAGATTTGTCCCTCCTCCCATGCTGATGTTTAATATCCACTTCCCAGGGCAGGAAGAGAATCAGGGCTGGAAGTGCCAGAGCAGCACAAGATGAACATTCCATGGCTCTGTCACTCTCACAGCCAGGGCTGCTGTGGTGCATGGCCAGCAAAGAGCACATCTGAGCTGAGCACAGCCAGAGCATCATCACCCCGACAGCAGTGCTCACGCCATCAGCACATCGCCCCAAAACAAGGTGGTGCTCAGTAATCCAAATATCACCGCAGTGTCTTCTGGAAGCACCATGCAGGGATGACCCCGGGGAATTGCCCAGCTCCCAAAGACTCTGTGCTGTCAAAACCTAGCTGGGCAAGTTCAACCAAACTGTGGGACTCTTAGGGCATTTTCCTGGGCACAATATAAATGCACAGGATCACAGAACACTAGGGATTGGAAGGGACCTCGAAAGATCATCTAGTCCAATCCCCCTGCCAGCTGTGGCCAGAGGGAGCCCAACTCTGCTCAAGACATTTTGGTCCTGGTTCACTCACCACAACAGCTGGAAACAGCTGCCTTCGTAACGAACGAGGAACAAGGGGGGGTTGTCAGGAAAAGATGCTGCACCCCTGCGAAAGGCCAGACCGAGCTATAATTAGGCAGCGCTCACGTGGATGTGGAGGAGGTCCCTCAGCTGTAACGTAAGACCTGTGTGGAACAGAGTAGGAACACGTGGATAATGCCAGACCAAAACAGCAGATGAAACAGAGCCTGCAGTCACGGTCACCCTAGGAGCAGGTAAGAGCCCCCCACTGCCCTCTCCGAGAGGTGATGCTCTGCAGGCCCCAGCCACCTGTGTTGCTCCTCACCCCTCCGTTCCAGCCAGCAGCACTACAGAAGCAGCCTCCCGTTGCGTGGCGTGGCGTCGACCAGCACGAGAAGCTCCAAAACGCACACGGAAGCGGTAATTCCTGCGAGGAGAGCACCAGCGGTAATTCCTGCGGGGCACCTTGGTGAAGCCCTGTTCTAGGGACCTCTGCACCCTGCTGTATCTCTGGCCAGTGCTGATGCTCAGCTCTCTGCACAGCCCCTGGTGCAACCAGTACAGAACGTGACCTGAAATCCACGTGCAGCCAATGCTGCCCGGAGGCGGTCACTCCAGCTTCCTTCCAGGACCCACGAGTGGCTGCCGCTGGCCAGCGACAAGCACGAGCTGCAAAACCCCAGGAGCTGGGCACTCCGGAGGACTGGCACAGCCTGCACATCCACCTCAGCTCTGGCAAACAAGATGGTGGCACTGGCTGGAGAAGCCCTGCTCACACACACCTATCAAGACACAACTTCCCTTTCAGTCTCATTCACTGCTCATCTTTACCTCGGGACGCACAAAGAGATAGACAGATTAGATAGAGGTAGATTAGATAGACAGAGATTAGATAGATAGAGGTAGATTAGATAGAGATTAGATAGAGATTAGATAGAGATTTAATAGATATAGATTAGAACCTCGAAAGATAGATAGAGATTAGATAGATAGATTAGATAGATAGGCAGATAGAGAGATAGATTAGATAGGTAGATGGATAGACAGATAAGCAGATAGAGAGATTAGATAGATTGATAGAAACTAGATAGATAGACAGAAATAGATTAGATACAGAGATAGATTAGAGATTAGGTAGAGATAGATTGATAGGCAGATAGAGATAGATTAGACAGGTAGATAGAGATATAGATAGATATAGATTAGATTGGCAGATAGATTAGATAGAGATTAGATAGAGATAGATTAGATAGGCAGATAGAGAGATAGATTATATAGCTATAGATTAGATATATAGATTACATAAATAGGTAGACATAGATTAGATAGATTAGATAAACAGATAGGTAGATGTAGATTAGATAAACAGATAGGTAGATGTAGATCTAGATTAGAAGGTAGATAGACAGACAGACAGAAGGCATCTCTAAACTCTCCACCTGTCTTATTTCTGCTGAGCCTTCAGGAGAGCTTGTGGT
>VXBP01002277.1:24210-51144 GCA_013400115.1 Rhinopomastus cyanomelas | reverse complement strand
CCCCCCCCCCCCCCCACCAGAGAGAAGTCCCTGACCGCTGCAGGCACATGGAGCCAAGCTCATCTGGTCAAAACGGAGGTCAACCAAGAAGAGCACGTGTTTGGAGACCAAATCAGCCCCATCTGTTTTATGTCTGCTTCCGCAGCCCGTACATTTATGACCTGATACTGATTTCTGATGTTGGTGGGGATGGTGTGCAGAGGAGCCAGTTGTAACTCAACCTACTTAGGCTTTCGTGGTCTAAGAATAGCACGTTGAGGCTGCCTCTGCCTGCCAGGACTGGCAGCTGTTTCTGAGATCATATCAGACATGCTTTAAAGGGTGTTTTCCACTTAAGGAGATCTACAAGATGCCTTTTTTAGGATTTGTTTATTGATGGGGGGGAAAAAATTACTAGTTTCCAAGTAATTGTGACCCAAAAACAGCCTTGAAAAAGCCGCCGTCTCCCTGCAGCACCAACCAACCATTTCATGGTGCCTGGGATCCAGCACTTGTTGGATCACCACAGGCTCCATCAGGCCCAGGTTTTACACCTGACTTTCCATCATCCTTTTCTGGGTTTTCCACTTCATTCTAACGTATCTTTTCCAGTGCTCAACCACACTCAAGGGTTTCTGATGACAGCTACATGGTGGTTAGCAGATTGAGAGAGGTTCTCCTCCCCCTCTGCTCTGCTCTGGTGAGACCACATCTGGAACATAGTGCCCAGTTCTGGGCTCCTCAGTTCCAGAAGGACACAGAATTGCTGGAGAGTCCAGTGCAGAGCCACAGAGATGATAAAGGGAGTGAAAAGTCTCCCTGATGAGGAAAGGCTGAGAGAGCTGGGTCTCTCTAGCTTGGAGGAGACTGAGGTGTGACCTTATTAATGTTGATAAATATGGAAAAGGCAGGTGTTAGGAGGATGGAGCCAGGCTCTGCTCAGGGGCATCTAGTGATAGGAAAAGGGGCAACAGGTGTGAGGTGGAACAGAGAAGGTTCCCCATCAATCTGAGAAGGAACTTGTTCACAGTGAGGGTGACAGAGCACTGGAAGGGGCTGCCCAGGGTGGCTGTGGAGTCTCTTCTGGAGATGTTTAAAACCCACCTGGATGTGTTTCTGTGTGACTGGATCTAGATGATCCTGCTGTGACAGGGGGATTGGACTAGATGATCTTTTGAGGTCCCTTCCAATCCCTAATGTCCTGTGAATCTCCAGCAAAGGGTGGTGACGACCCTGCAGCTCCCTTAGTTCACTTCCCAGCAGTGCTCAGAGAACCACCCAGGTTGGAAAACCCCTTCAAGATCCTCTAGTCTAGACATTAACCTGATGCTGACAAGTCCCCCAATCAACCACATCCCCAAGTGCTCTGCCTACATGACCCCCAAACGCCTCCAGGGCACTTAATGCCTGCCAGCCCCAACCTGCCCTCCTACAGGACCCCATGGGCACCTCAGCTCTCCAGTGAGCTGCGCTCTGAGCAGACACTGCAGCAGCCAGAGCTGCTGGAGACTAATCCCCCAGAGGATTTACCACCAGGGTTTGCAAGGCGCAGACAGCCCACGCCTGTGGGTGCTAAGCTGCAGCCCTTTGCAGCAGGACCAAAGGCCCCAGCAAGGACAAGGCTGGGCCTGAGGGCTGCAGCAGTAAGCGGGCAGCAGCTCCTTGGCTGCTTGCAGGGCTCCCCCAAGAAGGCACAGCATCCCATCCAGGGTCTAAGACCTCTGAGACCTCTTCTCCCCTGCAGCCCCCGAGACGCACACCAAGCCCTTTCCGTACCGGCCATCCAAACCACCTCCTCGTCACGCAGCAGTTTGCACTGGGCATCTAATCACAGAGTCATTCATGTTGGAAAAGACCCTCGGGACCATCAAGTCCAACCATCAACCCCACTCTACAAGTGCACCCCTAAACCAGATCCCCCAAGCTAGAGCAAACCTCTCCATTCCACAAACCTTTGGAGACTGAGGATCAGTCATAGAACAGCCAAGACTGAAAAGGACTTTAGAGACCACTTCCTCCAACCTCCCTAGTTGAGTGGGACCCTCGCAACCAGACTTGGTTGCTCAAGGCCTCATCCAACCTTGCCAAAGGATTCATGCCACCTCTTCATATGAGAAGGGACAGTGAGGGTGACACAGCACTGGAACAGGCTGGTACAAGAGGGGTTGTGGAGTCTCCTTCTCTGGAGATGTTTACAACCCACCTGGATGTGTTCCTGTGAGACTTGGTCTAGGTGATCCTGCTGTGGCAGGGGGACTGGACTAGATGATCTTTTGAGGTCTGGACTGGAGGATCTTTCGAGGTCTGGACTGGAGGATCTTTCGAGGTTCCTTCCAATCCCTAATGATTCTATGACAGGACGAGGGGCAATGGTTGTAACCTGGAACATAGAAGGTTCCACATCAATATGAGATGGAGCTTCTTCACAGTGAGGGTGACAGAGCAGTGGAAGGGGCTGCCCAGTGGGTTGTGGAGTCTCCTTCTGTGGAGATATTTAAAACCTGCTTGGACATGTTCCTGGACCTGGTGACCCTGCTGTGGAAGGGGGATTGGACTCAATGACCTTTCAAGATCTTCCAGTGTCTAACATTCTGTGATTCTGTCATCTCCAGGGCCCACAGGTCTGAGAACTCCCAGAGTGACAGAACCAAATCCCCAGCACAGAGCTAAATAAACCAGTCTCCTTTGGTTTCCAAGTGCATTGAGCTGGAACCCGGGCAGGCAGAAGGTTCCTTCTCTTTTCTCGATGCCCTTTTGTCGCACGCAGGGGGTAAAGGCAGCGTTTCCTCAAAGGGCAGCGCGGTAGCATCCTGGAGAGTAGCTCCACTGTCTCTTTTCTCACCCTCTGAAACACTTTGGGTTAGGAGATGAGTTAGAGTTTAAAAAATGGCCAGGGAAGGAAATTCCTTCAGAAGTGTCCTTTGAGTGAGAGATAAAAGTGATGCCCAGCAGCTACGGGCTAGCAGTCGTCAAAGGAAAGATGAACTCCCAGCAGAAGCTGTGAAATTCACTCCCTCCAGTTCTGCTGCTGTCTAGAGTCCACACATTTGCTAGTCCTGCTCGGGTTTTTTTCACCTCTGCTCTGGCTGTCCCAATAAATGTGGAATAAATCTGCCTGTGACCCTGCCTTGCCAGCCCCCTTATCCTGCTGTGCATGATGTGTGAGCATGAAGACATTTAAAACCCACCTGGACATGCTCCTGTGCAACTTGCTCTAGGTGGTCCTGCTGTGGTGGGGGATTGGACTGGGTGATCTCTCGAGGTCCCTTCTGACCCCTAATGTTCTGTGATTCTGTGATGCTGTGGTGTTTTTCCTGAGAACAGGACTTAGACCACAACCACATCACCCAAGCTCTGTCAAGAGGTGACACATCTGGACACCTCTGCAACAGGTGGAGCATCCCCCAGGGTTGTGGGAGCGTACCCCCAAAGGATTTGACCTTGAGAAGGTGATCTTCAACTTTCAGGTTTAGCAACAATCCAGACCAGGTACCAGCAGAGATGCTGGTGATGAGGCGGAGTGTTTCCGAGCAACCTGCTTTCACCCCCTGAGGGTCTGTGTCACCATTTCAGCCCACATTCCCCATTTGCCTCATGCCAGCCATGCTGGCTCTTTAATTCAAGCCTGGGGCAAGCTAAACTCAACCTCAAGCCTGTCCCCTTGACTCTCTCATGCCACCTTCAGCTTCCCCAAGAGAGACAGGGATGCAGAGGGGAGAGGCACACAGCCAGCTTTCCTGGTTGGGCAGACTCGGTGGTGCCACAAAATAGAATCACAGAACATTAGGGATTGGAAGGGACCTCGAGAGATCATCTAGTCAAAGCCCCCTTCCACAGTAGGACCACCCAGACCAAGTCACAGAATCACAAAACCATGAGGGATTGGAAAGGACTTCGAAAGATCATCCAGTCCAATCCAATCCCCCTGCCACAGCAGGGCCACCAAAACCAAGTCACAGAATCACAGAACATTAGGGATTGGAAGGGACCCCAAAAGATCTTCTAGCCCAATCTCCCTGCCACAGCAGGGTCACTTAGACCATCCTTTTGTTGGGGACCAGACCACTCATAAGCTCCCTCTCACACCTTAACCACACAAACATGCACAAAGGATGCTGGTGTCTTCCTGCCCCACTCTAATACCTGTGGAAACTTGAGTCTGGGAGATCAAATTATGTTCCCCAGCCATCCACCAGAGCTGTGGCCGACCGAGTCTCGCTGGCTCAGCTCCTGGGGTCCCAGCTATCGGCAGAGCCGCTCAGACCACAGCAGCTCCATTGTGTTACGCAAGAAGCTGTAATAAAATAGCTCATCTCCCTGCTTTCTGAGCAACCCACACTGCTGGACCTCACGCTGCGCCGGCATCGCAGGCAGAAACCCAATCAGCCGGCGCCGGCTGCTGCCTGCCCAAAGAGCACCCAGACCACAGCATCACCCCCGTGTGCGGAGCGAGCGCCTTCCACACTCTTCTTCTAGGTTAACTCAGTGTTGCTGATGCTCTCTGATAAATAAAAGCCCTTATCAACCGCTCCCAGCGGCACGGAGCTGGTCAGGGAGAAGCAGAAGTTTTATAGCGGGAAGATGCCGAAGCGCCACCGTCAATAATTAAAGACCTTCCTACAATATTAATGCCATTTGTTGATGGCTTCTGTTTCACTTACGGTGTTTCAAAGGCGTTGGCTGGAGGCAAGTACAGATCTCATTGCTGATGAAAAGGAGCTTTGAAGATAGTCTCACATCTTCACAGCTGAAAAACTTTCTCCAGACAGAGGCTTCAAACTGAAGTGTGCTGTCTGCGAGGAGAAAGATCTAGAGATCAAAACAAAGCACAGAAGATCAGGGATTGGGAGGGACCTTGCAAGGTCTTCTAGTCCAATCGTAGAATCATTAGGGATTGGAAGGGGCCTTGAAAGAACATCTAGTCCAATCACAGAATCATTAGGGATTGGAAGGGACCTCAAAAGATCATCTAGCCCAATCCCCCTGCCAGAGCAGGGTTACCTAGACCAAGTCTCACTGAACCATGTCCAGGTGGGTTTTAAATGTCTCCAGAGAAGGAGGTCCCACCACCTCTCTGGGGATTGATTTAAAATCATTTGTTATTATCATGAAAATGAGAATCACTCCTTTAAAATATATTCAGAGGAAAACATCTCCTTGATGTGGATCATCCCTACTTGCTAAAACAAGTTTGGGGTGAAGATGAGTACACAGGATAGAATAATGACAAGTTAAAGCACTTCTGATATCTGAACCCCAGAACCATAGAACATCAGACACTGGAAAGGACCTTGAAAGATCATCCAGTCCCACCCCCCTGCCACAGCAGGATCATCTACATCAAGTCACACAGGAACATATCCAGGTCCCTTCCAATCCCTAAAGTTCTGTGACTCATCTCTTCTGGAAGTAGAAAGACTGGTTTTTTGCAGGAACTTGGGTCTTGGATGTATAAAGAGAAAAGAGCGGAAGTTACTGTTCTTAGAGCTCTCAGAGTACACGGCCCCAAGAGCACGTTCCCAGGCCCTTCAAGTCTGATGTGGTTTTGTTAAGCTACCAGCTGGGAACGGTTGTGGTGTTTTCATCTTAAATGCACTGCCTAGGGTCACCAGCCCCAAACTCAAGCCTTGACATCACCATATTCAAAATAAACTTGATTTCATCAACTCACCTCTGGCTGGTCTCCCTTGCTGTCAGCACCATGAGCACAGCTTGTGCAGCAAGGCAGAGGAATCACAGGGGCTACAGCTGGAAGGTGTGCTCTCTTGTCCAGTGTCAGTGAGTCTGGAGTTCTCCAGGAGAGCAGCCAACACATAATGAAAGTGACTTGGTCTAGATGATCCTGCTCTGCCAGGGGGACTGGACGAGATGATCTTCCGAGGTCCCTTCCGATCCCTAAAGTTCTGTGATTCTGTAGGTTACAGACAATTTCCAAAGAAGGCATTAGCTAAAAAATAACATCACAGAGCAGTACCACAGTGCTGGAAGACATGTTCTTGTTTGTTTAAGAACATGAGAAGGAGACTTTTATAGCAGTATTAAAACTCACTGTGTCCTGCTGGCTGGGAACAGTGCAGTGGCTCCAGAAGTACAGCTCTGACAAGAACCACTATGTTTGTCCCAGACATCACATCACACAGAACCAGGAGTGATTGGGAAAGGTCAAAAACCTTAAAATAGCTGATGTTCAAAAGCTCATCCCCTCCCTCAAACTCTAGCACAGAAAATGTCACCACTCAATTATTGTGGCACTAACTGTTCCTTCTTCCAACGCACCAGACATTCTGATGGGTACCAGAGAGTTTTTGTTGTCTTGTTACCTTGGAGGGAGGCTGGAAGTCATGTTTTTCTTTGGGTACTTGAGTTTGATCCAAGTGGCTGAATCACAGAACATTAGGGATTGGAAGTGACCTCGAAAGATCATCTAGTTCAATCCCACTGCAACAGCAGGACCACCTAAACCAAGTGGCACAGGAACACATCCAGGTGGGTTTTAATCATCTCCAGGGAGGGAGACTCCACAAGCCCCTGGGCAGCCCCTTCCAGTGCTCTGTCACCCTTGCCATGAAGAAGTTCCTTCTGATATTGATGTGGAACCTCCTATGTTCCAGCTCACACCCACTGCCCCTTTGTCCCATCATTAGATGACACCCAGCAGAGCCTGGCTCTGTCTTCCTGACACTCACCTTTCACATATTTATCAACATTAATGAGGTCACCCCTCAGTTTCCTTTTCTCCAAGCTCAAGAGACCCAGCTCCCTCAGCCTCTCCTCATCAGGGAGGTGTTCCACTCCATCATCATCTTCGTGGCTCTTCAGCAAACACCAGATTTACTTCTTACAACAAAGCTCAACTGTTAATCATGAAAATAATCATTTGGGAAGTCAAATTAACTCCTACAACTGAGCAATAAAGAAATCCTAGCTTCACAAAAACAAGAGCCAAACCTTCAGCTGCTGAAAACTTTATTCATTCATTACCTCACAGCCCTGAGCTGAGAAGGTTTGTACAAAACAACAAAAACCAAAAGAAATCCCAGTAGGGTTTTGCTGACATCATAAGTGCAGTCTCGTATTTTTTAATCATCATTTTAAAAGGGGGAGGGAAATTGCCAATTAATCTACTGAAATCTCTTAACTTTTGGAGGATGTCCTTATTGTTGCGGTGAGGACTGGCCAAGACACTTCAATTTGTTTAAGAAATGCTACTGGTATTGATTTTTCTCTGCAGAAACACATCCAATTTCAGGGAGAAATGCACTCAGAAGTCACCTTCAGTTAAAATCCCTTTGCTGCCTCATGGAATTATTAGGGATTGGAAGTGACCTCAAAACATCATCTAGTCCAATCCTTCCACCACAGCAGGGCCACCTAGACCAAGTCGCACAGGAACACGTCCAGGTGGGTCTCAAACATCTCCAGAGAAGGAGACTCCACAACCCCGCTGGGCAGCCCCTTCCAGTGCTCTGTCACCCTCACTGGGAAGAAGTTCCTTCTGATATTTATATGGAACCTCCTGTGTTCCAGCTGACACCCACCCACTGCCCCTCGTTTTAGCACTAGATGACATTCAGAAGAGCCTGGCTCCATCCTCCTGACACCCACCCTTCAAATTCCATTCCTACCGAACAGAGCAAGGGCCTGGCTGCCTTCTCCACCTGGTGGGGATGCACCAAGCAGCAGGCCACTGAGAGACAGAGAGAAAAGAATACAAAAGCACAAATTCAAACTTCCCTTACTAGCAAAATTCAAAATAAAAATACTCGTAGCAGCCCCAGCTGCTACCAGGAGTGCAGCAGTACAAGGAGATGAACATCGGGGTGGAATGTGAGGAGCAGATCCTCCAGTGGAGGAACAAAGTCCGTCAGCACGAGGATGGTTTACGTTCGTAACAGGACTCGCAGAACTAGGTGCTGTGAGAAGCTGAGAGGCTCGAGGGCACCCAGCACTGGCCTATGGCAGTCAGGAAGCTCTCAAAGAGCATCTCACAGAGTGAGGTCCCCCTAACACAATACACACCACATTTGCTTCGCTTAGTAACCTGGGAGCTTGCTGTGGTCGTGTTTTCCCCCCAGGCACTTGCTGTTAAAGTCAGTTAAGCAAGAAAAAATAAGTCTCTCACTTTGCAGAGACTCCACATAAGTGTCACTCTGTCTCTTCTAAGGGCCACACTTCTCACAAGGCTGAATCAATACAGTTCCACTGATTAAAGACCTGGCCTCAAAAGTCCATCCAGTGCATTAAAACCGGCGCTGCCTCGGCAGTAGAACAATCCTCCAGATTAATACTTGAGGGAAATTTGGCAGTAAAAGGAAAAAGCTCTAGTTCTGAAGTGCTGCCATGTCTTTAATCAGTGCTGACCACCACAGTTTCCTCTCTTGTGTACTGTACGGTTACGGCTGGGGCGTCGCTGTCGTTCTCCTCTAACTTCAGCGCCGCGTTGTCCAAGCCGGTGCTGCTGGCCTGTGGCAAGGCGGTAGGTTCTGCTGTCCGAGTTGGAGTGGAGCAATATAAGATGAAGCCCACCATGATGATAACAAAGGACAGGATATAAAGACCTGAAAACTGGCAGAGGAAATAAAGAGACGCGTTAACACTTTCCTGGTGTAAAAACAGGTCAACACTGCCTTGTGTTATGAATGTGAAAGCTGTCCTTCCTTTTGGACAGAATCACAGAACATTAGGGATTGGAAGGGACCTCAAATGATCATCTCTAGTCCAGTCCCACTGCCAGAGCAAGGCCACCTAGATCTAGTCACAGAGGAACACATCCAGGCAGTTTTAAACATCTCCAGAGAAGGAGACTCCACAACCTCCCTGGGCAGCCTGTTCCAGTGCTCTGTCACCCTCACTGTGAAGAAGTTCCTCCTCATATTGATGTGGAACCTCCTGTGTTCCAGCTCACACCCACTGCCCCTTGTCCTATCACTAGATGCCACTGAGCAGAGCCTGGCTCCGTCCTCCTGACACCCACTCACATATTTATCAACATTAACGGGATCACCCAATTTGTGACCAATTTGTGAAGCTTCCTTCCTACTTGTAGGGAGGGCTTGTGGGCTTTTCCTAGGGTTTTTGTAAACTTCCATCTTCAGTGAGGGTGACAGGGCACTGGAAGGAGCTGCCCAGGGGAGTTGTGGACTCTCCTTCACTGGAGACATTTAAAACCCACCTGGATGTGTTCCTGTGCCACTTGGTCTAGGTGACCCTGCTGTGGCAGGGGGATGGGACTGGATGATCTTTCGAGGTCCCTTCCAATCCCTAATGATTCTGTGATTGCTGCAGACACCAATTCCAGTGGTACCTCTGCAGGCTGTAATCCCCACACTCACTCCCGAATCTAGCAACTACTTGAAGAGTTACTGGAGGACTGTAACTCCATCTAGTGTCTCTACGTGCCATACGCTCCCTTCCATCGGAGTTTCTGCAATGAAATCATTTTGAAACCTTCTTTAGTATCTCATGTGGGATTACAAGCATCTATACAATGAGCTCTTCAGGAAGAAGTGCAGCAAAGATTCATTAGGTAGTAAAGGACCCAAAAAAGGAATTCAAAGCAGGTATGCAAAAGTCACATTTGAGCTCTCCAAGGCTCACTCAGCTCTGCAGCCCAGTCAAGCTTCAGCGGCTTCAAATACCATCAGGTAATTGGGAACAGAGAGTAATGTGTTGTATTTTTGTTTTTGGATCCCTGCATCAACGGTGCTTTTTAATACAGGGGTTGTGGAGTCTCCTTCACTGGAGATGTTTAAGACCCACTTGGATGTGTTCCTGTGTGACTTGATCTAGGGGATCCTGCTGTGGCAGGGGGATTGGACTAGATGATCTTTTGAGATCCCTTCCAGCCCCTGGACAGTCATCTTCTCTAATTCATTCTTTTTGCTACCAAAATATTCTGCATCTAGTAATTATGGGATGACCTGCTCCAAGAAAAATCTTTGCTCAAAGTAAGTTAAAAATCCTGAGGAACAAAAGCTTATCATATCCCTCCCAAAGCTCTTGCTTACTTCTTCCTCCTTATTATTATGAACATAGATTAATGATCACTTGAGTTAAGATACCTGGGTTCCAAAATACATGTTTGGAAGTGACTTGGGGGATTGGACTAGATGATCTTTCGAGGTCCCTTCCAAACTTTTATGTTCTGTGATTTAAAATTTGCTCTCAAGTTTTACTGAGGATCAAACACTTCTAAAAATTTGCTCTGGGAATTTAGTGGTCACTGGAACAACCGGATTCCTGAGCCCACGTTTAAAGGAGGTCACCTGAATCTCTTTAACCACTGTCTGGAGCTCAGAGCATCGTGTAGGGACGTGTGGTGTCACCTTTGCAGTGATGCTGTGATTTTCAGAATTGCTAGAACATATATGTAATGGAAGTTCCTACATTAACTGTCACGGATGCTTTGTAGCTTGGAGCAAATCTGGGAACCCAAAACACAGAGGAGACTGAGCCAAGTGATTCCTGAAAGGAAAGATCTAACTGCTCTCAGACCCTATCAATTCATTACCAGTCCTCCACAGCATAAAATGAACTGGTCTTCATCTTCAGGAACTAAACTGCTCCTGGCTGTCCATAATGCTGGAGAGAAAGCAAGCAGATGGAATAATACAAATGAAGCTCTTAAGCAAAGTTCACAAGCTTCTCCCTGAGCCCTTCCAGTCACTGAGCGACAGGTTCAACTACCCCAATTGCTGTAACGAGCTAGGTTCCCACAAATTATTCTGGATGGAAACTGTAGGGTGTAATGAAATCGTTTTAGCACTGTCACTTAGCCTGACTAGACACTACCAACAGCATTTCAGAGCACAATAAAATTCACTGCCTTTTGGAGAGCATGCTGAATAATATACTTATCTGCATTATTTTCAGCTCCTTAGTCTCTTCTTAGCAGGGGCACTGACAGAGCTTGACTCTTAGCCCAAGATGTGGGTGACAAGCAGATTCAATTTATAAAATAAAACACTGATTTCTAGAAGACAACTCATGCTGCTCCTCAGTCAGACCCCAAACACCTTTCAGGACAGGGAGATTCAAACCCCCTCTTTGGGCACTTGGAGAAGTGAACCCAATCTAAGAGAATCACAGAATCACTCTGGTTGGAAAAGACCCCTGGGATCATCAACTCCAATCATCAAGCCTAAGCTACAAAGTTCACCCTTAAACCACATCCCTTGACACCACATCTAAATGATCTTTAATCATATTCAGAGATGGTGACCCAACCACCTCCCTGGGCAGCCTGTTCCAGTGCCTGACACCTCTTTTTGTGAAAAGATTTTTCCTAATATCAAGTCTAAACCTACCCTGGTGTAGCTTGAACCCGGTCCCTCTTGTTCCATCACTAATTGCTTGTGAGAAGAGACAGCACTAACCTTTCACAACATCCTTTCAGGTAGCTGTAGACGGATGAAGTCTCCACTCAGCGTTCCCTTCCTCAAACCAAAGAGCCCCAGCTCTTTCAGTCTTTGCTTGTAAGATTTATTCTCCAGGCCATTCATCAGCTTAGTTGCCCTCCTCCTAGGCAGCAGCTGCTCCAGCACCTTGGTATCTCCCCTGTACTGAGGTGCCCAAACCTGGACACGGTACTCAAGATGTGGCCTCACCAGTGCCAAACACAACGGAACGATCACCTCCCTGCTCCTGCTATCTCTGACCCAAGCCAGGATGCCATTGGCTTTCTTGGCCACCTGGGCATGCTTCTGGCTCATATTCAGCCACTGATTAGAACCCCCTCCGGTGCCTTTGTGCCAGACAGCTCTCCAGTCACTGCTTCCCAAGCCTGTAGCCTTGCATGGGGTTGTTGTGGTCCAAGTGCAGGACCTGGCACTCAAACCATCAACACTGGCCCATCACTCCAATCCACCCAAACCTCTCTAGAGAGCTTCCCTACCCTCATGCAGACCACTCCCACCTAACATTACAGTTCCACAGAGGGCTTATGGCAGGAACTTCATGGTAAGTTCAACACCGCAAGAAATCACCTACTATCCCTTCATGTGGGCTTGAACATACTCCATCAGGTGAGAAACTGGTTGAAGATCACTATCTGCTATGTAGCTGAGTAAGTATGACTCCTCCTGGTTGGCATCTGCCCACGATGACCAATACAAGCTGCAGGAATGTCTAAGTGCAGGAATCTGTTGAAGGGCTTTTTCAATGACAGAGAAAGAATGAAAGTACTCACGTTATAGAAAAAGAGGAAGAGCCCAAAGAACAGGCTGTAGAGATCCGCAGTCAGGATCCCCAGGTTGACTGAGGTTGCGCTGGTAACTTTAATCACTACTGGCATGAAGCTGTACAGCCCAAACATACACAGGGCAAAGACTGTGAACAGCAGCACTGTAAGACAAGACAATTCATTCCTAAGGCATCAAACAATAATGTTTGTGACAATAGAATAAATTTAGACTCACTGAATCATTCAGGTTGGAAAATACCCCCAGGATCATCCAGCCCAATCATCAATCCTCCTCTACAAGGTCACCCCTAAACCAGATCCCTCAACACTACATCTAAGCGTCTTTTAGGCTCAGCCAGGGATGGGGACTCAACCACCACCCCGGGCAGCCCACTCCAGTGCCTGAGCACTCTCTCCAGGAAGAATTTCTTCCTGATGTCCTGGATGCTGGTTAATATCTAGAGAAAGGGAATGAAATCCCCTGTATTCAAGGTCTAATCATCGATAACTTTCCAGTGTTCTGTAAAATCTCAGATCATTTGCCGTACACATACCGATTTTCCAGTTCCATGGAATTTTCATTATCTCCTGATGCTCCACAATGGCTCTAGTTAAGGCAAAAGATAACACACAGTAAAAGAGACAAAGCTGAATCAAAACAAAACAGACAATTTAACTACCAAAACCATGTAACATTTTGATTGAGAATCAATTCTCTGTTTGAAGCTTTATTAAATGATGCCAACTGCCAACATCTAACAAGCACGAAAAGAGACTTGGAAATTAACACGCCTGAAAGTCGAGAGCACTTTTATTTAATTCTTACGCCTTCTTCCCAGGCTTTTTCATCCTTCAGAGATTCAGGTTTTATTTGATAGGCCATTTAAGGACATTAACGATAACGATGAGAAATGAGGAACATAGAATTCATTAGAGAGATTGAAGTGCCTGTGGTCTGTTACTCTAACGTGGGTATCTGTGAGAGTACACGAGGCTTCACTTTAAACTGAAGTTTAATCAGGAAGACTTCCTGCTAACCATTAGCCTGTTGTGGCAGGGGGACTGGCCTAGAAGATCTTTCAAGGTCCCTTCCAATCCCTAATGATTCTATGATCTCCTCCACTTCTCCAGAGAAAATCCATGAAGAAATAAATCCCTGTGAACAGTCACAGAATCACAGAACATTAGGGATTGGAAGGGACCTCAATAAATCATCCAGTCCAATCTCCCTGCCAGAGTTGGGTCAACTAGACTGAGCTGCGCAGGACCATACCCAGGTGGGTTTTAAATGTCTCCAGAGAAGGAGACTCCATAACCCCCCTGGGCAGCCCATGCCAGTCCTCAGCATACTCTGTGTCCTCATGAAGATCAACCAAATCAAATCTATGGCCAAGCAGCACGGACGTTCAATTGCATGATTTGAGCTTTAGGATTGCTGTAACAAGAGCAGTGCCAACAGAAAGGGTACAAAACGGATGCTATCAGCTACAACAACACAACTCAGGTGGAAGGACTCCCACACAGGCCAAATGCAGATGTAACAGAGCATCAATTTAGCAACAACATCATCATTTCACAGTAGACAAACAATCATCTGTAGAATAGTCTTAATTAGTTTTAAAATAAATATTAGATCCTTACAGCTGTAGACCGCTGATAACAGTCCCAAACAAGCCCACCATTCCTAGAAACTCCACTCTGCTCAGATTTTTCACAATGTATTCCTCACTCACATTAGAAATGGCATACAAAGAAGCACCAAGAAGCACTAAGACATCTCCAATCACCACGTCACTACCTGTACAGAGATATTAATCCACAATAAGGGTAATGCTGCAAACACTTGATAACTTTCCTTAAAAAAAGACAAGCAAATTCATCTCTAACATCTCCACCTTCCTAGCACCTTCCAGGGTAAGGGGAAAGGAAACATCTCGGGGTGCGCAGGTGAGCATGGACTCTGCTCCCTGCTCCTCTCTGCACAGCCTGCAATGAGCTAACCTCAGCACTGAAATCTCATCCCATCCTGCTGTATAATCTGGCCCAATTCTGCTGACTTCAGAGACTTGAGAAAATATCTGGTCATAGACTGTCCTGAATATTGTCCCTGCTTGGACAGCAAAGCCTGATTCAAGTCTGGCTAAAACCAGTCTATTGATTTCAGCAGGACCTGAACTCAGCTTCAGGTTTACGATCGGGCTTAAGTGGGCACTGCTGATGGGGGGGTCCCACGTGTCCTGCTGTAGTTTATTTATACTGTGCAAATGGGGCTCCTGGTGAGACAACCACTGTCAATGTTGTCAAAGTCAATGTCATTACACATCAGCTATAGAGCAAGAGGATCAGTGTTGTTTAAGTTCTTGAACTGATTTAAAAATCCCTTCCCCGAGACAGTTGGCAGTCACTGAGAAATTCTGTCTGAAATACAAGGGTAAGCAATACTCAGATACTCAGCAAATAAAGCACAACTGCCTGAAAGTCTCAGGGAAAGAACACACTTCTCCCTCAGGACCACAGAGCATTAAAGCTAAGCCTCCATTTGTCTTGATGTCTTCCCTGCAGTAAGGTCTCAAAATAACACCAGACAGGCTTCACTTTGTGCTATAATGGCAATACCCTGAAATTTACTTTGCATCATACCCTCTGGCTCTGAAAATCCAGAATTCATACTCAAAATCAGATCACTCTTATACAGGTTGATTTAGGCATCTGTCACAGGGAGGACAAGACCCATCCTTATCTGATCCTGGTGCCCAGAGCCCAGGCCAGGACTTCCCAGAGGTCAGAGGAACCCTGGCATCCTGTCCACATCTCCTCTTGCCCTCCTGTAGCAAGTCACTGCTTTCCAGACTGTGACCTGTGGGCCCTGGATCATTTCTGTTGGGTCTGCTAAAGGTAACTCGGGAAAGTCAGCTGCTGTTGAGTATCTCTTTGTCTGCTCTTTGTGCTCATGGACAGCTGCAAATCAGAGAAGCCTGCCTGCCAGCAGGCTGATCCCACGGAAGCAAGACAAGGCTTGCAAGGAGAGGCAGCATCTTTTGCTAGACTATTAGTTAAAGTGAGCTAGCTCTCAAGAATTAGACTTTTCAGCAGGTCTGATGAGCAACAGCAAAATTTAAGCCTAGCACAAGTGTGTTTCCCCTCAAGGGCAGAAGCAAGAATCCAAACCTACAAGCAAAGGAATTCCACAGCTCCCCATAAAATCAGCATCTCCTCACCCACTACTTTCTTGGACAAGAAATAAGAAGTGTTATGTCTTTTCCTCTTCTCTTTTAAAATAAAACTATATCCACTCCTCCCCTGCATTTGCTCCTCTTCCTCCTTCCCAAGTTATCCCACCACAGGAGCCATCTATCCGTTCTTCCCCACCACCGCAAAGGACTTCCTTACCTTCGCTGTCCTGCCTCCCTGCCAAAATGTCTGCACCCACCATTGTTCCTACACCCAGCAAACAGACAGCAACAGCAAGAAAGTGGATCAGCCTGTATCTTGCCCGAAGAACAAACCACGACAAAGCCATCAGCACCGGGATCCCAAAGCAGTCCAGCAGCTGTGTGTGAAGAGAAACAGTTTGAATTAGAAACCCACCTCAAATCTGGAGTGCACTAACCTGGAAGGAAATGTACTGGGTCTCATTTGCCATTGCTACGAGATGTTAATGAATCATAGAATCACTAGGGATTGGAAGGGACCTCGAAAGATCATCCAGTCCAATCCCCCTGACACAGCAGGATCACCTAGACCAAGTCACACAGGAACTCTGCAGGTTTTGTCTACTTTGTTTCTTCACTCCTCCTCAAATCTGTCATTAGAATTGGAGGTTCCACGTACACAACATAAACAATCTGCAACTACTGAAGGCTACAAGTAACCTTGTTTTACACTGAGGTGCCTACTAAGAGAATGAGAACTTGCAGCTTTGGATCCTACTCAAAAAAACCCCAAAGAGAACAGGTAGATGTGTTGTGGAACCTCCTCTGTTCCAGCTCACACCCATTGCACGTTGTCCTATCTTTAGATGCCACTGAGCAGAGCCTGCCTCCATCCCCCTGACACCCACCCTTCACATATTTATAGACATTCATGAGGTCACCCCTCAGTCTGTTTCTCCAAGCCAGAGACCCAGCTCCCTCAGCCTCTCCTCATCAGGGAGGTGTTCCACTCCCTTTACCATCTTTGTGGCTCTACGCCAGACACCCTCCAGCAGCTCTGTGTCCTTCCTGAACTGAGGGGCCCAGAACTGGACACAATACTCCAGATGTGGTCTCACTAGTGCAGAGTGGAGGGGGAGAAGATGGACCTTTCCAACCTTCAAGTAGTTTTCCAACCTAAACAGCGTAGAAAAACCTTTTTTAAAGACTGTTTCATCAGGATCTAAGGGAGTAGAACATAACGAGCCAAAAGCTCTATCCGTAACACCAGATGGGGAATCGCTGCATCCAAGCCAGTAACATAGTGTAGAGCTACTGCGTCCCGGGTTAGAGGACTTGCTGCCAGGACATGCAGGCACCAAATGACGAAGAACACACCCTGGTAATCTGTTCAAGGGGATAATTACCCTTAATTACAGAAATCTGATTTCCAACCACTGGATCTTGCCTTCCCTTCATCTACCATGTTACAGCGCTCTTTGGTGGAAAACACTTTCTTCTGTACAGGATCAAGATCAAAGAGGTGCAAAGCAGATGTAACATGTCAATGAATTATGTTGGTACAGCCATTTAAAAGAATGTTTATTTATTCAAGTTTTATGACATTTACTGCAGCACTGGTTTCTACTCCCATCTTACTCAGTTCTAGGCTGCACTTCCACCAGGGAATCATAGAATCATTAGGGATTGGAAGGGACCCCGAAAGATCATCTAGTCCAATCCCCCTCCCACAGCAGGATCTCTTCACCGGAAAAGTTATAGAAAGAAATAGATAACCTGGTGATTCGATTTACAAAGTGTTTTAACTCAAGCCTGGTTTTGGCTACTGTTCAAGGTAGGGTGAGTAAATTATTAAAGGATGTTTTAATACACAGTTAATAAATTATCACAGACTGTCGGAGGTCATTGGTTTGGTTATGATCACCAGCTCCAGACAGCTTTGCGAGGGAGAAAGCTCAACCCTGCTCACTTCTTCCCCCAGGGGATCATCCTGCACTTTTCTCCTGCTGAGGTTAACACTTTTCCATCAGCTGATGCTGTCAATAGCTGCCCATAAAACCACAGAACATCAGGGATTGGAAGGGACCTTGAAAGATCACTTAATGCCTCCACTCAAACTATCTAAGGAGCAAACACTAATTGTGCCCAGGAACATGTGAACAGTGTGAAACCACAGCTACACTGCTTGTTTCTTGCTTGGTCTAGGTGATCCTGCTGTGGCAGGGGGATTGGACTAGATGATCTGTCGAGGTCCCTTCCAATCCCTAATGATTCTGTGATTTTATGATTCTGTGAAACACGCGGTCAAACATCAGCACAGCCAGATCCCGCCACAAGAGATCACACCAGCAGCAAGAAGTCTCCGCGGTACTGTCTCAGCTCAACAACCAGTTCATTTGTGAGACAAAGTCTTTATTATGGAGAAATGAGAGCTGCCACCCCAATGTTATCTCCTAAAACATCTCCCACCCCCTTCCGCATAACGCTGGCTGCATAACTGGAGGAAACCCAGTTTTGCTTCTATGAGAAAATACATGGAAGTTCCCTGCTGAGCTGAGAAGAGTTATCTTTGAAGAGAAGTTTCCCAGGGCAGAGCTGAAGCTCCAGCCCACACGTTAACAGCGCTAGCCCTGTACTTGGGCAAGTGCCATGGGCTCCTGCACTGCTTTTACGTGCCCTGGGCACTCTCTCACAGGCCATCAGGCTGGGTGCTGTGATGCACAGCTTAGGAGGCAGCTGCAGAACTGACTGCAAACACCTTGTGCTACAGCAAAGCGCAGGCTTTTTTGTCCTCAATCACATTTCTAACAGTGGTGAGAAAGTGGTGAGGTCAGAGGACATGCAAGAAGCCTTATGGCAACAGGCAGTGAGAACAAGTCTGCCACTAATGAACCAGAAAGGCCAACAGCACCCTGGGGCAGACCAGAAGGGGGGTGGTTAGCAGATCTATAGAAGTTCTCCTCCCACTCTACTCTGCCCTGGTAAGACCATATCTGGAATCTTGTGTCCAGTTCTGAGCCCCTCAGTTCAAGAAGGACACAGAGCTGCTGGAGAGAGCCCACCGCAGAGTCACAGAGATGATGGAGTGGAGCATCTCCCTGATGAGGAAAGGCTGAGGGAGCTGGGTCTCTTGAGCTTGGAGTAAGGGAGACTAAAGAGTGACCTCATTAATATGGGCATCAGGGAGATGGAGCCAGGGTCTGCTCAGTGTCATCTAATGATAGGACAAGAGGCAATGGGTGTAAGCTGGAACATAGGAGGTTCATATAAATATAAGAAGGAACTTCTTCATGGTGAGGGTGACAGAGCAGCGGAAGGGGCTGCCCAGGGGAGTTGTGGAGTCTCCTTCTCTGGAGATGTTTAAAACCCACCTGGATGTGTTCCTGGGCAACTTGGTCTGAGTAATCCTGCTGTGGCAGGGGGATTGGACTGGATGATCTTTCGAGGTCCCTTCCAATCCCTAATGTTCTGCGACTCTGACAGAGAGCAACATATCTGCTCTAAAGGTCACCCCATGAGAAAAAGGTTCAGCCAATGCCTGAATTTGGCAACTGGACAGAACAATGCAGTCTATCGATTCCTCTTTAATTTCTACAAGAGAAATCACTGGAAGAACTTTACTACTTCTGTGAACTTGGATCAAAGTCCTGGCTTTTCCAGCTGTAAAGTATACGATCAAACGGTGCCTCAATTATCTGCTTAACTCCCTCTTGGGAACGAAACACGTTGCTTTTAAAGCTTTGATTTCTCAGGCATTATCTGCAAGGAAATTAAAGGCCTAATGAGTCGTAACAGGCAAGTATGAAGTGGAAATCTGCTAATAATCCAACTGGCACGTTACTGGTTTTTTGCAGCACAAAGACAAGTTAGTGCGGTGCTCTACAGGGAGCCCAGACCACAGGAGTTTATTGCCTTGCGGGTAATTCTATCAAATATTAACTTTGACTCTGTAAACCACTGACACCTCAACACTCTTTTCTAACTCAGTCAGTTCTGGTGGCACATTGTCTTGTTACTCAGGTCAGCGAGGACATCACCTGACCCACTGCTCCACCACTGGAAGAGCAGGCACGGCTCCAGGCACGCTCCCTCCTTGCTTCTGCACCGTCCCCTCCCTTGATCCAGCAGCAGGTATGGAGTCACACACTGAGCTCATTCGGCTCTGACACAGCTCGTCAGGAGCCCAGCAAACAGCAGGGTTCACTCTGTGCCCTGAGCCAGCTTGATCAAGGGATTTGGCTGCACAAGCTCAGGAACAGAAGGCAGGAGGAACACACTTCCCGCAGCTTGTAGCATGATGATGCAAGCTCAGCCTTAGCTCTCCTGCCTGTAGAGTTATCTCAGGACTTAAAATCTATCCCAGGGCAGCAAGGCAGCACCAAGCATTTTCACTGCAGAGGATGTCTACTGTCACCTCAGAAGCCTGGTATACTGACCTTCCTTCCATCTCTTGAGGCCTTAGAGAGGAAACTGAACTTAAGTGCCACACGCAGGAGTCCTAGGTTTGGTCCCTCCCTACATAGACAGCAATACCAGCTTGTCCTCACATGTCATAATGCAGCATCTCCTAAGGCCTCACACACCTCCCTGTGGCAGGGAGATTAGACTAGATGATCACAGAATCACAGAACATCAGAGGTGATCAAATATCATCTAGTCCAATCCTCCTGCCACAGCAGGATCACCTAGATCAACCTACCTGGGGTTGTTCTTGCCCAGATGCAAGACTCTACACTTGCCCTTGTTATAGTTCATTAAATTTCTCTCTGCCCAGCTCTCCAGCCTGTCCAGGTCCTGCTGAATGGCAGCCAGTCTGCTGGAGTGTCCTTTCAAGGTCACTTCCAATCCCTAATGTTCTGTGCTTCCGTGACTAGCCAAGAGATCTACCTCACTCATCTGCAACAGCCTGTGGTGAGCGAGCATCACCCAGTCATCAATCTGTGGCTTGTGTCAGGACAAAAACCTGGGTGGCTGTCAACAAGCACTTACAAGTGCCTGCTATAAAAATAATTAAAATTCAACTCATGAGCTGGCACGGGGTGATACCAGCCAATTTTCTCTGCTTCCTGGAAATGATATTCATCATGCAGGATGCTCTTCCCTGTACTGCACAGAGAAAACAGATCTTGTGTGACTGGGTGATCCTGCTGTTGCAGGGAGATTGGACTAGATGATCTTTCGAGGTCCCTTCCAATCCCTAATGATTCTATGAATGACAACATTTTTGTAGGACAGACACGGAAACCATTTAATGTTACGACCCTCATCTCAGAAACCAGTCCAAAACTGTAATAAAAGCAACAGCTCAAAACAAGAGATCGCTCCTTACCTGCACACTTGTGAGGGTCGTGTATTGGTAGGCTTTCACGATCATGTAATTGGCTTCGACATCAGCCAGTCCCAACAACACATACTTCCACCACCTCTGCTTCAAAATCTGCCAAAGACTGTCACTGCCTGTGCAGAAGAAAGCAGCAATCACCATGTGTTTTGTCCCAACCACATGCTGCACAGGAATCTCACTTTTCAGAAGCACAAATAACATTGAGATGTTCAAATCTGGTTGGCCCTGCTTCAGACAGATACGATGACAGCAAAACACAGCCTAGGGGGGAGACAGTGCAAACGGTGAAAGGCACATTCTTCCACAAGAGGGGACAGACACAAGGCTAGAGTTCTTTAAAGAGTAAATTACTAAGAATAGGAGGATTAAATACCCACTAGTAAAGATGCCTGCTAGGACAAAGCCTATATTCACCAGTGTAACACAGGACTTGAAGACAAAGACCATGTCATTTTAAACAGGGATGAAATTAAATCAAACTAAATGCACATTTAACCTGTGAAATTCATTTCCATGTTGTTATTATAAAGCAGGAAATTCAGCAGGAATTTAAAAAAAAATAGAGCAAGTACCAAGTTTGTTTTGAAATCTGAAAGGAAATTGTAGAAGAGCAAGAAAAGCCAACAGATGAAGCAGAATCTCCCATCCCATATTTCACATACCAGTCCTAAACGCCAGCATTGTTGTATAAACTAGAAGAAGCAAAGAGTAGTTGATAAAACTTTGAAACATTGGAGTATTCACTTGGTATTTTTCTGCTAGGTACTGGCTTGTAACAGCAGTCCCACAGATAAACAAGGAGAGCATCTGGCCCAGAACTATTGTTTTCAAAATGTGCCTGTGAACATAAAGGATAACACAGTAATTAAATCAGAATTAAACATTCACATTGTCAAAAAAGAGATTGGTAACTGCGCAAGAAAAACGCTGGGTTTTAGACTGACACTTCATTCTTTTCCTACCCTCGGTCAACACTGTTGGGAATTGCCAACAAGCAGGGTTTTCTCTACAGCAGACCTGATCTAACATACAAAAGAAGCATAGAACCACAGAATCATTCAGGTTGGAAAAGACCCCCCAGGATCATCCAGCCCAACCATCAATCCTACTCTACCATGTCACCCCTAAACCAGATCCCCAACACTACATCAAAGTGTCTTTTAGACTCTTCCAGGGATGGGGACTCAACCACCACTCTGGGCAGCCCATTCCAGTGCCTGATCACTCTCTCCATGAAGAATTTCTTCCTGATGTCTAAACCCTTCCCTCTGCTTCTGTCACTAATTACCCATGAGAAGAGACCAGCACCAACATCTCTACAATGTCCTTTCAGCCCCAAGTCTCTCCTCATAATATTTGTTCTCCAGGCCCTTCACCAGCCTTGTTGACCTCCTCTGCACTTGCTCCAGCATCTCAATGTGTTGTACTGAGGTGCCCAAAACTGGACCCAGTACTCAAGTAAGGGCAGTTCAAACCACCAGGGATGGAAACTGCAGCAACTTGTGAGCATCTTCAAGCAGCTCACCTGGGCATGCTCAAACCAATGGCAGAATTTATTCTATCAAGAGAGGTTTTCATAAACACAACCTGAGTAACAGAGATCCTTCATCCTCCACAGATCAACAGAAATGCACGACGTGGAGAGAAGATACTATCCCCTTCAGGCTTTTTTGAGACTCAAGTCTTTCCAAGTGAGCTGACACCCTAAGCCGAGCATTAATGAAAGCACTAACCACAGAATCACAGACCCACCTAGGTCAGAAAGACCTCGAAAGATCATCTGGGGAAAATGGGGAAAGAAGTCTGGATGAGGTTAGCTCACACCTTGCCCAGTTACATAGTGAAAACCTCCAGTGATGGGGACTCCGAATCTCAAGGGAGGTTGTGTCAGTGCTTGACAGTCCTCACTGTCAAGACATAAATCTTTCTTCTAATAATTGTTTTAATTAATACTTGGCGTGGATTTTTTCTGCTACATTCCATCACATCCTGACATAACTAAGGATGGAGTTAAAGAAGGAATTTGTGGCAAAGCTCAGCATTTACAACTTCTTTTAAGTTCACTCTAGCCCCTGCCTACATGCAGTGGCCACTGACAGAGGCTTGGTGCTGTGCTGTCCATACAGCTCTGCAAGGTTCACAGCTAACTTATCTACTCTGAAGACTACTGAGAATTTTAACTGCACAACTGATCCATTGTGTCCTACCCAAAGTAATCAAGCAAGGAAGGAAAGAATTCCATTAGGATTCTGCACCTAACCCACACCCAGTTCTCTCCCCATCACTGTACTGAGGTGCCCCACGTGCCAGTGACACCACCTGCCAGTGACACCAGTTGTTTTCTCAAGGCTGATGACTTTCAGGTAGTAAATACCGGCTCATCCAGCTACGCTGTGCACTCCAGCTGCCACGCCAAGGAGCAGGGTGTTTGGGGTTCTAAAGCCAAGTGCCCTTCAGGAGGTTGGCAGCCTATCCAAACTCTTAGCACACAAAAGAATGAACATTCTCATTACCAGCACTTTGAATGCTGAAGTAAGCAACAGAGACTGTTTTAGCCAGAAGTTTATCGTGGGCACTCGGTAGCACGTCAACAACTGTGAGCAGTGCTATAAAATCATGGAATCTTAATTATCGTGGCTGGAAAGGACTTCCAGGATCATGAAGTCCAGCCTTCACCCCAACATCTCCCTAACCCTTAGACCATGACCTCAAGTGCTCTAGCTACACGGCTTCTAAACCGCTCCTGGGATGGGGATTCCAGCCTGTTTCAGTGCCCAACAACTCTCTCAGTAAAGACCTTCTTCCTAAGATCCAGTCTAAACCTCCCCGATGCAACTTCAGGCCATTTCCTCTCATCCTATCGCTGGTGACTTGGGAGACCAGCACTAGTCTCACTATAACCTCCTTTCAGGTAGTTGTACAGAGCAATGAGGTCTCCTCTCAGCTTCTTCTTCCTTAGATTAAATAACTCCAGTTTCCTTAGCTGCTTCTCACAGGGCTCTGTTTTCCAGACATCTCACCAGCCTCACTGCCCTTCTCTGGACCTGATCCAGCACCAGTACACGCATTTTATACACGCACAAGATACACATACAAAACTTACCTATGCATTGTATGCTTATGTTTGTATTTGTATGGGGGGGAAAAAAACCCTGGGAAGCTATCTCACACTTCTATTATACTGAATGTCTTTTTAATCAGGTCACAGATCTGGCTGTGCTATCTGGTGAACAGAACAGCAATGACTGTAGCTCATTATTGGGACTGATGCAGAAAGGTCTTCTTGCATTCATCTAAAGAAATCATTTAAGAAGGATGTCACATTGGTTAGCTACCGGGGCCCTCAGCTCAAGGACATAGAACTGCTGCAGAGAGTGCAGCACAGAGCGACAAAGATGATGAAGAGCATCTCCCTGATGAGGAAAGGCTGAGGGAGCTGAGTCTCTTTAGCTTCAAGAAAAGGAGACTGAAGGGTGATCCAATTAATGTTTGTAACTATGTGAGGGGTGAGTGTCAGGAGGATGGAGCCAGGCTCTGCTCAGTGTCACCTAATGACAGGACAAGGGGCAATGGGTGTGAGATGGAACATAGGAGGTTCCACATCAATATCAGAAGGAGCTTGTTCACAGTGAGGGTGACAGAGCACTGGAAGGGGCTGCCCAGAGCAGCTGTGGAGTCTCCATCTCTGCAGACATTTAAAACCCACCCGGATGTGTTCCTGTGTGACTTGGTCTAGGTGATCCTGCTGTGGCAGGGGATTGGACTAGATGATCTTTCGAGGTCCCTTCCAATCCCTAATGTCCTGTGATTCTGTGACACTATCTCTCCTCTCAAGCAGGCAGGGATGATGGTTCCAGCTCATCCTGTGCCAGCCCAGTGAACTCTGGCTGCTTTGCAGGAGGCAAGGTGACAGACAACCTATTAAAATTCCACCACATGACAAATGTGGTTTCATGCATTTAAAGAGAGACATATGCACTTTTAATTATTCAAATAAAAAGCTTCTTGCTACACAGTAGCAGAAAATATCTCTTCCCTCAGCAGAGAGGAACAAATTGCACATGTCAATACATTACCCGGAGATGTTTCAGCTGCCTTGGCTGGCAGCTCTGCTCTGGTTGCCAACTCCCCTGCAGCTATCTCCTAGGTGGTCCACGAGAGACAAGCAGAATCACAGGCCTTACTACCCCACCACAAGCATCTGGCTAGTGGACTTCTATGGGGAAAGCTTTTAAACATTTTCCTCCAGGACTCTAGCACTGGAATGGGCTGCTCAGGGTGGTGGTGGAGTGCCCATCCCTGGATGAGTTTAAAAAATGCTTAGGTGTAGTGTTGGGGGATATGGTTTAGGGGTGAACTTGTAGAGTAGGATTGGTGGTGGGACTCTATGATCCCAAAGGTTTTTTCCAACCTGAATGACTCTATGATTCTGTGACATGATATGCAAGGAGTAGCTTTGCTTCTCCTGAACTACAGCACCCTCTGCACAGCAGGGGCTTGGACTCTAGGTGCACAGTGTTCTAGCAGACTGGAGTGACCATGTTCCTTAGAACTCCAGGGTAAAAGGGGGGAAATCTGTCACTCAAATTTGCTAACGGTTGATGAGCTTCAATCATCATTTATTAACAAAGAAGAAAGACCTGGCTGCCCTTTTGCGGTGGAGTAAAGCTGCTCCTCAGCTTTTCTAATAAAGAGCCTCCAGTATGAAGTGCCTGGAGAATTAGCTCCTTGCATTTTTGCAGTCGGGAAGAGACACAGGTCCAGAACCTACAGAACTGTTTGCTTAGTGGTTACAGCACCAGCAATCACTGGTTAATGTATGTCTCAGCGGTCCTACAGCATTTACTTCTACAGTACCAAAGGCATCTGACAGAGCAAGCAGGGTTCATCCCAATGCATTCCCCTCTTTACTTTTTCTCTACTTTAATTAAGGGATTTTACTTTTTTCCCCTCTTTCCTGGAAAGATTCCAAATATTAAGATCAAAAGAGCCAACCAGCTGATCTTTTGAGGTCACTTCAATCCCTAATGTTCTGTGAACAGTTCACCGACAGTGAAAGGCTGCACTCAAAAAATGTCCTCTGGGAATCCCCAAACATGATGTTTTAGTCAACTTTCTCAACTGTGTGTAATAGAGCAGCCTCTGGCCCTCACAAGCCCTCCCTCCCCACAACACCTCAGCATGGTGCAGCAATGGTTTCCCCTCCCACCACCTGCCAAGCATCAACATTAATAACTCCAAACTGCAAAGGTGACACCACACGTCCCTACACGATGCTCTGAGCTCCAGGCAGTGGTTTAAAGAGATTCAGGTGACCTCCTTTAAATGTGGGCTCAGGAATCCGATTGTTCCAGTAACCACTAAATTCTCAGAGTAAATTGTCTGGTCCTTGGTAAAACTTGAGAGCAAATTTTAAATCACAGAACATTAGGGATTGGAAGGGACTTGGAAAGATCATCTAGTCCTATCCCCCGACACAGCAGGATCACCTAGACCAAGTCACACAGAAACATATCCAGGCAGGTTTTAAACATCTCCAGAGAAGGAGACTCCACAACCTCCCTGGGCAGCCCCTTCCAGTGCTGTCACCCTCACTGTGGACAAGCTCTTTCTGATATTGATGTGGAACCTCCTGTGTTCCAGCTCACACCCATTGCCCCTTGTCCTATCATTAGATGACACTGAGCCTGGCTCCATCCTCCTGACACCCACTCCTCACATATTTATAAACGTTAATAGGGTCCTATTGCTTCCATTTTGCAAGACAACTTCTTATAAGAAAAATGCTTCGAGGACACAAGTTCCATCCCTGTATTGACAGGAGTATCAGTCGCTGATTTTCTTTTTAATAATTTATCATCATTTTTTAAAGCACATTAATTATTCACTTTGCTGTGCCTCTTGATCCTCTCTGCTCTTTTTTTTTTTTAATGCACTGGTAAGGACTAAATCACTTTGGACTCTCAGATGACGTGAGGTAAGTGGTGTGAAAAGGCTTTTTAGTTTTCTGGTTTGGGATTGGTCATTTTTTGTTGTTTTGGGGGGTTTTTTATTGCTTGACGGTTTGCTACCACATAATTACTCCTGCTCTCCTTTCAGCCACCCTATCTTAGCCAGCTACATATAGGGCTACAGGCAAAACCTGGAGTCACTTGAGAATTGTTTCAGAACATGAAAGTTTGGCATGAACTGGTCTAAAGCTAACAGTGACCAACACAGAATCACAGAACATTAGGGATTGGAAGGGACCTGGAAAGGTCATCCAGTCTAATCCTGCA
>VXBP01002277.1:0-24149 GCA_013400115.1 Rhinopomastus cyanomelas | reverse complement strand
TCAAGTCACACAGAACATATCCAGATGGGTTTGAGATGTCTCCAGAGACGGAGACTCCACAAGCCCCCTGGGCAGCCCATTCCAGGGCTCTGTCACCTTCACTGTGGAGAAGCTCCTTCTGATATTGATGTGGAATCTTCTATGCTCCAGCTCACACCCATTGCCCCTTGTCCTGTCATTAGATGACACTGAGCAGAGCCCGGCTCCATCCTCCTGACACCCACCCTTCACATATTTACCATCATTAATAAGGTCACCCCCCAGTCTTCGTTTCCCCAAGCTCCCTCAGCCTTTCCACACACAGTTCTTGACATCATGAGAAAGTCAGTCTGGCTTTCCCAGGCTCCAAGTGAAACACAGAAGAAAAATACCCCATGATATAAAATGCAATCAGAGTTTGCAATCTGAGGAAGTTAAAGAAAATCTAATAAGCCCACAGTTAACAATTTTAGTGGCTACTTGTTTAATAAATCCTACCACCATAATGTGATTTTTTTTTTTCATTAAAATAAATACAGCCTTTCAAACATCACATTTATTCATGCCACCAGTTAAACACTTAACAGGCAAAGCCTGGCAACACTCTTCATGCAGACCGTTTACCCACACATCAGCTTTAACCCCTGAACTCTTCCTGAATTGTGGGGAAAGGGAGACCACTTCACTCAAGTGATGTCACATCTTCACGCGAGCAGTTAAAAAGCAGGCTCAGAACAGAGCCATATTCCAACAGGACTACTAATACAGGATTGTAGTACATCTCCAATCTAGATTAGTAGATTAGGGCAGGAAAATCACAGAACATTAGGGATTGGAAGGAACCTCGAAAGATCATCTAGTCCAATTCCACCACCCCCAGCAGGATCAACTAGACCACATCACATAGGAACACATTCAGGTGGGTTTTAAATGTCTCCAGAGAAGAAGACACTCCACAACAGAGAAGGCACTCCACAACTGCCCCTCAGCAGCCCCTTCCAGTGCTCTGTCATCCTCACCATGAAAAAGTTCCTTCTCATATTTACTTGAAACCTCATATCCATTGCCCCTTGTCCTATCACTAGATGACACTGAGCAGAGCCTAGCTCTATCCTCCTGACACTCGCCCGTCACACATTTATAAACATTAATGAGGTCACCCCTCAGTCTCCTTTTTTCCAAGCTCAAGACACCCAGCTCCCTCAGCCTTTCCTCATCAGGGAGATTTTCCCTCTGCAAAACCCAGTGTGAGCTCCTTATTTTCTTCTAAGTGCCATCAACAGGCTTGCTTGGTGTGGCCCTGTAGCAACATTCTGGCACAAAGGAGGATGCAGAATAGTTTCACAAGTTCCTGTTTTGTCTTTATGGACATTCCTTACAGAAGGAAGGAATAAAAGAGAACAGCTTACAATCAAGAGAAGGTTTTGCCCTCCGGAGTAAGACTCCACGCTCACCTCCGTGCTCTCCAGTTGAAACACTCCAGCTTACGTATGAGGGGCTGCCAGGAGAGCCAGGAGTTGGCTCCTGTTTGTCAGCCAAGGATATCTGATGCAAGTGTTACTAGAGACCAAATCTAGAGCTCTTCAAACGCTTTTTCTTTTCCCCCACAGATGGCAAGTGAAGCTGTAAGGGAATGACAGCTCCAGCAGACTGGAGCCTGCTCTCACAAGAGGCAGAGCTTTTAAGCACCAGCTTCAGGATGTGACAGCAACGAAACCCAGCAGACTGTTCCTTAAGTTCTCTGTGCTTACCTAGTGCTCACATTTTCAGTCCTATACGTCAATGGGGCTCTGTCCTGAGCTCATTCAAGGAAAGGGAAAGAGGGTAACAGTCTTTTAAATTAGACATTAGGGAAAACTTACTCACTGAAAGAGTCATCAGGCCTTGAAGCAGGCTGCCCTGGGAGAGGGTTGAATCGCCATCCCTGGGCGTGTTTAAAAGTTGTGTAGATCCAGAGTTTAGGATCAGGGTTTAGCAGTGGGCTTGGTGAAGCACACTGATGGTTGGACTTGGTGATCTTCAAAGCCTTTATCAACCTAAACGATTCTATGATTCTGTGCCTCCACACCTCAGCTATGTTCTGCTCTCCTCCTCACAACAACGCTGATAAACCAGCATAGAACAGCTAAAAGTACTGAAAGCTGAAAATGCTGAGAAGAAAAAAAAGCTGAAAAATACTGAGCCAGACTCACTATTAGAAGGTCACAGGTGCGTGTGTGCCATGCGCGATTCCACTCCCGGTTCCACAAAGTGGAGCCCATCGCTCGCCCACTCCACACTCACCTCGGCTGAAGCGACTCTCCACGCTGCAGCCCCGACAGCAGACCGGGCTCCCCCAACCCTCCATCAGCAGGAGCCACAAGGGGCCTCCCGCAGCATCAGCGCACGGCCCCGGGGCAGGCGGCCGGCTCTGCCCGGCTCCACGCAGGGCCGGGAGGGACCGCGGCCGGGACTCACCATGTGCAGAGCTTGGCCGCGAGCCGCGACAGCAGCGGGCGCGGAGGGGAAGCGGCGGCCGCGGTCCCAGGTGGCTCCTCCTCGGCCCCGGGCGCGGCGGCAGCACCGGGTGGCGGCGCCGCAGCAGCTGCCGCCTCCATCGCCCGGCGCTGCCCGTCCTGCGCCCGCCGGCACCGAGGGAGGGCGGGAGCGAAGGCGGGAGAGAAGGCGGGAGCGCGCTGCAGAGGAAGCACCCGCGGCAGGCAGGGAGGGAGGGAAGGGAGGAGCGGAGATGGGCAGGCGGAGGCCGAGCCGGGCTTTGTGCCCGCCGAAGGGCCGCCCCCGGGAGGGGCACGGCCAGCGCTGGGGCGGGGGGGTTCGGGCTCTGCCGCCGGCTCTGGGGCGCGCTGCGTGTTTCCTGCAGTTAATGAGCCCCGGCGGGGGTTTCCCTGCTGGGCGCAGGTGAGGGCGCAAGTTCCTGTTCCTCATCTCCAGCGCAGCAGCCTCCCAGTAGCAGCCCCAGCTCCGTGCCCGGGTGCGGCTCCCTGCAAGGCCACTTGGTCCCCGCCACAGGTTTGGATCCCCATGACACGTGGTGGCAGTTCAGGGCTCATCTCTACTCCAGTTACATGAGCCAGAATGATTGAAGGTTTAAAAACAAACCAACTAAGCAACAACTGTTTTTAGAAGTGCTCACCTCTAGTGCGACTGCAGCTGTGTGTTTCTGGATGCCCTGAATTTCCCTCATAATGCAGTGACATGACAGACCTGCCAGGCTCCAGAGTCCCTCCATGCAGTTCAGAACCTGCCCATTATTGCTCCCCCATGCTCCTCACTTGGGGAAACACGTGTTTGCATCTAAGTCTGTTCATCCTCCTTGAGATACTGCACCTTTTACAGGATGAGGGAGATCCCTGGGGGTGGCTATAGCTCAGCTGCACTCAGGACGCTTAATGGACCTCTGGACTCGCAGGCATAAACTGCTTTTTTGACTTAGAGAAGTTATTGAGATTATACTGGCAGCAATACCAGTGTAGGATTCTTTGAAAAATAATTCTTTCTATTCAAAGTTTGTATCTAAAATACCAAACTGTTTTGAGGTGTGATTGAAAGGAACCAAGAATCCAGAGCTTTTCTGATTGGAGACATTTATGCCACTAGAGGTCCGTCATGATCAGATTATGATGTTTTGTTCTTCTATTTCTTTACCCATGCAACATAAAAGAATTACTGTCTGGAGGCTGAGGGGAGACCTCATTGCTCTCTGAAAGGACATTGTAGAGATGTTGGTGCTGGTCTCTTCTCACAGGGAAATAGTGACAGAACCAGAGGGAAGGGTTTCAAGCTCCAACAAGGTAGGTTTAGATTGGACAGTAGGAAAAATTTCTTCATGGAGTGGTCAGGCACTGGAATGGGCTGCCCAGGGTGGTGCTTGAGTCACCATCCCTGGATGAGTTTAAAAGACATTTAGATGTGGTGTTGGAGGATCTGGTTTAGGGCTGAACTTGTAGAGTAGTGTGGATGGTTGGACTCAATGAGCCCAGGGGTCTTTTCCAACCTGAATGATTCTGTGATTTAATGCAATGCATTCTTGGAATAACAGAGTGATTTTTCCTCAGCCAAGCTTGTTCTGGAATGCTTTAACCAAAAGCTCCTGTATTATTTTGAAATAAAACATTGGGTTTTTTCATCCAGCAATTGTGTGTTTTCACATTTCCAGTTTTTCATCATTCTACACCACTTCACCATAACCACATTTCTCTTACAAAAATAAAGGAAAGAAGGAAACAAAGGTCAAACTAAAAGGAGAAAACAGGATAAAAAGCTATCAGGTTGGTCAAGCATGACTTCCCTTTGGTAGAGCCATGCTAACCGTCCCTAATGACCCTCTTGTCCTTGCTGTGCCTGGAGACAGCATCTAGGATAAATTGTTCCTGAGATGGAGGTAAAGATGACCAGTCTATAGCTACTTGGGTTCTCCTTCTAACCTTTTCTGAAGATTGGAGTGACATTTGCTGTCCTCCAGTCCCTAGGCACCTCTCCTGATCCCCATGACTTAGCAAAGACAATGGAGCATGGCCTAGTAATGACTTCTGCTGTCTCCCTTAGCACTCATGGGTGCATCCCATCTGAGCCCATGGATTTATGTACATCCAGTTTGCTCAGTTGATCCCTAACCAGGGCAAACTCCTCTTCTGTCCCAACTTCCTCTGGGGCCTCACTGGTTTGTGGCTTAACATCAGGAGTTCTCTAGAGATGTTTAAAACCCACCCGGATATGTCCCTGTGTGACTTGATCTAGGTGATCCTGCTGTGGTGGGGGGATTGGACTAGATGATCTTTGGTGGTCCCTTCCAATGCCTGATGTTCTGTGATTCTGTAAATAACTGGGGCAAAAAACAAGAGGTAAGGTAGTTTTTTCTCTGCTGCTTCTTTATTTTCTGTTTATTTTTCCTAGTTAGAAGCCAGTTAAAGATGTTTGAAGACTATTTGGAAGAGCTATGCTGCTTTGGCAACTTGGATGATAGGACTGAGATTAAGTTTATCACTACAGACACAGTGCCATTTATCAGAAAAATAGTAACAAAGATTTCTAGCAGAATCAAGACAGAGATGTAATGGACTATACCAGTCCTGGTGAGACTTTTTCTGAAGCATGATGTGTGTGCTGGTTACTCATCTGCCAGAAAAATGTGCAGGAGGTTGCAAGAGGATGCACAGGAGACCACTGCCTGGCTTGTAAGTCTAGTGAAGGACACTGAGGTGGAGTGGGACACTAGGAAAAGCAAGAAAGCTTTTGAATTTGAAAATTGGGTAGAGAGTAGCCCTGAAGAGAAAGACTTGGGGGCGTTGGTTGATGAGAAGCTCAGCATGAGCCAGTGTGCTCCTGCGGCCTAGAAGGCCAGCTGGATCCTAGGATGCATCAAGAAAAGTGTGGCCAGCAGATCAAGAGAGGTGATTCTCCCCCACACTCTGCTCTTGTGAGACTCTACATCAAATACTGTGTTTAGTGCCGGTGCCCTCAACATAAGAAGGACAAAGAACTGTTGAGAACTTTTGGAGTGAGTCCAGAGGAGACCACAAAGATGATCCAGGGGCTGGAGCACCTTTGGTTTGAGAATAGGCGGAGGGAGCACAGGTTGTTCAGCCTGGGGCATAGAAGTCTCTGAGCAGACCTTTCAATAACTGAAAAGGAACCTACAGGAAGGTTGGAGAGGGACTTTTCACAAGAGGATCTAGCAACAGGACAAGGGACAATGCTTTGAAACTGAAGGAGAGGAAGTTTAGACTAGGTCTTAAGAACCACTTCAGTACAAGGGTGGAGAGGGTCTGGAATCAATTGCCTGGAGATGCTGTGGATCTCAAAGAACACTAGTGTCACACCCAGTCCAAACTGAGGTCCCTCAGTCTTTAGTCTTCCAGCACTGACACTAACATAAATTATACTGAAAGATGGAGGAAAAAAACCACTGGAGATGCAATCTTGAACCATGAGCTGTCTCGGACAGGCAGACATAATAAAGTCCAAGGACCACCAACATTTAAATCTACTTAGCACACGCTGATAGCTGATATTGTTTTCCAAACTCTCTGTCCCTGAAATGAAGGAAAATGTTCTTCACCCTTTGACAGAGTTCTTTCTCTTAAGAGAATCATGTTCTCCCAGTGGCTTCATAGAGGGCAATTAACAGGAGCCCTGTAGTCTTCTGAGCTGCCTGCCCTTTCTTTCAAAACTGATAAACTGTCACTTGGACAGTCAGTCATCATCCCATTAAGGGATTGGACTACATGATCTTTCGAGGTCACTTACAATCCCTGATGTTCTCTAAAGTAGTTTCTGTGCAAGAAACAGAGATTCCCAGTGAGGGTGGCAGAGCACTGGAAGGGGCTGCCCAGGGGGGTTGTGGAGTCTCCTTCTCTGGACATGTTTAAAATCCACTTGAATGTGTTCCCGTGCGACTGGATCTAGGGGATCCTGCTGTGGCAGGGGGATTGGACTGGATGATCTTTTGAGGTCCCTTCCAATCCCTCTGTGATCCTGTGACTCTCCCTGGTGTCATCTACAAGAAGGCTCAGCTGCTTTTTCACTGCAATTAGCATCAGCTGATCACTTGCAAAAGCTGTGGTCACATTTAAATAAGACGTTCTCCTAGAGATACCTACACCAAATTAGTGTAGGACCTACCAAACGTACATTCATCTCTTAGATGGCATCTAGGAACTCACTCAAGTCCTTTTGAGGTCTTGGCTTTCTCAGGACATGCAGCTGTCAGTGACAGCAGACACAGACAGCCTTTGATCTCCTCTACCTTCCCTCTGGCCCTGTGCACAAGAAGGTCCAGACTTTTGTTGACGTTAAATAAGGAGAGAGAGGAAAAGGCTTTGTAAAAGCAGGATGGAAGTTAAAGAGGTTACATGTCAACCAGACCTGTGGAACAGCATTCCACACTCCGTTTTAATGTTGGCAAGGCATTGCACTAACGAGTAAATGATGTCAGCTGCACCTGTAACACAGCATTACTGTAGTTGAACGTTTACCATGTGGTAATATATTGGAAGACACTGTGAACCTCAAAGGAAAATTGTTTAGTTTTTCTTATAAATTCCCACATAATAAGCAGTGGCATCTTTTTTCCCCCAAATGTCAGAAAATATTAATCTTTCACACATTTGCAGCTCTCTTCTCAATCACTTTTTCTCCAGACTAAACAATCCCAGTTCCCTCAGCTGCTCCCCATAAGAAGCTGGAACTTTAAGAAACAAGAGGACAAGGCATTGTGCATTCTGCATTCACAAGCCAGACTTTTGTTTTGAATGAGACTGGAATAAATTCTGAGTGACTGCCAAGAATGTTCCTACACATCAGAAGTCAAACCTTGATCTAGTCACACTTCTGGGTCATCACAGTGTCACAGCAAAATGACCTAAATCAAAGGACCAAGCAGCTGAACTTGCCAGCTGGCTTTGGCTGCTGGAACTACCAGATGCAGGCAAAAAATTAATGGAACAGAAAAGTGTCTACAAATGTTTGGTATCAATGCATCTACGTGAATGAATCATAGAATCACAGACTCATCAGGGATTGGAAGGGACCTCGAAAGATCATCTAGTCCAATCCCCCTGCCACAGCAGGATCACCTGGCCCAAGTCACAATGGAACGTATCCATGTAGGTCTTAAACATCTCCAGAGAAGGAGACTCCACAACTCCCTGGGCAGCCTGTTCCAGTGCTCTGTCACCCTCATCGTGAAAAAGTTCCTTCTCAGGTTGATGTGGAACCTTCTATGTTCCAGCTCACACCCACTGCCCGATGTCCTATCACTAGATGACACGGAGCAGAGCCTGGCTCCATCCTCCTGACACCCACCCCTCACATATTTATAGACATTAATGAGGTCACCCCTCAGTCTCCTCCAAGCTCAAGAGACCCAGCTCCCTCAGCCTCTCCTCATAGGGGAGGTGCTCCACCTCTTTCATCATCCTCGTTGCCCTATGCTGGACTCTCTCCAGCAGCTCTACATCCCTCTTGAACTGAGGAGATATGAAAACCAGAATGTTTGATAAGGCTTAACAAGAGTTGACCAAAGTAAGTCAGATTTTACCTTCAAATAAAGCTGATGACTGACAAAAGGAGAGCTGTGCATGCTTAGCCTTTCCCAGAAAAGGGGCTGTGGTGGTGTAGTGGACTCCCCTTATCATTCAGAGCCCATTCAGGACCTGCTGCAGTGTCTCTCCCTGAAACTTTCTAGGCCATGAACCAACCCAGGGCAAGCCAGGCACAGACTGCAAAAGACAGTGAAACAGAACACTGCGTCACCTCCTTGGTTGCTGGGCTCCACTTTTCCAACCTTGCATTGCTCTCCCTATCACCGTGGAGTTAATCACCTCCTGGTAGGCTGGTATCACCACACTTGGGTCATGATAATCTCTTACAGCTGTACTTGAGCTGAGGCCAACAGAGATACCAAGGATCTCAAGGCAACAAATTCTGGGTCTGTACAACTGCCAGAAAATAACAGATTATTTCTGGTGGGACAAAGTGGGAAAATACCTGAAGGAAAGTCAATCAATCATCTTGGACTCTACAAAGAGTGATCTTAAAGCAAGACCCTTTGAGCCTTCCAAACTGATGGTTTTGTAAGAGTGACTGCTTCTACTCAGTAACATTCATAGAATCATAGAATGTATTGGGTCAGAAGGAACATCCAAAGGTCATCTAGTCCACCCCCCCTACAAGGAGCAGGGACATCACTCACTAGACCAGATTGCCCAGAGCTCCATCCAGCCCGACCTTGATTGTCTCCAGGGATGGGGTCACCATAACCTTTCTAGGCAGCCTGTTACAGTGACTCTTAGCTTAAAGAACTTTTTCTTCATGTCCAGCCTAAATCTGCCCTTTTCCAGCTTAAAACCCCTTGTTCTATTATTCCCTGCCCTTGTGAAGAGAAATACAATGAGAACAGGAATTCAACGTGAACAGGAATTCAATGTGGTGTTTCTGTCTCCCAGTTGAAGAGTCTGTGGAGAAGGGAGTGGAGGAAATGCCTCTTAACCACAGCAACTGGGATTTATTTCTGGAAAAGTGCTTTTTATTAAAATGATCCATTTATTAAAATGAACCTGTCTGTGGGCCTGATCCTGAAAACCACTGAGAATCTCTGCAGTGCTCAGGTGTTTTCCCTTGGCTTCAGCAAAAAAGACAATGTCGATGGGCAAGTGTAGAATCTGGCATCTGGGCAAGAACAACCCCAGTACCAGTATGGGTTGGGGACTGACCTGTTGAAGAGCAGTAGAGGAGAAAGGGATCTGGGGTCCTGGTGGACAGCAGGATGACCATGAGCCAGCAATGGGTCCTTGTGGCCAAGAAGGCCAATGGCATCCTGGGGTGAATGAGAAGAGGGGTGGTTAGCAGACTGAGAGAGGTTCTCCTTCCCCTCAACTCTGCCCTGGTGAGAGCACATCTGGAATCTTGTGTCCAGTTCTGGGCCCCTCAGTTCAAGGACACAGAACTGCTGGAGGGTGTCTAGTGCAGAGCCACGAAGATGACGGAGGGAGTAGAACACTCCCTCAGGAGGAAAGGGAGCTGGGGCTATTGAGCTTGGAGAAAAGGAGACTGAGGGGTGACATCATTAATGTCTATAAAAACGTTAAGGGTGGGTGTCAGGAGCATGGAGCCAGCCTCTGCTGAGTGGCATCTAGTGATAGGACAAGGGGCAATGGAACAAGCGGGAACATAGGACGTTCCGCATCAATATCAGAAGGAACTTCTTCCCAGTGAGGGTGACAGAGCACTGGAAGGTGCTGCCCAGGCGGGTTGTTTAAAAGCTGCCTGGACGTGTTCCTGTGGGACTTGGTCTAGGTGATCCTGCTGTGGCAGGGGGACTGGACTAGATGACCTTTCGAGGTCCCTTCCACTTCGTAATGTTCTGTGATTCAGTGAAAGCAGGTTACCCACCTTGAGATGCCTCTGGCCACGCAGACAAGGCCACAGCTCCGGTGCAGGACCGCTCCCTCCAGCACAACACAGCAGCGGGGCTTCTCACCGCGGGTGTCTCCTGCTGATTTCCGATGCGGCCACACACCTCTTGTGTGTCCCGTGGGGCACAGCGGACTACACACAACGGGCTTTTAAGGCAAAGGAGAGGTTTAGTCATGTTAAATACGGACTTCTCTGATAATTCCGTGTTACGGCGTTTGCGTTCAAAGCTTCACGGCAGGTTCGGGGCCCACAGGCTGCTTCGCGCCCCACGGCGGAGGCCGCGCGCCCCCTGCTGCTCAAGAGGCGCCGCCCGCCGCGGCGGGACCGGGCCCTGCGCGCGGCTCCGCGAGAGGCCTCCAGGATGCGGGAGCAGCCGCAGGAGCGGAGCCGCAAGGCCGAGCGGAGGGTCCCTGCGGGCCTGGGCAGTGTGAGCGGGTTTGCAGGGCCTGCGCGCCTCCAGGTACGCTTCTGGATGCTCCCTTCACCAGCCTGCCGGTGCCCGTCTGCATGTGGGCTGGTGGGCTGCTTCTGGGGCAACACTGGCTACTGCGGGGGCTCCCATGCTAATACTGACCGTAAAACAAGGCTAAGTGTGGAGTCTTGCGTCTGGGCAAGAACAACCCCAGGTACCAGTATAGGCTGGGGACTGACCTGTTGGAGGGCAGTGGAGGAGAAAGGGACCTGGAGGTCCTGGTGGACAGCAGGATGACCATGAGCCAACAGCGTGCTCTTGTGGCCAAGAGGGCCAACAGCATCCTGGGGTGGATCAGAAGGGGGGTGGTTAGCAGATCAGGAGAGGTTCTTCTCCCCCTCTACTCTGCCCTGGTGAGACCACACCTGGAGTATTGTGTCCAGTTCTGGGCCCCTCAGTTCAAGAAGGACATGGAGCTGCTGGAGGAAGTCCAGCATAGAGCCACAAAGATGATGGAGTGGAACACCTCCCTTATAAAGAAAGGCTGAGGGAGCTGGGGCATTTTAGCTTGGAAAAGAGGAGACTGAGGTGCTACTTAGAATCATAGAATCTACTTCATTAATGTTTATAAATATGTGAATGGTGGTTGTCAGGAGGATGGAGCCAGGCTCTTCTGAGTGTCATATCTACTGATAAGACAAGGGGCAATGGGTGTAAGCGGGAACATAGGAGGTTCCATATAAATATCAAAAAGAACTTCTTCCCAGTGAGGGTGACAGAGCACTGGAAGGGGCTGCCCAGGGAGGTTGTGGAGTCTCCTTCTCTGGGGACATTTAAAACCCACCTGGATATGTTCTTGTGCAACTGGATCTAGGTGATCCTGTGGCGGGGGATTGGACTAGATGATCTTTCGAGGTCCCTTCCAATCCCTGATGTTCTGTGTAAAACACCATCATCACGTGCAGATGAATCCTGGGATCACAGAAAGGTTTGGATTGAAAGAAACCACAATAAAGACCATCTAGTTACAAATCCCCTTGCCATGGGCAGTGACACCTCCCACTAGACCAAGTTGTCTAGAGTCCTATCCTACCTGGTTTTAAACACTTCCAGGGAGGGTGTATCCACAACCTCCCTGGGTAACCTGTTGTAGCACCTCAGCTTCCTCACAGCAAGAGTGTGTATCTATTTATACGTACCGTTGCTCACTACGTGTTTAGAAAATCACTGGGTTCGTTTGAAACTCCACCCAATTAATGTTTGTTAATACATTCTACACTAATGGTTGGTTCTCATGGATTATTACCACCAGTCAGCAGCAAAATTAGATCCCAGTATACAATCCTGTGGAGCTGATACCATGCTATTGTAAGCCTGATGACCCCAGTAATGAGTCCTATCTTATTTGTGGTCTGTGTGGCTTCTCCACAGGACCAAGCAGCTCCTCACCCCCTTCGAGACTTGGCAGGGGAAGAGTTTTTTTGCAGAGAACACAACAGCAGTGCTGCCATCCACTGCTGCATCTCTGGGGTTTGATAATAAAATGCACTTTCCTTCCACTCTGGTTCTTCCTCGGGCTTCGATACAGCTAATCCCCACTAACTGCCAGGTAGGCAAGAAGCTAGAGCCAGGTCACCAAGCAATGGCCAGAGGATGTTGTTGTGAACTTAAGAAGAGCTTGCACTCGTGAAGAAAAGCACTGTACAGAAACACTGCATGGAACTATCTGCCCACTCCATGGTGTGAAGTGATTAAGATAAAACACTACCCTGTCTCTCTCCTGTATCCATAGAGATGCAGCTCAAATGACCTTTCTGATGACCTCTGATTACTGTCAGCAGCTGACACATTTGGCCAGTTGTCACAGAGGACCTGAGCTCCTGCTGTCTGCCAGGCAACGAGACGCTCATCTGCTTTCTCTAACTGGGACATTAAATCCCAGGAAAGAATGGTCACATCTTCTCTGTCTCACCGGGCAGCAGGAGCACATCACCAGTGGAAGACCTCTTCTGGGCTTGAGAGCAAAGACACTCAAATGGAGAGATCTCAGACATGTGTTAGGGTGGGGGGTTTGACCTATTGATAATGGTTTTCATTTTCATTCCTGGGGTCTGCTGAGTTCTGTTTCAACTCAAAGTGTGTTTTTCCTGGGATCAGGAACAGGACTTGACTAGTGGAAGGGTTTTCTTTTTCAAAGCTAGAAGAGTTTAGTCTGGAGGGACAGAAACATCCCTGACAGTAACAGGAAATTATTCATAAGGGGTAGTGGAAGTGAAACCTTGGGGGGGAATTCAGGTAGTTTTTTAATGGGGTGTAAACAAACACTCTCATAAAAAGCACATCTTCCCTCTGTCTTCCCATCCCCTCAGCACACATTGCACTTGGTCCCTCCAGTGAGGCAATGGGCAGCAAAGGAATTTGGGGCCAGTGCGTGGTGGTTCCTCCATCAACAGCACTGCCTAGACAGTCACATCTCATGGGCCGGGCTTGGGTGGCTCCATGTCTCTGGCCCCTTTCAGGTGTGGTTTTCTCTACCCTCCTCCTAGTCCAATACGGTCATTTTCTCTTTTGTGCTGGTGCTTTCTGCCCTTTCTGAAATGCATTTTCTTCAGAGGTGCTACAAACCCACCTGATCGGCCACAGGCAGCACCAGCTTGGCAAACGTGCTCAGAGCTCACCCTTACAGCCCCCTCCCCAACCTGTAAATTAGGGTTAATAGTTAGATATATGACATCTTATAAATTACATTACTTTCCTGTGCCATGGAAGACATGGTGCAACTTGGTCTAGGTGATCCTGCTGTGGCAGGGGGATTGGACTAGATGATCTTTCAAGGTCCCTTCCAATCCCTAATGATTCTATGACTCTATAAGAAGAGAGAAAAGTTGAGCAAGTTCCCGTTGTGGTTTCTTTCACAAGCTCCTTGTTCTGCAGGAGAAATAGTGCAGTCCTGGAGGGAAGCTGGGTGAATCAGTGTGGTGGTTCCTGCTGCACTGTGTCATCCTAGCACAGGCTCAAGCGTTGTTCTTGGGTTTCCTTGACTCATTTCCACTCCCTGAATTCCTCAGAGGTTGCAGACATAGTCCTGCATCCTGCATCTGGTCCAGGATCCTCAGAGATAGTCCTGCATCCTGGACAAGGTCCTGTGTCCTGAGGACCTTGTTTGAGCCACCTCCATTTACCCCAATGCTTTTCACAGAATCACAGAACATTAGGGACTGGAAGGGACCTCAAAAGATCATCTAGTCCAATCCCTCTGCCAGAGCAGGACCACCTAGATCAAGGAACATGTCCAGGTGGGTTTTAAATGTCCAACTCCTTTTATACCCTTTCCTCTCTGTTTTTCCACACCTGAATCTGTGACAGGAGTAAGGTGAGTTGATCAGAAGTGTCTTCCACTGACTCAGTTCTAACCCATGGGGTTGGTGGCTCCCTTGTCCCACCCCTTGGAGCAACTCTGTCAGGGGCTCAGCTGGCTCTGATGTGGTTGCTGGGCTTCCCCTGCCCATCATTGTGTCTTTGTGTTTGTGGGCACGAGCCCTCCATCACAGATCCTAACAGTCTATAAAACCATTGTCCTCGTTTAGGTTCACTTCTTGAAGTTCTTCAGGGTGAAAGGTCCCTGAATAGCTCTGTGATAGGAGCCTTTCAAGCATCATAAGGGAAGAGTATCCAACCACTTCTACTATGAAAATTTGATCCATGAATGTCTGCTAATACCCTCATACTTGTTCTGAATATCCTCGTGTGACATGTTCGTGTTGAGCAGAAGCAGTCTCTCACTTATCTAAGAAACTTTGTTCACTTTTAGATGGCTTTACATTCCCATGGGCAGGAGGAGGGTTTACTGCCCTAAAAACACTCCATCTACATCCACTGTAACTAAGGTGGGGCTGCAAACACCAGGGGAATGGCATTTGACATGACAGATCGTGCAACCTACTTCGAGTTACAAAGCACCAGAAGTAGGGTTGCAGGGTAGCTGTCACCTTTTTGGAATGGAAATGGTCTCTAATCTACATGGCATATCCCATGGTCATGGGGAGACTGGGTGGTGTGGTAACTGTACTTAGTGATACACAATCTAATGTTTATTTGCCCAAGAGGATGGGTAGGTGGATAATGACTCCTGTGCGGTAAACACATCGCACACACATCAGCACTTAAGCCAGACCTGACTGGTTCAGACTAGTCCTGTAACCCCAAAGGAACGTGTCACCCACTCTGCTTGACATGCTGGGTCTGTGGATCACAGCTCAGCTTCTGTTTATTGCAGCTCTTGGGCTTCAGCTTCTATGTCCTGTGATTGGTTGGAAGGGACATAAGAGATCATCTAGTTCCAAAACCTCTTACCAGATCTGGTTGCCCAAGGCCCCATCCAAAGTGTCCTTGGACACTTCCAGGGAGGGGGCATCCACAAGCTCCCTGAGCAACCTGTTCCAGTGCCTCAGCACCCTTATAGCAAGGAATTTCTTCCTTATGTCTAACCTAAATCTACCCTTTTTCCGTTTGAAACCATTCTCCTTTGTCCTATCACTAGATGCCCTAATAGAAAGTCTCTCTCCAGCTTTCCTGTAGCACCCTTGAGGTACTGGAAGGCTGCTATAAGGTCCCATGGAGCCTCTTCTTGTCCAGGCTGAACAAACTCAACTCCCTCAGCTTGTTTTCATAGAAGTGTTCCAGCCTTCTGATCACCCTCGTGGCCTCCTCTGGACTTGCTCCAACAGTACAACATCCTTCTTATACTGGGGACTCCACAACTGGACACTGAACTGCAGGCAAGGTCTCACGAGAGCAAAGTAGAGGAGGAGAAGCACTTCCCTTGACCTGCTGGTAACACTTCTGTTGATGCAGCCCAGGATACAGTTGGTCCTCTGGTCTTCATTCATGCACTGCTGCCTTATGTTGAGCTTCTAGGCAATCAACACCCCCAAGCCCTTCTCCTCGAGACTGCTCTCAGTCCATCCACCACCCCGCATTTTCTTAGCTCGGTTCTCTCTGCGAACCCCCCCATCTCCGATTCTTCCCCTTTCACCGCCTGCCCGGCCCATCTTTACCGCTTGGCACCTGTTCCCCCACCCGCTGCTCTGCCTCCTTCCCTGCGGGCAGCCCCCGCCCAGCTCTCACCCACCCCGGCGCAGCCCCCGGCCCCGCCTCCCCCCCATGACGGGGCGGTGGAAGGCTCCGGCNCAGGAGCCCCAGGAAGAGCCCCAAGGCGGAGCCGGGCCAGGTCGAGGCCGCCATGGACGCGGCGATTTGGATCTACCAGTTCCGGCTGATCGTGCTGGGCGACTCCACGGTGGGCAAGTCCTGCCTCCTGCACCGCTTCACCGAGGGCCGCTTCCCGGGGCCGCTGCACTCCGACCCCACGGTGGGGGTGGACTTCTTCTCCCGGCTGGTCGAGATCGAGCCCGGCAAGAGGGTCAAGCTGCAGCTCTGGGACACGGCGGGGCAAGAGCGGTTCAGGTACAGCAACCGGGAGCTTACACACCCACACACCCCTCCCGTCCGCCCCGCCAAACCTGCCGGTCCCTGGGTAGTCCCTGTCCCGCAGCCCCATCCGCGTTCCCTCATCTCCTGTCCCGGGCACTTTGCCTTGTCCCCCAGCTCCTTTTGCTGCACCCACCCAGCTGCTGCACCCTAAACATCCCTCGGCCCCATGGCCGTCCCACCTCACCACCCCAGCTCCTGCTGATGCCCTCTGACCCATGGCCACCACCTCTCTCACCCCACTGCGCGCCAGTACCCCCCCTCAGGAGTTTCCTCCCTCCCCACCTTCACACCCTCTGGGGAACAGCAACCCTTCCCCTTGCAGCTTATGCTAGGGGGTAACAAGTGGCCTTGTCCTGCTTCTCCTTCCCTCCTCAGCCTTGCCCTGAAGTCCAGGGCCAAGGGTAGCCATCCCTCTCTTCTCACTGTTTGCCTTCTTTGCAGCATGAGGCCCCTGCTCTGCTCTGCATTTCATACTTTGTCATCGCCTCCGAACTCACCCTCCCCTGCAGCATTTGCCTCTGCCATAACTCTCTCTCCTGTGCAGTCTGGAGAGACCAGGCCACCTCTCTGCTTGTCCTCCCTCCTGCACAGCAGCTCTGCCAGCCCCAGTGCAGGCTTGGCCATCAGGCAGTGGGCAGGAGGCTGCAGGCCCTTAGAAGTGTTTTATCTGCCTTCTGCACCTGCTATGTACTGCTGTTTGCCAGGAGCCCTCACTAATACCTCCATCATTTATAGTGTAGCTAAATGAGCTCAAATGCTGCCCTGAGTATTAAATCCTCTCACCTCTCTGTCACAAGTCAGTAGCAAACTACCCTCTTTTCCTGCCCCAAAAGAGTCATGGTCATTCCCAAGCACACAAACCCGCACCACCGTTCACGCGGTCCTGTGGCTCTGTTGCCACTTCAGGCAAGTTGTGTGTGGCTTTTAGTTTGGACTTGGGCTTCAGTGGTTACGAACTGGGGCGGGAGGCTAAAGCACAGCCCAAATACTTGCTCCCTGACCCACACGCTTGTTCCTGGGATGCTGAAAGGAAGCGGGTCTCTCTGAATCAATTCGTTTATGTTCCCTGTCTTCTGCTGCAAGGGGCTGGAGAGGTGGGATTTACTGGTTTACCAGGAGCACCAATCCCCCCCCTTTTTTTAATTTCAATAACGAAAAACTTTCCTGGGCTTGTGTGAGTCACAACTTTGCCTGTGTTTTTGTAGGCAGGCCCTGAAGCAACCGGTTAGCAAAGAGATGAACCATGATAGTAGCAAGCTCTCAGCGTTTTTCACCCTCCTTGTGCTTGCCAGCCAAGAATGTGTAAAATCCTTGTAAACATCCAACTGAGAATAGATCATCTCTTTATTTTGAATTTGCTGACAAAGGGCCGGGATGGCCAATGACAAGGCACTTGACTGAAAGGAATGCAGAGAGTTTTGAATAGTCTAGCCCATCCTTTAACCCGAGAATGCTCGGGGGATGTACACTGATGAGTCATGCAGCCAGTTGCTTTTAAATTTACCATTAGTATAGGTCTGTGTTTTTTTCTAATACCCAGAGGATATAAACTGAAGGAAGCAGTTTCAAACGTTTGTGTTTGTTCTTCTGCTGAGAGTTTTCCTGTGGGTTGGTGCCCCAAATATACCAGGGAGGTTGTGGGGTCTCCTTCTCAGAAGATGTTTAAAACCCACCTGGATATGTTCCTGTGTGACTTGGTCTAGGTGATCCTACTGTGCCAGGGGGATTGGACTAGATGATCTTTCGAGGTCCCTTCCAGTCCCTAATGTTCTGTGATTCCATGATTTATTGCATAGGCTGTTTTACACTTACTAAAGGAAATCATAAATATTTTACCAAGTAATCACATTAAAATCTTGCACATTTGATATTGGACTAGATGATCTTTTGAGGTCCCTTCCAATCCCTAAGGTTCTGTGATTCTGTGATTCTAAGAAGACGACAGATCACAAGCAAAGATGGTCTCAGGGAAGAACTGGTTGTTCCAAGAAGTAATCTGATGTTGTAGACTGTCAAGCAGTTTGCAGTTCTCATTCCCAATTCTGCTCTGCTTCACCTGCGCTGGAGCATCAGAGGAAGTAAAACCTGTCTTTAAAGCTCCCTGGGGAGTTCCCTGTGTGGGGGACAAACTACTGGCTGCATAATAACCCCACTCGAATATCCCCAGGGGAAGAGTAAGGTGTGACACATCTGCCATTGCTCTCCTGGAAGAGAGCACTTATTATCATGGAGAAATAGTTTCAGAAAATTTCCTACCAGTGTCTAGTTCACTGCTGCTTCTGTACTTGAACTGGATTTCAGGCACAGTCTTAGGAATCATCTTTAGCGAGTGCTGTTCACATTACTTCTCAGATAGGTAGTGCTCACCACTTGCACAGGAGGGATGAGCAGGCTGCAAACACTGGTGCCGGCCAAGTTTACTCTCTTTAAGCTCAGACAGGGCAGTTGCTGCCTGTATTTACTTTGGCATCAGTAAGGTGTCACTAAGCAGACTCTCCCACTGTGTGAGGTGCCATATGGACAACAGTGACATAATAACATGAACAAGCCCAGGGGGGTTGTGGAGTCTCCTTCTCTGGAGGCATTTAAAACCCACCTGGATGTGTCCTGTGTGACTTGGTCTAGGTGGTGCTGCTGTGTCAGGGGGATTGGACTAGATGATCTTTTGAGGTACCTTCCAATCCCTAATGTTCCATGATTCTGTGAAGAACCTGTGGATTTCCTCAGTATGGACTCAGGTCTGTAATGAGACTAAGGTAAAGGAGGGGTGAGACTTGGTCTAGGTGATCCTGCTGTGTTGGGGGGATTGGACTAGATGATCTTTCAAGGTCCCTTCCAATCCCTAACGTTCTGTGAGTCTGTGATTCTGTGATTAAAGACATTCTGCTTCTAACACATGACTTGAAAATAAAACACTATCTTTGTTCTCCTTTCTGAGTAAGCAGAATGTATTTTCCAAAGTAATACCATTACAATGTAATCTCAGTATAAAAATAAGTCCTCAAAATTAGATAAAGGTTTTAGGGAAATTTTGGTTCATCTGGCAAAGATCAGTAAGGTCATAATGAGAAAGAAACCCTGTGACTGATGCAAAGTCACCCTAAAGCCACAGTCTGATGTGATAAATCATCTTCTCATTGATTTTCAGAAACATTTTTCAGTGTCCATCATCTTACCAAGGCTTTTCCTGAGAGTATTAATTAGGATCTTACATCTTGAACGTAATATTTAGAGTCAGCTACATCTGTTCCAGACAGTATTTTCCCTTTCCATAGTGGTAGTTTAGGCAGAATTAATTAGCAGAACCAGCACACAATCTGCATGGGAAGTCATAATTTACAGATGTTACTATCTGCACTAATAAATATTTTCAATTAAAACTAAAGGCTTCAAAGTTGTCCCTTGGAAAAACGTTCTACCATATCATTATTGCACATCACAGTATGTAACTGCTTGAGGAGCTGTCTCAGCTCCAGCAATTCCAAGCACAGAACCATCTGGAGGAACCTGACAGTGTCCAAGGTCAGAGTGTCATGGTTCCCTTTGAAATCTTGGTGCAGTCTTAACATTCTCGCACATTCTAATAGGGAACAAGCGATATTCAACTGTCATTTACTACAAATGTCAAGCATTATTTGTGTTCATTCTGTGCTCTTCAGATCCAGAAGGACACAAAACTCCAGAACAGAGTCCAGCACAGAGCCACAAAGATGATGAAGGGAGTAGAACAACTCCCTGATGAGGAAAGGCTGAGGGAGTTGTGTCTCTTTAGCCTGGAGAAACAGAGACTAAGAGGTGATTTCATTAATGTTTATAAATAGGGAATGGGCGGGTGTCAGGAGGATGGAGCCAGGCTCTGCTCAGTGGCACCTAATGATAGAACAAGGGACAATGGGTGTGAGCTGGAACAGAGGAGGTTCCACATCAATATGAGAAGGAACTGCTTCACCATGAGAGTGACAGAGCAAAGGAAGGGGCTGTCCAGGGTGGGTTGTGCAGTCTCCTTCTCTGGAAATGTTTAAAACCCACCTGGATATATTCCTGTGAGACTTGATCTAGGGGATGTTGTTGTGGTGGGGGGATTGGACTAGATGATCTTTCGAGGTGCCTTCCAGTCCCTAACGTTCTATGATTAAATACAATTAGCAAAAATTTTAGTCATACAAGTATTGTTGCTGGAAATAAAAGCTTAGTGTAGTCTAGAGGATGCTAAGACAGTCCATATTTAACAGCAGCACAGGTAAGGAGCTTTGTAGTCTCTATTTATTTATGTAGAGGAGGGGAGAAAATAAGCATTGCCTTATCAATCACACTTACAGCAATTTTTTGTAGCTCTCAGGCAAAGATGAGGTAATACTTCACATATTTAGTGTGGACTGACTGCAGATTGCCTCATGCCCAGCAGCTGGAGCTGGCATGGCAAACAAACTCCTTCTTGAACAAGGAGGAGCTGCACAGCCATGGAGCAATGTAGGCATCCAGTCATCAAGGGGTTACAGTCACCTCTGTTAAACAGGAGTGTTGTTTCCTTCCATTTGGCTATGAGAAGCAGCAAACTCCTGCGAAATACCACCTTGCACCTTGATCAAAGGTCCAGGAAGACACTTTGATTTGGCACTTCCATTAGTTATCACTTAGAGAAGGCTTCAGAGTCTTGTGTGAAAGGAGAAGCTGAGAGAGGAAGCAGCAAGGAAGTACCAGAGACAGAGGAACAGAATAAAACCTAAGTGGTTTAGGCAGAGACATGAGACACATGAATAAAGGCAGACTGGGTCTTTGATTTAAGAGTTCAGTCCCCCTTTCACTCAAAGTCACAGGCAATTGCCAGATTCTAAGTCAGAGCAAAGTTCTACCTCCCATTTCCAGCCAGCATCTCCTCTGAAAAGAATCCCTGGAAGGAGATGCAGGCTTCATTGCTGTCTCCCCAGCTTCAGAGGAAAGGCTGCATTTTGGCCACTCAAACCCTACTCCTACCCTGTCCTTCTATTAAAGGAAATACACAGAAAATTAATCATCACGCCTCAAGTATCACAACATCCCCTTTGCAGAATCATAGAATCATCAAGACTGGAAAAGACCTTCAAGATCATCAAGTCCAAGCATCACCCTACAGCCACTAAACCATCTCCCAAAACACCGTGTCTTTCTGCATCAAATGCTAGTTCAACTGCATTAATTAATTGAACCAAGTTTGCACAAGAAGCTGCCATTTCAAGAAGAATTTGAACATCTTTTAGGAATCAGGTTGGATTACATCAAACCTCCCCTGTCACCAGTTTCTCATCCTGCCTTGAAAAGCTTGCAGGAGCCTGTGGTTGGTTTCCTTCCATTCAAAAAGTGGCGACAAGGGAGTTAGAATGTTCATTTTGCTTTTAGAGTTGGATCTCACAGCACTGAGCAAAGTGTGTGTAAGCATGCAGGTGGACTCCCTGATTGTGGAAGGTGCAAGGAAGTGCAAGAAAGACCAGTCTTGGGGGACAGTGGCTGGAAAGATGCTCAACAGAAAGAGACCTGGGGTTATTGATTGGTTGATCATTAGCTAAGTATGAGCCAGCAGTGTGCCCAGGTGGCCAAGAAGGCCAATGGCGTCCTGGCTTGTGTCAGCGACAGTGCAGCCAGCAGGAGTGGGGAAGTGATTGTCCCCTGTACTCTGCTGTGGTGAGGCCTCACCTCGAGTACTGGGTTCAGTTTTGGGCACGTCGGTACAAGAAAGACATCGAGGTGCTGGAGTGGGTCCAGAGAAGGGTAACAAGGTTGGTGAAGGGTCTGGACAAGGAACCCTGTGAGGAACAGCAGAGGGAGCTGGGGCTGTTCAGTCTGAAGTAAAGGAGAACCTTACTGTGGTTTACAACTAACTGAAAGGAGGTCTTTTCTCAGAAGGAACAAGTGTCAGATCAAGAGGAAATGGCCTCGGGTTGCACCAGAGAAAGTTTTGATTAGGCATTAGGAAAAAGTTCTTTATTGAAAAGGTCATCAGGCTGTGGAACAGGCTGCCCATGGTGGGAGCTGAATCACCATCCCTGGACATGTTTAAAAGTTGTGTAGGTCTAGAGCTTAGGGACCTGGTTTAGTGCTGGTGTTGGGACAGTCAGGTAAGTGGTTGGACTCAATGACCTTGAAGATCTTTTCTAACCTATGTTTCTGTGATTAGATGATTATGTCTGCGGTTCATATTTGGACATCTCGCCTTTGATAGAGTCTTTGAATTCTCCTGAATCTGTGTGAAAGAGAAGTACCTCCACTGTGCTGAAAGAAAGTCCCTCTCCATTTTGTGAAGAGCTTGAACTCAGGGGTGTTGGCGTGCTCTTGGGAAGCCCTCCCAAACATAACCCTCTAAGGCACTCACATGGAGCAACGGGGTTTTCTGCAGCTTGGACCTGGGCTAAGAGGGAAGTCAAGGCTGTCCTGACAGCAGAGCACTTGGGTCCTAGGGGAACTTACGTAGGCACCATGGTTAGATTTGCAGCTGAATGGAGCTCAGCTTTAGATGTTGGCGGCAGGGTTCTGCCTAAGTCTTGCTGAAGACACTAAGAAGTTCCGTGGCATTTAGCAATAACACTAACGAGGCAAAAATTGCCCTTGCATTTGGCTTTATAGAGAAAAAGACAAACCAAAGGCAAAAAGACGTCCTAGACCACGTAAGTCAATGCTCGTTCATTCTTCCGAGGTGTGATACAGGCCAAGAGTGAGCAGAAGTACATCCACTCCACATAGTTCATTTTCCAAGTAACTCTAAGCTGCCTACTGAAAATAGGTGTCTAATACTTGTCATACTTAAGTCAAATGTTTTACATCTCTAAGCTGTTTCAGATGCTGTTGAACAACCTATCATGTTTACATGCCCAGATGATTTTCCTAGCTGGTAGCGAAACCTTTCTGCTTCAAAATGTTGTGTCGTCAAGAATAATTTCTCAGTGTCATCTAATGATTGGACAAGGGGCAATGGGTGTCAGCTACAACATAGGAGGTTCCACATCAATATGATGAGGAACTTCTTCATGGTGAGGGTGACAGAGCATTGAAACAGGCTGCCCCATGGGGTTGTGGGGTCTGCTTCTCAGGAGATGTTTAAAACCCATCTGGATATGTTCCCGTGTGACTTGGTCTAGGTGATCCTGCTGTGGCAGGGGGATTGGACTAGATGATCTTTCTAGGTCCCTTCCAATCCCTAAATTCTGTGATTCTGTAAGGAATAATTGCAACTAGCAACTTATCTTAACAGTAAAACTCGCCAAATATCTACAAGATCGTATTTGTTTATCAACATCATCCTTTCCTCAGATGTTAAACAATCACAGAACATAATACCAATTGTACCTTCAAAACTTCTAGTGTTTTCTTTTGCTGCAGTTTTTAAAGCCTGTCTAGTACATCAACCTTTCTTTGGTAATGAGAGAACCAAATTATACAAACTGAAATTGTAGAATAAAAAAACCCCTAACTGCTGCCTCTCCCATGTATTCATCCAGTTTTTGTGATGTACAGCCCAAAGTTATGGATGCTTTTTAATCATCTCCATTACAGGTAATACACACACATCATTAAAGATAATGGCTTAGATCATCAGCTAAGTGTAAATTTGTGTGTCTCTGCAGAAGTGAGGGTACTGCCTGCTGTGTGTAAGAGCATAACAACGCTTGGAGGGCTGCTTTTCAGCGTTCCAGTTCATAGATCACAGAATCACAGGACATTAGGGATTGGAAAGCATCTTGAAAGGTCATCTAGTCCAGTCCTCCTGCCACGGCAGGATCACCTAGATCTAGTCACACAGGAATTAGACATCAGGTTTTAAACAACTCCAAAGAAGGAGGCTCCACAATCCCCTTCTGGGCAGCCTGTTCCAGTGCTCTGTCACCCTTATCATGAAGAAGTTCCTTCTCATACTTATGTGGAACCTCCTATGATCCAGCTCACACCCATTGCCTCTTGTCCTGTCATTACATGACAATGAGAAGAGGTGTGGGCTCCATCCTCCTGACACCCACTCTTCACATATTTATCAACGTTAATGGGGTCACCTCTCAGTCTCTGTTTCTCCAAGCTCAAGAAACCCAGCTCCCTCAGCCTTTCCTCATCAGGGAGATATCTGTTCCACTCCCTTCATCATCTTTGTGGCTCTGTGCTGGACTCTCTCCAGCAGTTCTGTGTCCTTGTTGAAGTTAGGGGCCCAGAACTGGACATAATCTTCCAAGCACAGTCTCACCAGGACAGAGTAGAGGGGGATCTTGATCTGCTAACCACCTCCCTTCTGATCCACCCCATGATGCCAGTGTTATTATTTTTTATTATTTATGGTCTCAAATTATTTCTGTTTAAGATATATATATATATATATATAAAAATAAATAAT
>VXBP01002276.1:94337-132706 GCA_013400115.1 Rhinopomastus cyanomelas | reverse complement strand
TTCCTCTGTTGGGGTACAGTATCTGTTGGAGAGTAGTGTAGGAGAAAGGGACCTGGGGATCCTGGAGGACAGCAGGATGACCATGAGCCATCAATGTGTCCTTGTGGTTAAGAAGGCCAAAGACATCCTGGGGTGGATCAGAAAGGGGGTGGTTACTAGATGGAGAGAGGTTATCCTTCCTCTCCACTCTGCCCTAGTGAGACCACATATCTGGCGTATTGTGTCCAGTTCTGAGCCCCTCAGTTTCAGAAGGACACAGAACTGCTTGAGAGAGTCCAGCGCAGAGCCACAAAGATGATGAAAGGAGTAGAACACCTCCCTTTTGAGGAANGAAAGGAGTAGAACACCTCCCTTATGAGGAAAGGCTGGGGGAGCTGAGTCTCTTTAGCTTGGAAAAAAAGGAGGCTGAGGGGTGACTCCATTAATGTTTGTAAATATGTGAGGGGTGGGAGTCAGGAGGATGGAGCTAGGCTCTTCACAGTGTCATCCAATGATAGGACAAGGGGCAACAGGTGTGAGCTGGCACAGCAGAGATTCCACATAAATATGAGAAGAAACATCTTCACAGTTAGGGTAAAGGAGCGCTGGAAGAGGTTACCCAGGGTGGTTGTGGAGTCTTCCTCTCTGGAGATGTTTAAAACCTACCTGGACATGTTCTTGTGCAACGTGATCTTGATGATCCTCCTTTGATGAGGCAATTCGACTGGATGACCTTTCAAGGTCCCTTCCAATAGCTAATGTTCTGTGATTCTCTAACAGCAGTAAGACTGAGATAATTTCATATTCTTTTTATCATAATTTGTATCCAGAAGAACAGTAGATGCAAAAATTAAAGAGAATATAATCAAAGATGGAAGGCAGAAATTTTCTTGGCAATTGAATTGTCAGGCACTCTTAGGCATCTGGCAAGGCTCTACTTAAGATTGACAAGTTCAGAGTTTGCACAAGTGTGTAATTTATCGAAGTTCTCAAAGATTTTCACTGAGGGTAGTTCACTGAATACAGTTCTGATCCAAAGCCATCAGGTGAGGTAACAGAGAAACAAATAATTGGGTGTTTGGTTTTGTTTTTTTTTTTTTTCAATGAAAACCAAGAAATACTTTCCCCCACTTTTCTGTTCTTGGAAACAACTAATCCACTAAAGCTGATATTGAGGAGAAAAATTCACCAGAGGGGCAAGCAGCTCTACTACAAGACAAAAGTAGAAAACATTTTTAAGCATTTTAATTCAGCTATTAGCTTGTTTTTATAATGTTTGCCATGAGCTTTTATTGGAGAGGCAGAATCAAACCCCAAAAAAGACTGCTTATCAGAGTAGAATTTGATAGGATAAATTTTAAAGATTCCATAAGAAATTGAAAGGGTCTTGCAGAAATATGCACACAGACAAGCAAAATCAAGGACTGCTCTCAGACCGTATTTTACTGTACTCTGGAGAATAAGTGGCATCCGTGTATATTTTTTCCCTTTTACCCTTTTCATTCATATTAGAGTAAGAGGGAAATACTCTGTAATTATGTTGATTTTAATCTTTCAAAAGATGCTGAAACAATGGCAAATTAGTTTGTGCTGAATGAATGCCAGAATGGTAGCTACAGCTGTTTTTTAAAAAACCTAAATAGTGTTATTAATAATTTGAAATCTGGATGATTTTAGACTATTTCTATCAGCTTGATGTATGAGAGGAAATAGAAACACATTCTTCTTACTGCTTCTTGTCACAAACTTCGAATTGATAAACGCCAAGCAATTAATGACAAACATTAATTATATGTCTTCAAATTACAATTTAATAATAAATGGTTTCATATAAAAATTCAGAGTGTTGATGAAGTCATCAAGAACTGTAATATAACCAAAATAAATGTTTAGGATTTGGCTCACAATTATAAACATATTCTATATATACAGTCTAGAAAATTTGCATCTGTTCTTGAATGCAAGAAACCTGAAAACTACTGTTACTGCTACTAGATTTTGTGTTCCATTGTTCTTAGTGCATATGAAATACCAAGACAAAAAGTGGGTGGTTTTTTATATTTGTCCTTTAATCTAAGGAAATTACCTACACTGAAAATTGTGAGGAACCATTTCAAATAAACACAGTGGGAATAAAAGACTCAAGCTTCAATGATGATGTGAAAGGACAACAAAAAGCCCACGCAGAAATAAAGCACCAGGTAAAGTAAAGGCTTTTCTGTTTCATTAAAAAGAAAATCAACCCAAAGCAAAAACTAAATAAAACAACCAAAACCCAACCAACAGACAGACACAGTTTGAAAATGTTGTACATTTTGTAACCTAAACCAATTAGTTTTACTAAAAACTTCTTGAACACAACTTCAAATATTTTTTGAACCCTTCTGGGAAATGTTGTGTTTATAGGCAGGGAACCTCACAATCAGAAGTGTGAGAATGGAAAACAGTTGGTTTAGGACTATCAGTTATGAGAAATGATTATTTTAGTACAAAAGAGTCACAAAATGCAAAAATTCAAAAGGCTGAAAATAAAATCTAAATTTTAAACTGGCCCATAAAGAATTTTGTCCTGATGTTTTGATAAACTTTTCTGGTAATATTTTAGAAATGGTTTTGTGTTCTAATATAGGCTGAAATGGAAGAAAATGTGCTAATTTCAGTTCTAGTACAGCCAGTGTGCATAGGACTGTACTAATATTCATAAAGAAAATATTGCTTCCAGAAAAGCCACTCTTGGGAGAGGTTCCACATGGATTTTGTCTACCATTTTTCTAGGTATGAGAAAAGATACTGTTTGGAGTCAGATCTCATATTCCTGACTAAAAATGTTGAACAGTGGGAGCATCTTCTCTCTGTGATAGGTGGTTTGTTACCACCTTTGCATGTCACAGCTGGGGTGGACACAACACACAGAGTACAAAACGATGAGCAAGCAGTCAAAGAAGGTACTTTATTAGTGCTCCTAGTTCCTTTTTTATACCCTTTCTACATACAGGTGTCCTTATTTTATTGGTACAACATATACATAAACATGTGGCCATAGGCATTTCAGCTTCATACTCTTCTTGCTCCATCTCTGTGCTAAGTTTCTTCTAGCGCAATCAGTTGCTTACACTCTTCGGATATTTCTGACTCCTTGTTCTCACAGGCACACTTTAATCTGTCCAAGGTCAAACTCTTCTGCTTCAGTCAGTCTACTGACCCATCGTAGCCCCCTACATTGCCCAGCAGCATGTTTTGAGAACCAAAGACACAGAAGTTCTTATGTCTCCTTATGAGATTTGAGCTGGTCAGTAAAATAGAAATTGTTAATCAGCTAGATTTGGTGATGAAAGGGTGTGGATGGGAGGTTTGGAAAGAAAGGTTTGTGAGTGTGTAGAAGTTGAAAAGAATGTGTACAGAATAACTGAAAAGAAATTATTAAAAATTTTGAAACAGGATGGAGAGGACAGGGATAATTATTTTTCAGTTTGCTGGTGACTGTGTTTTAGGACCTGCTTTGTCAATTTATATTAAATACAGTCTTTCTCCTTTACATATAATTTATATCAAATAAGTCTAATTTTTTGTGTACACTAACCCACTTGTAAGAGGGAGAAGGATTTGCCATACAAATCTAGAAGCATTTCCCTTGCCTGTGTAATTAATACAGCTAGAGTCCCATAGCTTATTCTATAAGATACTGACATGAGTTAACATATAAGTCTCCAGAGTCCAGAGTAGCCAATTATACTTGCTGACTGCCTGCTGGTAGCCATGGTACCTGCAGACTTTGCTGGTTGTTCTCACAGCAATCTCTGAGCTTAAATAAGCTCAGATACTGGCTCAGCTAGTTCAAAATTCATACAGCTCTCACTCTTGCAGGGAGATCACACTGCTACTCATTAAGGACTGAAGTGTAAGGCTATGGAGCCCAGAAGACTCTGGGCTATGCCAAGCAGTCTTCACAAGAACAGGGATATATCTTTTTCTTAGGCTTCTGTTAAATTTTGCTGAAGCATCTGCAAAATTCCAAAGCTTCTGTTAATGAATCTGTTTTTCGTCTAAATTTAGTTTTATACCTGGTGTGACTCTTTTATGAGGAATGTCTGCAGACTATGCTTAAGTTAGAAGACACTGCTTCTTTATGCTGTAGGTCTAATTTCATCTGAGAAAGCAAAAGAAAATAAAAGCATTTCATTCTGTTATTAATGACTGAATTTGCACTGGAAAACATAGCTGGCTAAGTACTCCACATCTAAACCCTTGCTTTAGACTCATGCTTTGGTAATTTGAAAAAGACATGTTTGAGAGGAAGATGACTCTATCCTCAGTCTCTGTTAAAGTGTGAAAATTACATGTTCTCTGAATTTGATGGAAAAGTAGTTGGGGTTGAGTTTTTAAAATTATTTGTACTATTGAATATTAATAGTTACACATTCTGGGCCAAGAATTCCCATTTGCCAGAAATATATAGTGCAAAACTAGGAAAAACTATCTGTGACAAGTTACCCTTAGTTCTAGACACTGTCACTGCTCCTTGCAAAGAAAGCTGAAATATTTCCAGGTAGCAGATGAATTCTCTACTGTTCTGCAATCTGCTTCTGCAGGATAACCTTTGCCAAAGTGAAACTGAAATGCATTAGTGCTTCTTCCACAGCTTCATCTTTCTGCCTAAAGGAGTTTCACCCAAGTGTTGGGTGTGATCGTTCAGTTGTGTCATTTCTGAAGAGAAGGATTTGTCCTTCTTTCTAAACTGCAGCTTTCTCTTACCTCTACCAATTGAAATTCCCCTGAAGATCAAGGCTGTGCTATCTGAGGCCTCTTCTTCTGTCTTGGTTCTCAAAAGGTCCACTTGTTCAGATACTGAACTGCATTCAGACCTCATTACATAATGTGAAATATCTACCAGGAGAACCATGAGAATAAGTAAAGCTCTGGGAAATGAAAGATGTTTATTTGCCCTAAAGAGAGGTTTTTAAAATACACTTTTTGAGCACTAATATTTGTCTAAAAAGGTAAAAATATTCAGATTTTTGAGGGATGAAGTAAGACTGATATGTGAGCTCCATGATTTTGAGATCTTTTTTCAGAGAAACTGCAATCAGTTGACATTGTGCCATGTCCTTGAGTGTAATTGTTCCTCCACCAACTTCGTTAATATTTACTGTGCTGCATTACATGAAATGTAGAATAATATGACTTTCCAAAGATAAATATTGAGACAGAAAACTTTAAAAGACACTAAATTTGTGTATTGTAAATATAATATTACTCCAATGTTATGTTTTATTCATTTTCCACCTTCTACAACTTTCCTGCTTGTCTTAAAACTTTCTATGAGTCCAGATATGTTAGATGATTTCACTGATTACAGAGTCAATAGTTTTCAGAAAAAATATGTTAGAGCTTCAGTCTTCATCTACAGAAAAAGAAAATGTTCTTAAGCTTAGAAAAGAGAAGATGACAAAATATTTCCCTGTTTGGTAAATTTGTTTAAAACTTAGAGGTTTCTTGGCCTTGTTGATTGACATAGCATTAGTAAATCTGCAGCCTGGAGAAGACTCGGGAGGACCTGATAGTGACCTTCCACTACCTGAAGGGGCCTACAAGAAGGCAGCAGAGGGACTGTTCACAAAGGCCTGTAGTGACAAGATGAGGGGCAGCGGCTTCAAATTAGAGAAGGGCAGATTGAGGTGTTAGGAAGATGTTCTTTAGCAGGACAGGTGTTGAACACTGGAACAGGTTGACCAGGGAATAGCTGAGGCCCTGTCCCTGGAGATACTCAAAGTGAGTCCGGCCAAGGCTTTGTGCAACCTGATCTAGTTGGGGCTGTCCCTGCTCACTGCAGGGGGGCTGGACTAGATAACCTTTCAAGGTCCCTTCCAACCTGGGCCATTCCATGTCTCTATGATCTATGCAACATAACAACAAAATTCTTTTATCATTTCACATGTTACCTGGACTTTGTAACTGCCTGTTTGTTTGAATGCTTACCAGTCATTCTCTTTTCCTCAGTATTACCCTTCCTTACAGTCGTTAAGAATAGTGTTGTCCACCCCTACCAAAACCTTAAAATCCTCATAAAATATTACTGAATCTTATTTCTGTACAGGGGGTAAACACATGCTAGTACCCAGCCCGGCACCACAACACATGAGAAGAGGGATTATTCTGCACCTACATGTTGAGATCTTTTCTGTAATTTGGGTTTTGACAGATCCCATGGCATTGAAAATGATGGGATGATTTTTCTGCAGGGTAAAGCTACACAGTTATCGGCTGGGAAGATGGATGCTTTATGCGTGGGGGAAAGAACAAACCTTTGTGGGAGAAGAAAAGAGCAAATGGCTGAGGAATTAATATCTTTACCGACTGGAAAGCATATAATTGTAAATCTCTTCTGAAAGGTAAATTCATGAAAACAATATAACTGCTAAATGGGGATAAATTCCAATGTATTGTCTTTCTTCTCTTCACTAGAGATGAGAGTGGTGAAACCGAGTTGTCATAGACATGTATATCCTCCAGTCCCTTCGATAGCCTTGCTATCACAGTGTAATATACTTGCATCATCAAGAAGAAAGCATAAATACTCTGAAAATCAATACTGACCTTTGTTTTTTAATTGATATGAGACTATATGCCATGAAACATAGCCTGATCATATCAGTTTAATGAATATGAGAACTTCCACATTTTGAGAGTCTTTAATTTTAAAACAGATAAATTCCACATCCTTAATTCAGAGTCACTGTGCCCTCTTGACAAAAATAAATATACAAGGCTGTAAAGCTATTATTACATGAATACTAATCAAATGTGATAGAAAACTACATAGTGTGCTAGATGTAATAAAAATGTAGTTTTAGAAAAATGATGATAGAATGTTTTATTATTACTCAGAAAACAAGAGAAAACACAGATGACTTTATTAGCTCAAACACCAGAAAAGTTTACCTAGCTATACTGCAGATAAACCTCACGTTTTCACAGCATCATTTTGAGGCTGATGAGAACAGGACAAAAATATCTTTTCTAACTTATCAATACACAGAGCAGTACACAGTGTTTTAGGTGCACTCATGTATTACATTACATTCTCCTTGTTGTACCACTGCAGGGTTTCAGTAGTTATTAGCAGATGGGCAGGTATGGTCACGTTTTCAGGGGAACAAGCTATTGATAGATTTACACTTCCCTGAGCACAGAGAGTGCTGATGTGGATATTCCCTGTGTGAGGTTTTTCCTTGTGTGAGGTCTTGTTTGCTTCCATAACCAGCTAAAGGAATATCCAGGTATAGGGCTATCAGGTCTTGCTGATGAAAAAGGAAGTCAGCCTCAAAAATATTGAGGATGAAACTGCTTATTTAATTAAAAGGCAATTCTATCCATCGATATTATGGCTTGTAGAACCATTGCAAGTAAGTAGTTAAGAAATGCTTAGTCATGCATCACATTATTTATTGATTTATTGTGTAAATACCAAGATTTGTTATTGTTCTATTGTAGTATTAATCATATATAATTAAAATTGTTATGACATTTAACTACAGTCCTTCACTGCATACCACACAGATCAGCACATCCCAAGAGAAAACAACTCTGAGATGTAGCATTCTTCAGTTCTTTTAAACTTACTTGATTTCAATGACCTAATCTTGCTTTGCTCTGTATCCTCTGGTTATACCTTCTTTGTAATAGGTGAATAATAACAAAATATGTACAAATGAAGAGGAGCACTGATAATGACATTATGATAAACTAATACACTGGTGCTGTAAACAACTTCTCAAACATCTTTAAGTTGAAATAAACATGCTTAGAAGACAGGCAGACTATTGAGTACTGCTTTTATTGACCTACAGATTGTAGTCTTCAATAACCAGAATATCCATCACACATAAAATCACAGAATCACAGAACATTGAGGATTGGAAGGGATGTCAAAAGGTCATCTAGTCCAATCCCTCTGCCACAGCAGGATCACCTAGACCAAGTCACACAGGAACATGTCCACACGGATTTTAAACCTCTCCAGAGATGGAGACTCCAGAACCTCCCTGGGCAGCCTGTTCCAGTGCTCTGTCACCCTCCCTGTGAAGAAATTCCTTCTCATATTGGTGTGGAATCTCCCATATTCCAGCAAATATGTAACAACTCTTACTGTTTTAAATTGCCTTTTTTTTAATGGCTATTTTTTCCCACCCACACCATTAAAATTAATAATGCATTGCATTGCAGTTAATAGGTGTTATTCATAAATTTAAGTAGAACAAATTCCTTTCTGTAATTTAATTCTTGAACTGCTGGTATTAAATTGGCTCTCTACATATTAATTCATCTTGGCAACCAATTTACGCTATTATTCTTACGATAATGCTACTTCAGAAAACAAAATCACTAAGTATGGGGAATCTATCTATGCCTACTCTGATCTTATGAACTCCCTTACTCTTTAGAGTAATATAAAGAACTGCTGATATAAATAATGTATTTTTTACTCTTCACATTTCAGGAGCACACTGTCCCTTTTTTTTAGCTAATAAAGATGCTTTTTGAATTTTAAACACTATTAATTAAGCTCTATTAGCTTCTGAAAAAAACCCCACAATATTATTAAAAAGAAGATAATTTTAGTTTTTGACTGCTGAGGCTAAAAAAACTGCACAGAGTGCTCATTTCCTTTGTGTCCCATGTTCAGATCACAGAAATAGGGTAAATCCTGTTTCACTATTAAAAGAACAAATGGCATAATTAATGTAAGGTAGAACTGGTTTATGGCTTCCATCTTTTTTCTTAAAGATGTCTGTCAGAGATTAGAGTCAGTTCCTTCAAAGTATTTGGGAACTAGAATAGACTACCATGAGAGAAAAATACCACCTCTTGATTGTGTCTTTTATTCTGAAGGGACATCATTGTTAAACTTTCCCATGAATTTCTCCAGTTAAGAAAGAAAACACAGGTTTTCTCTACAAATGTCACAATGTATTTTGAACTTCCATTTCCTAATTAATTTCTTCATGGTGCCTTATCTTGTGCATCTACTTAAAAAAAAAGTCTTACTCAAGTAGGTTCCTCATTGTCTCAGCAAAGTAAATGCCTACCATTACTAGGAAAAAAAGCCCCCTTCTTATTAGATTTTTGTTTTTTCTAAGCTGGTTTGACCTAGCAATGCGGCTGCATTTTGAGTGAAAGGGGAGGAAAAGGAAACCTTTTTGCGACACTGATATGATTAATTAATACACAGATGACTGGCTATTGCTTTGGGAAGTAGTCATTGTCTATTCTGGTCTGATCAAACAAACTATTGGCTTGAGGTAAGTACCTTGTATAATTGCTGAGTACAAGAANTCCCTGGGCAAACCATTCTGGACTCTCACCACTCTCATGGTGAAGAACTTCCTCCTCACATCCAGTCTAAATCTACACTAATAATAAATACAGAACCACAAAGCCTTAGATTCCTAAAACTCTTCCTTTTTTTTCCTTGAACAGCTTTACATCATTTCTAGATGATCCATTTTATAAATGCACACAGTCTATTTCTGAACACAACTGAATATTTTCTACTTCTTTTAATTTCTGTGAGAAATTATCATTGCAAAAAAAAAGTTCAACAAGTACAGCATTTTTCTCACTTCTGTTTTATAAGTCAGTAGGCAATCTTACTTGTTTAATAAGAATTTTACTAGAATACTAATTTTTTTAAAATGTTATGCAGGTCATCATGGAATAGTAATACAGCTCTTTCCCCTCACCCATTAAAAACAGAACGTTTCAGGAAAGCATCACAATGATAAGAGGTTAACTTTATTTTTATTTTTCAATAAGTAGTTCAATTGTCAAAGTAGTGGTGGATTTCGTGTGTCTTGGAAAAGACAGAGCTCCATTAGATGTTGGATTTTTTCTGTTGACTGAAAATTGAGGTAATGGAAAGGCATTGTTAACCTGTTAACCTTATCCTTATGTAATGGTATCTGAAATAATACTTAGAAAATAAGCAGGGTCAAGTATTCCTACAGTGTTCTAAGTGCAGTGTTCTGTGTCTGGAATACTTTCATATTTGCTAGACATAGAAACAGTGCTGGCATTGTTTTGACATATTTAACGCTCTTGACAATACAATAATTTTAACATCATCAATTAAGAAAATTGTATTTAAAATAAAGAAATTAGCTGTTTGTTTTATTGCAAGCAAAGCTGGTTTCATTATGCACAAGATGACTAACAATAATTTGACTGAACAACCAGTGGATATTAAATGAGGCCATATCTGAGTCTTTTTTTGTGGTGATGATTTACAGAAGAAAATTTCTATACCTTGATACAGAAGACTGAAAATTGTCTTTAACAAACACTAACAAACACTGTCTGAAAGCTGCTGTGGTGAGAAACATTTAGCATATTTCAGAAAGGATGTCCACATGAAGAAGACACCAAAACAAAAGGTAGGTTAAATTCACTTAACACGTGCAAAACACTTCTTCATGTTGACCAATCTTTCCTTGAACATGTTGTTAATGGTTTATCTCAACTCCTGGCTGGCTTGCCATTTATGTAATTGGTTGATCAGGTCTGAGACAAGGTTAACTAATTTAAGTTAATGTGCTAATGGGCCAGCACAAAAAAATCCCAAAACAATCAGGGTTCAAAACGTCTTATGAGAGTTGCAGGCAAAAACAAAACCTAGCTTTGAGGAACAAAAACATGACACATTTGATTTACGCAACATAAAAACCCTAACACACAGTCATATAGAGATCAACCATATATTCTGACACAGCTGGGCCAAGCTGCTATCTCAGGGGCAAGAAATCCCTTACAGTTCTTTTCCTTGAGGAAATGTGATGTCCAGCTTTTAGTCTGTGGCTGTATCCTTCAGCATCAGCAGTTATCTTAAGGACCAGTTCCATGTACTTCATTTCCAGTGCACCTATTCCTGTGAGCATGATCTAGAGAAGAAGTCTCTCCATTTCAGCAAACCCTGGATTGCGGTGCAAAGTGCACCGACCTCTAAGGTTTCAGCACTCTCACTTTCTCCACTCACCACATTCCTAGGGCAAGACGGTTGTTATGCCAGGCTCCAGAGACGTATGCTTCTCTCTGAACAAGCAGACAAAAGGTGAAGGAGAAACAGGAAACTGGAAATAGGATACATGAAGATCCAAACCAGCCACAGTGATTTTGCAGAGTCAAAAATTTCAGCTTGGAAATCCAGGCTGAAAAACCACAAGTTGCCACAGCAACATCCCATTGCCACAGGCAAGAAACCTGCTCAAAACCAAACCACAACACATCTTGTTTTCCACAATAGTATTTCTGACAGAAGTTTCACTATTCTTTATAGCACTAAAAATTGTGAAACAGATAACAATTGGATGACTTTGTGGACAGAAACTTAGAAGAGACATCTTCTGCTTTGACAAGTAGCTCTATGCTATTCAGTACTGAATAACGTGTGAGAATGCCGCTGTCACATGTGATAGCAATATGCATAATTCTCCTTTGTAGTCAATATCTTGAACTGCTGATGATCAGCAGGGGACCAGAAGTGTGAGAACATTTAGCTGCTTGTCTTCCCATGTGTTGTCAGTTATCTTAAAAGCTGCCTTCAGATGTCATTGAACAAAATACGATGAAGACCAACACCTTGATATTAATCTCTTTTTTTATATCATAATATTTTTATCTTGATGTAAGTCAACTCATATAATCTGTTCTACTGGAGAACCATCAATACCCATGTCACTAATCCTCCATGATTTTCTTTTAAGCAACATACACACACAGGGTTATATAATATCTAATCTATGATCTTATAAAGAAAGGTAAGTACGCAACAATAATGTACATGCTAAATAACATTAGGAAGCTTGAGTGTATCATATATGTTTAGACAGTAGTCCTCCTACCAGTTGTTTAATGACTGCTGATACAAAGCATTTCACTCTTTGTAAAGCTGATTGCACCCAGAAATCCTAATTCCTCAAAAGCACAAATGTACAAAGTTCTGTTGTAATTTTAAATGTTATCTTCCCTCAAGATTGCAAGCTATATTACTTACAGTTTAGGAACTGATAACACTTTTCCATGAGAAATTTTTAGGATTAGTTATGTTCCTTCCTTAGCCTACTTACTACTTGGTTGATTATATTTGCCAATAATGAGATCAACTCTTTTTAAAAATTGTATTGCATTAGTGATAATGTTGTTAGTCATCCACCTATTTTTCCTCTCTAAGAGACACCATTTCTATTTCAACTACATAAGCCTTATTTTTGTTCCTGAGGTCAGTAAACAATTTTTTACCTTCATTAAATTGTTCTTTCCTTAGCTTAACTCAATTTCTTCCATATGGGACCTGGAGATCCTGGTGGACAGCAGGATGACCATGAGCCAGCAATGTGCTCTTGTGGCCAACAAGGCCAATGGCATCCTGGGGTGTATCAGAAAGTTTTTGTTAGTAGATGGAGAGATGGAGAGAGTTTCACCTCCCCCTGTACTCTGCCCTAGTGACACCACATCCGGAATATTGTTTTCAGTTTTGGGCCCTTCAGTTCCAGAAGGCAAGGACACAGAGCTGCAAAGATGAGGAAGGGAGTAGAACATCTCCCTGATGAGGGAAGGTTGAGGGAGCTGGGTCTTTTCAGCCTGAAAAAAAAAAGGAGACAGGGGTGACCTCATTAACATTTATAAATATGTGAGGGGTGGGTGTCAGAAGGATGGAGCCAGGCTCTTCTCAGTGTCATATAATGATAGGACAAAAGGCAACAGGGGTCAGCTGGAACATAGGAGGTTCCACAGAAATATGAAAAGGAACTTCTTCACAGTGAGGGTGACAGAGGATGAGGTCCCTTCCAATCCCTAATATTTTATGATTCTGTGACTGCTGAGCCCTTCCATTACCTTCTTAGTGGTACCTAGAAATCATGAACAGTGAAGTTATATTATCCTTCTCATTACTTATGAAGCTGTGGACCAGTAGCTCTAGATCACAGAGAATTTTTCAAATTTTCTATAATTCTGTGAATTTCACTGTATAACACTTTTTTCCAAGCAGTTTTTAAACCCTTACTGTATATTCTTAGAGGACATTTGCATCAGATTTTCTTATACATAGATTATATTGATGATAATGTGTTCCACACCTGTCCTTCAAGACTACATTGACAATATATTTTATACCAAATAGAGATCATATATTAGTATTTTCCTACAGTTAATGGAAATACATAATAGCTATCACAAACTGAATCATTCTGTTTGCCCTTCCTGAATATTTTGTGCAACATTAGATCCATATCTGTTTAACAAATCTTCTGTAGTCCATTAACATCCATTAAAAATAAATTTCAGCAAGCCACTATCCTGTCATTCAGCTCTTTTCTAAACCCTGCATGCAGGCTATCAAGACTTGATGATTTGAAATTGTTTATCTCCCATAAATGCCCATGGGAACATTACATTCCTTTACTAATGAAAGATAAACCACTTTGTAATTTTTCTGCAATACATTCCTGTTTCTTTACAAATGCATGATTTATTGATAATTTCTAGGCATTCTCTTTCTCTTTATTTCTAAGAATTCTTGTGTTAGGAAACAGGATTTGAAAGGACGTATTTTTATACTCCTCCCCACACTGCATTATCCTTGAAGTCTTCAGACCTCCATGATAATTATCTCAATTCAGCAACTGGTTTGAGGTTTTTTTACACTTTTCTGTTGTTTGAATTCTAGTTCCTAACATTCCTACATTAAAGCATGTTACAAGGCCATGTTTATTAATTAGTTATGTTACATGTCTTGGACCCTGTTCCAGAACAATGATTTGTCATAATTAACTTCTGATTAGGCAAGCTGTGCTTAAGAATTGAAGTTACTTCTACACAAATGGTTGTTTAGCAATGTATTGATCCACCCAGATAAAATGTAATGGTCAGAGATCATAGACACTTTTCATTTTATATTTTAATTTTGAAATCTGCTTACAGATATAAGCAGATGTAATTCTGAAGTGAGAAGCATTTGCAGCTTATAATGCATTTAATGCAGAGTAAATTAATCTCACACTTATTTCACTTATTTTGCTGTTGAGTTACTTTGCTTTCCTTAGCTGCGTCAATGTATCTGTCACCCCAATGAACAAAAGGTTTAGTACTTAAGGTTCTTTCCTTCTGACTATTTCTATACCTCTCTTTAATTTGTATATATTTCTATTGTAACTTAAAATAGATCGAAACACATCTTTCTTTAAAATTAAATCTTCTGAAATTAAATACTAACTGGAAAGAAAATTACAAGTCAGAAGTCAAACCAAACTAGTAGGTGATATAGTGAGATTGTAATGTACTTAGAGTGAAATTGGAAACTGAAAGAAGAAAGTGGTAAGACATTACTGATAATGATTATTGATTAATTGTTCATTATTTTCTTTAATTATAGACTTAATTTAAAAATTGCACAGGGTTTTCTTTGAAGTAAAAATAACCCACATGCTTATCTGAGTAATACCAATCAAGTCACTGGAAACAAACCAACCCTGAGAATTTACACTGGTACCTCTATATTTGCAGAACTTAACTTCATCTCTCTATCCTTTAGTTATGGTGCTTCCATCTATTTTAGGATGGGTCTTAAAAATTTCAAACCTCTGGGTCATATATCTCCACTATATGGCACTTAGAGGGAGAAAATGTTTACCCTGACTATTTAGTCACAGTCTGTGTTTATTAGCTGTTCTAATTAGTTTGGAGAATACACTGAGGACTTAGTATTTAATGATAGCAATAATGGTTATGAATCATTATTTTTACAGATTACTTTCATGGGTAAGATTAGTTTTAAATACCAAGATTTTCAAAAATCCTCTGAGAAGGACGTATTTGGGCATGGGATCTATTTCCATTTACTGGCTAGGCTGCAAAATCTTCATGACTCTACTGTGCAACTTGTAGAAATATTCATTCTTGTTTAGAGACACAAAACTGTTTGCCTTAACTAGAAAGGCAATAGAGAGCACTGCAAGAATGATTGTTGGTACTAACTATCTAAGTGGCTTGAGTATCTCAGATAAACTCAGATTAGATAATTTCTGCTCCCTCTTTTTCATTTATACTGCAAAGCAGAACAAATATATATTAAAGGCAGAAATCAGATGAGGAAACTCAATCCTATTTTTAATCTCTGCAACCTGTAGCTATACTTCTTGCGTCAGGAAAAAAACCCTCCATCTGACACAAGAGTTGTGGCCCAGTTACAAAACAGCCTGCAACGTATCCAAAATGACCTTGCACAGTTTTAAATAAAAAGTGTTTACATATCTAATCTTTAGTTGGGAACAAACATAACTATGCAGTAGAAGGTGATTAGCACGAATAAGAGGCTCCAAGAGAGTGGAAGCTTCATCCATCATGTAGAACATGTAAACTAAGACCACAGTGAAATTCTGATAAATAATATTGCTTTGCATTCCAGATTGTACTTAACACACTGCTGAAATCTCTGGAAAAAGGAAGAAAAAACAAAACACGCAACACTAATCATGAATTGTCTCTGTTTTGAAAGAAAAGAATCAATGAAATAAAATCACTTGTGTTACTCTCTTAATAGCAAGAGGGGGCTGTGAATCAAAACCAGTAGGTTACAAAATAACGTAATTTCTATCACAGCCAGAAAAAAATAGAAAATAAGTGGTTTAAAGAAGAAACAACTAAATATACTTTCCAGAATCACTGTACAGGTGGAATCACATCCATGTGGGTTTTTAATATCTCCAGAGAAGGAGATTCCACATCTTCTCTGGGTATCCTGTTCTGGCGCTCTGCCACCCACAGAGTAAATGAGCTTTTCCTTATATTTATGTGAGAAGCTTCTTTGCAATACATTGGAATGGAAGAAATGGCCCATTTTTTAACTGCCTTCTCTCCTTATTCTAGTTAAACCTTTTGCTAACATGTGAACTTGCATTCTTAATGAAACATGAAGATTTTTCAGTCAAAAGAAGTTAAATCCAGAAAGCAAGCATGATTGAAACATATTTACTTCACTAAGGCAGAGGATCTACTGGTCACCTTAAAATACTTCTTGAACAATCCTATCTTAATCTGAACAGAGACCATTTTACCTATCTCAGCTTTTATACTGAAATGAGCTTAGAGTCTCCAAGTGGAGATAGATGTACTTGCAACACGCCTTCCACAGCCTGAAATTCAGTGGAAATTACCACATGCTTCCATATATGAAGAGTAAGACAAATGTCAATTTGCAGCCAAGGCCCTAGACACTTGTGGAGGACTATGGAGTAAAAAATACTTCTGGTTGTTTGGGGTTTTTTATAGATTTTTTAAATTTTGTTTTGAAGCATTTATTTTTTTCAGTAGTCACAGTGTAATTCTGATAATTCATTAATTTGAAGCAGCATTTCAAACATTCCCTGTAGTCTACATTTTGAGATTGTGAATATTTGTCAAATACCTGGAGCCCCTTTATAGGCAGGGGATTCAACTACACATTTAAGGGAATCTATTACTAAGTCAGCTAATTCCATTACTTGCATGTACAAGAATCCCTAAGAAAATAAATCTAATCATAAGAGATTGCAGAGATTGGAAACTTTCTCCAGTAGAAGATCAAGGCAAATATAGCAACACAAATAACATCAGAATCTTCTTTTCAGGCATCTGAGTCTTTCCACAGAAGAATTCAGTGGTCCATCTGAGTTTGGCCTCCAGTTGTCAGTCCACCTCATGAGACCACATTTGGAGTACTATGTCCAGTTCTGGGCCCCTCAGTTCAAGAAGGACACGGTGCTGGAGAGAGTCCAGCATACAGCAATGAAGATGATGAAGGAAGTAGAGCATCTCCCTTATGAGGTAAGACTGAGGGAGTTGGGTCTCTTTAGCTTGGAGTACAGGATACTGAGGGGTGACCTCATTAATGTTTATGAATATGTGAGGGGTGGGTGTCAGAATGGTACAGCCAGGCTCTTCTCAATGTCACTTAGTGATTGGACAAGGGGCAATGAGTGTAAACTGGAACATGGGTTCCACATAAATATGAGAAGACATTTCTTTACAGTGACAGAGCATTGAAACAGGCTGCCCAAAGGGGTTGTGGAGTCTCCATCTCTGGAGAGGTTTAAAACCCACCTCAGTATGTTCCTGTGTGACTTGGTTTAGGTGATCCTGCTGTGGCAAAGGAGATTAGACTAGATGATCTTTCGAGGTCCCTTCCAATCCCTGATGTTCTGTGATTCTATGATAATTTTTTGTTTATCTTCTGTTACACTAGACAGTGGAGAGTTTAGAGACATTCAAAAGGCACTAGGTTCCTGTTTACAGAAAATAGGTGTTGTACTAATTACCTAATTTAAGGTGAATTAAATTTTTGTCACTCAATCTTATTAATAGGACCTTAGACAACCATCTTACTTGAAGGCACTTACAGTGCAGATAACTGTCTGGTTATCTGAATCTGCAGCTGAATCTTGCCAGAAGTCTTTTAGAAGGGATCACCATATAAACGTATGCAGACTCCAGTGTCCTCTGATGACTATAGAATATCTGGTACAGATCCCTGTAAAATGAAAAGGGTCACAGGGTTGGTCTATCTGATGGCTTCTCTCATACCAAAGCTTTTTAAAAACAGAATGGTGCAAGAAGAGTCTCGTACAGCATCTTGGTTTGCTTCTACAATCTGGCAATGTCCATGCCAGTAAATTCATTAAACTTTATTAATTCATCTCTTCAGGTACATTACAAAAATTAAATTATAACAGTTTAATAATAGTAATACATAAAATCATTTCATACAGAAGAAAAAAGCAATATAAGAATTTTAATTAATTAATTTATATAAACTACAGGGGAAAACCCCTTCACTTTTACCATATGTTTTTATGAGATTTTTTCTCTATTTTTCCAGTGAATTTAAAAATTATGGAGTCTGGGTATTGACTGAAAAACAGCTAGGGAAGAAAATTCTATTTTAATACTTTAAAAACCACTGCTTTCACAGTTTATTTCAAGGATATACTTTTCTGTTCTACTAAAGGTCAGTCATCTCTATTAGCAATGGCAAAAACACAGAATGGATCAGTCTATGGCTTCTGCTCTTGCAACCAACCTCTTTCTGAATTATTATAATGCGTGGGACTAGTGTGACATCTGCTTGTATAACCTGAACTTTTGAAAACTTGCCATCTCGTCATATACAGAACAAGGTAGTCTCAGTCCCAAAAGTAGGATAAAACTCTGCAGAAGCTACATGAGACAAGTTGGATCTGGCTGGGAGCAATTTATAGAAAGGTATAATATGTGAAGTCAGATCTTATGTTTCTCATATGAATACCGAGAAAAGTTTCAGAATATAGTTTTCTGTTGTGTCATAAGAAAGTTCTACAGATACTTTCAAATAACTTGTGACTTTGAAGTCTTGACACTACACATTGAGCTACTGCTTATGTTCTGTGTTTCTCAAATTAATGCATTTGAACAAATGTTTTTTAATAAGGCTTCATATCTAGAATTTCTTATGTATTTCAGCTTTTACTCCTTACCAATGAAGAGTTCGACAATTAATTTTAGCAGTATAGTTTCCTCTAGGTTATATTTCTAAAGGATACATTATGATTTCTAAAGATAATTTGCATTAAAATCTCAGGTTAGTTTTTTACAGATGAAAACAAAGGGCATTAAGGAGACTCCATCTCTATTAAGCCAGTCTTAGTCTCTGTGACTTCTTTCTTAGTACCTTTGACACTCAGACCCTGCTACTGCTGTAAATCAATCCCTTTCTCTACTAGAAATCCTTCGTAAAAGATTACACCATGCTGTTAGATTGCAAAGGAACTGATCCATACTGTGAGGTGCCAGGAACTTTCACACAGACAGCCTTCATATGCAGCTTGGAGTGCCAGCAAAATGTCAAATCTTAAGTTGGTGGCAGAAATCTGTCTGAACAGAGTTCTAAAGAGAATATATGTACTTTTTAAACTACATAAACTAGTCTGTTGGCTATCCAAGAAACGTGAGTGAAGAATTCCCTACAACAGTCAGGAATAAATTCTGATTTGACTGGCACGTAGCCTAACAGTAAGAACGCTGAGCATGTGAGTAAGCTAAATATTTACTTATTCAATATCACTTTATGTAGAATTCATACAATTAAAATAATTGTATGTTAACTTAATTGATAACAACATGTGGGAAGAGATTCAGCTTCCTCTTTTAGGCCTTAAGAAGAACTAAATGCAAGGTTAAACATCTCAGCTAAAGAGTGAACCTAGGTGAAGAACCTGAACCAAATGTCATGATAACCAGAAAACAGAGAAGGCAAGACGATAACAGAAGCTTAGAAAACCTGAGAAAGTTAGAAAGAAACCTTAAGAAAACTCTATATTTTTATTAATCGTTTAGTAAAATACTAAAAACTGCTAACCAACAATAGCACGTGGAAATTTACAAAAGACCTTACAGCTTGCTGTAAAACAAAGTGCCTTCAGACGAGCCCTCAGATTTGCCTTCAGATGACCACCATCTGGATGTCTTTTTCAATGCGCAGCAACAACATGTCATTATTTTACATTAAGCTTTCTAAATTCCATACTCAGGAATGTAGGGGTAAAGAGAGAGGAATACACTTTCATATATAAAATTTAAAAATATGAATTTTTTTTCTGGAAATCAAAGAAGATATCTGCATCTTGTGTCTGGCCTCTTTATCTGAACATAATAAAGAAAGCAAGCTTGATGGGCTAAGATTAAACTATGACTACAGCTAAGTTTCAGTGTCAAAGTTTCATGTGCTTGGAAGTGTTAAAGTACCTCTGTTCTTCTTGCTTCATACCTTCAGCTTGAGATATCTTTACTCTAAAGAGATTTTTCACTGAACTTAGATTGACCTTAAGTGAGGATATCTCCCTGTACTTAAACAATAAAGGGGTTTTTGCATAACAAAATAGAGAATGAGGTCTCCATGAACCCCCAAATGTCCTGTGTATACACACATGTCATTACAAAAGTAGAAAAGCTCTGAAGCCTTACACCCTCTCACAGCACATTCAGATACTTCATTCAGAGGAGGTTTTATTGATGCTTAAGGATGTGTCAGTAGTTACATCTTTGCTTTGAAAATGAGTGTAGGTGCCAGGGTCACTGAAGTAGCCAAAGAAAAGAGAAATATACTTGGTTTACATTGCTTTCACTCCCGGGTTAGGGAAACAGTGAACACGGATTGGTGATCTTACTGTAGTCTCTAGTGAAAGGCTGGATAGTTCACTACATGACTCGGTGCAAATCTGACAGCCTTGGCACTGGAAAAATCTAGGCAACCAGTATTAAAGCAGCAGAGTTTTAAGTCTGAAGTGTCTTTTGCCATGATCATAGAATCACAGAATTTATACAGGTGTTACACCACACCTCTCAGCAGCGTGCCTTGAGCAGGCCTGGACTGTAAATCTCTCGTTTTTATGAGCAGTAAAGCCTCCACCACCAGAACTTATAAAGAAGTATAAATGCAACAAAAAATACAAATTGACCCAAATACAATTTATTCTTTATGAATAAACCTGTGTTTCTTTGCAGTATCCTTCCGAACCATGGAGCTGGCAGGAGCTGAGTAAATGGTACCTGGAGTATATGCAAGGTCATTTCAGAAAATGAAAACTCCAGAACTGAAAACAAAACATTAACCACTTTTTAAGTCTTCTGAAGCACAGTGCACTGAAAATCTGGGAAGTCCTCTTGAGGATTTCTGCTACAAAGGAACAGATAAATTCACTTTGCCACATGGCTATTGTTTTAAGATTAGTTGGCAATAAAAATAGCGTAGAAGTATGAAGGAAGAAAATACATGATTTGCTATGAAATCAAACTGAGTAAGATTTCTGAACTTGATAGATGAAGATCCTGATTTTTAACAACATCAATATTTCTGCTCTGTATTTTTTTCACAAATGATATGGAAAAGAAAAGCTGTGTCTAGTATTTTCTTGTTCATCAGTTTTGATTTTTTTTCTTAAATAATATGGCCCTGTTTTTGTATTCTTGACATTCAATTTGTTTGATTGCTGTATAAATTAAAAGTTTATTGGATCACAGTGTTAATATAGTTTTAAATTAATAACAACCTTAAAACTTCACTGATGCACATATTCTTAGAATTAAGTAGTTTTAACTTTGTTTATTTGTTTCTTGTACCATTTGCTAACATTGAATTAAAAATTGTGTCTTCACATTTAGGATCCTTCTGTGCATGAGTTTAGGGGAAAAAAAAATCAATGAACCACCTTCTAACTGGGATATGAAATATCAGTGTGGCACTGGTTTTCTGTGTGTTCTTGTAAGATACATTAGCATTCTTGTCCTGAGCCTATCTCAAAATGCGTATTGTTAACATAACACACTCTTGAAATGGGCTTGGTAGATAAGGCTCAGTAAGACAAAAAGGAAGATTTATTTGCACAAAGATTACGCTAAATTTGTTGGAAGAAGTAGTGAAATCTCATGAGAAGAAATAAACAAGTGTGCAATCTGCAGGCCTCTCACAGTCCTGAAATTCTTAGAGGTTCTGTATAAGAAGACTAGGAAACAACACACAGACACAATTGATAAGCTTTCTAATAAAAACAAATTTTCCATGTTTTATGGCTTCTGTATGTCATCAGTTTTTGACAGTAACATAATGTGGAAAGATAATTTAATGCAATAAGATTTCACTTTTTAAGCAAATTGTTTGGCTAGTTCCCTTACAAAGACAGAAGAATTGAAATGATTTTGGAATAAACCCATTCCAATGCTCGTAAGAAGCAGGGTAGGGTGATCTTGTCTTTTTAATTGTTATTTAATTTTCTCAGTAAAATTTCAGAAAAAAAAAAAAAAGTAGATTGCATGAATGGAGTTCCAGGACACAATTGCTTGAGAAGGTCCAGTGCAGAGCCACAAAGATGATGAAGGAAGTGGAACATCTCCCTGATAAGGAAAGGCTGAAAGAGCCAGGTGTCTTTAGCTTGGAAAAATGGAGACTGAGGGGTGACCCCGTTAATGTTGATAAATATGGAAAGGGCAGGTGTCAGGAGGATGGAGCCAGGCGCTGTTCAGCAATGTTCAGCGATGGGACAAGAGCCAACAGGTGTAAGCTGGAACATTTTCCACATCAATATGAGAAGTAACTTCTGCACAGTGAGGGTGACGGAGCACTGGAACAGACTGCCCAGGGGCGTTGTGGAGTCCCCTTCTCTGGAAACATTTAAAACCCACCTGGACATGTTCCTGTACAACTTGACCTAGATGATCGTGATCTGGCAGAGAGGTTGAACTGGATGATATTTCGAGGTCCCTTCAATCTCTAACATTCTACAATTCCGTGTATTATCCATAGGCATCTGCATTGATACTCTTAAGGCTAAAATAAACAGGCATTTGAGACAGAATTCTAAAGGAGCCATATTCAGTCCCTCCACTAAAAGCATCCTTAACAGGCTTAGGTTGCAGTAAAAGATATTCATGCTGTGTTGAACCTCTGTATGTTCACAGAATGATTTAGGTTGGAAGGGACCTCAGAGATCCAGTAGTTCCACTCCCTTCTGCCATAGGCAAATACATGACTCGCTTACACAATGAAGCGCAGCTAAGCCTCCAGCCTTGCCCCTCCAACAACAGTACATAGCCCCTAGACCCATCTCCAGTGTGTTCAGCTGCTTCTTCTTCCCCTTATGAGCCTAGTTTAAAGTCTTCTTGATGAACCCCACTGGTTCATGAGCTAGAATCCTTTTCTTGCTTTGAAAGAGCTGAATTCCCTCAGATCTGAGTAAGTTCAGTGCTCTGTAAACCTCCCCATGATCAAAGAACCCAAATAACTTCTGATGACACCTGTCCCTGAGCCATGTTTGACTTCATTGAGATACTTTTCCTCAAAAACTCTTGACAGATCTGCTTCCTTAAAATATTAATATATATTTGATACTTGTCTTTGTCATCTGTCCTTTATGCTTTATTATTCACATATTCCATATTCCTTAAAGGGAATATCCTTCCTTGAGTTTTTAATCCCTTCCTTCTCTTTAATCAATGATCACCTTGTAGCTGCTCGGCTGTAATTCCCTTTATTATTTCGAATCTGTGAGTAAGTCGGACAAGAGTAAACAACTTTCACACTTTATTGTTTGACTTCTCTGTCAAAAATCCTACATACCCTCTCACGTGAAAATTCATAACACTTTCACTGATTTTTGGGTGAAGTGCCACAAAATTTCTACTGGCACATAGTAGTCTATACAAGTTCATAAATACTCCAGGAGAACCACTGAAAGTAGATCTACTTCTGTGAGAAAGTGAAACAACAAGAACAGTTATAAGGGATAGGGGGAAAGGAGACAGGTTATTTTGTCACCCAGTTCCTGAGCAGGAGATACATCTCTCCTTGTACAGACAAGGTAAATGAACCTCCTCTACTGGAGCCAGCAAAAATGTGAAAACAGAGGAAGTCTGCTGTCTGAACATTTTATATGCCGTGGAAAGGGATATCTGGTTGGTTCCCAAAGCTATCATTTTCTGTTAGGGTCCAGGGGGAAAAAGTCAACCCATAACAAGCAGGAACTGAGGTCACAGAATGGCATAACATTTGGGATTGGAAGGGATCTCAAAGTTCATCTAGTCAAATGACCCTGCCACAGCAGTATTCCCTAGATCCAATTGTATAGGAACATATCCAGGTGAATTTGAAATGTCTGCAGAGACTCCATAACCTCTTCAGGCAGCCTGTTCCAGTGTTCCTTCACCCTCACTGAGAAGACGTTCCTTCTCATATTTATGTTGAGCCTCCTATGTTCCAGCTTACTGGAACTAAGTTGAAAAAGCTGGAAAACTTAAGGTGCCTTGGCTTTCTCTCCTTACATTTCTGTCTTGCTACACTTAGCAAGCAAACTCAGTTTAGCACATACTGCAAACTTTTACTTTGAATCTCTATATATTAATTAATACAAGCAACATTCCTTTCCCATGTCTTCACTTTACAACTGATTAACATCACCAAAACTGATTTCTTGTTATATACTAACCCAAAAGCACTGATCTATTGGTCCAATTAATCTATTTATAGTCGATTTAGAAAGTGGAAGAAATAGGTGCAAAGCAACATAAGGATAAATATTAATTAGACATTTGCTGTGGTTTAGGTAACTATAAGCCTTACTCCAGATGCACAAGCAGCCTGCTTGCTTTAAGGAGCCTATCAAGGCATGTGAAGAGTAAGGATGAAATAAATTAGATTTAAAACCAGCCTGTTTGCTGTAAGTCCAAAAGCTTTTAAGAAGCCAGATTCGCAGTCTGCTTCCTGTAAGTCCAACAGCCTTTAAGAAACAGGTTAGGTACATGAACATCACAGTATATTTATATGTGTAATATATACAGATTCTTTTAGAATCCCCATGATAAATTCATAAACTGCAGGATTAGCTATGGTTTCTACAAACAAAAATGAGATCACAAACACAAGCTTAATTTCCCAGGTAAACAATGAGTGTGACAGTTCACAAATCTTACCTAAAGATGCCCCTTCCACAGGGAGAACAGAGACAGAACCTAGTCTTACAGTGTCTTGTGAGCTACGAGCTATTACTACCCCCATCCTGAACTTAGTGAGTTAAAGGGGTAAAATTTATACTTCATTACTTACAGTCCACATTGAAATATTGTTTTTGTTGGTTACATTTGTTCTTCATTTTAAATATTTCATTCTTTTTCCTGTTTTTTGTGCACTACTACAAATAAAATGTGTGCAGTGTGCATAGGAATTCGTTCATTTTTTTCCCAACTATAGCCCGGCCCCCGACAGTGTCTGAGGGACAGTGAACTGGCCTCCTGTTTAAAAAGTTTGAGGACCCCTGATCTAGGTGATCCTGCTGTGGCAGGGGGATTGGACTAGATGATCTTTCAGTGTCCCTTCCAATCCCTAATGTTCTGTGATTCTGTGTGATTCTGTGATTGTGTGGGTAGGATCTTCTTAAAGTACCACTCACTCTGTCAGGAGTCATTGAAACCACAATCAGTGTTAAAAGCAGTGCCTTCTGTGCTATTCTTTAGCACCAAGGCTTTCTGTAAGGACAGGGCTTAGGCCAGGCCTTATCCGACAGCTTTTGCATAAGAACGCAGTACCTGGCCTCCACTAGGAAGAGTTCTTAAATCAGACTGTAATATCTTTAATGGGCAGTTACATCCTTTTGTTTGTCAGCAGCTCTTGCCTTCGAAGATTTTCTCAGGCCAACAACATTGGAAGCCACTGAGAGGTTAAGTTCTTCCACCAAGTCTTAACTCGTGAAAACATACCTGGCTTCATTTGTTTAGTACATGCAGATGGCATTGCTTAGTACAAGCAATTGTACTGTTTAGTACCTGGATTGTGTTGCTTGTGTGCGTTTACTTGGCACTCATTTGGATGAGCCCTGGAGTTGAGGAGACATCTGGTATCACCTGTTAGTGCCTATGTGGGTGAGAGAGACCTGAATCTGCCTGTCAGAGAGGGAGCATCTGGCATCATCTGCAAAGAGGAGAGCTCAAGCTGTTGAAACCATCTGTGAAAGAGAGAGACACAAAGATAGAGAGACAAGATTCAGAGGCCAGTATAAAGTACCAAAATTCCTAAATAGCAAACCCGCTCCGAATACATTCTCAACTGTAGACGCTTTTGGGATGTTAATGGAAAGAATCAGTCAAGTTTTCCTGGTGACAGAACTGTCTGTCTATGCTGCCTGGGCAAGGTACTGTGGATTTCAGGAGTCCCCACACACCCTATGGATGGTGTACATCAAAATTCCACAGAGGCCCATGTTCTGTAATAGAAAATAGCTTTTTGATTTTTGATACCAGGGTGAAAAGGTAGACATGGTATTCCTTAAGGACATGCATGCTGAAGTCCCACTCAGCCTCCCAACCTCCACTGCTGCTGTTGAGATGTTTTTACATCCTTTTCAGGGAAGGACACTCGCTTCCTCTTTCTTAACTGTATTTAAACTTTTCTCCTTTAACCAAGCTAAAATGTTTTTAGGTAGATTTGTACATACCATTTTGCTGTTTATCACCTCAGTCATGGCTAATGCAAACCCTCCTTACTAGTGCTCTTGGTTTATAAACTTTTATCACTTTTGAAACCCTTCAAGGTTAATGCACACCTCACCTGCACTTGCATATGTACATCAGGGATGCAGATTCCCACTGTCACACTCACTGGAACCCTGACTTCTGTTTGTCAGTTGCATTCTTTGCACGAACAATCTCATCTTCTCACATTCCCATTTCTGTGTGGAAACAACTATAAAATATCCTCATTTCCACTTTCAGTCCTTCCTTCAAGCTTGTCTTTGTGGCAATGATAGAAACCACTTGTCAGTGATCAGCCAGCTGGTGTGACCACTGTTTATTACACTGGCTGGCTACAGCTCTCTTACTGCTATTTTTGTGTTTCCTCTCCATCTGTCTTATCCACTCACTGTCTCTAATTTTAAACTTAAGATTAAGCATCCTGGACAAAATTCTTGATTTGTTATGCTTGTACAGTGTCTGGCATAGTGTGTCCTTACTAGCTGCATGTTCTCCTTCAGCATAAACTAACACGCCCTAACCTGACTGAGAAAGAGGTCTGGATGCAGATTCTGCATCTCAGGATGGATTTACACCATCTGTTCACTGATGGAAAACCCTGAGCAAGTTTAAACACTGTTGGTCATCTTGACAAATAACTTAGTCAGTAGGATGAAAAAGCCTATTTTTAGTTCCAGATTGTAACAACTCAGCATTATAAAGGGTAAACCGGGGTGTCCTTACACAGCAGTGGAAAAGGTAAACTCAGGAATGTACCTGCTGGATAAAGGACAAAATCTATGGTCTAGATACTGTAACATATGTACACATAGTTGTACAAGTTGGATGATATCGTGCACAGTACTGTACATGACACAGAAGTTCATACACAATGTTTATACTGGCATGACATTTACTTTTCAGGGTTTTTTTTACTTTTAGATTTACTCGAGGGATTTAATGTCATTACTGAGCTTTTTTTAAGTAACAAAAAGAGTATAATTTTCCAAGAAGGCTTTCTTAAATATTTCTGGGTCTAATTCAAATGTTACACAATGTATCTCTCTCACAGTTCAAATATAGTTCAATAATTTGAATTTATTGTAGAATCACATTGTTCAGTCTGTACATATATCTGCGAGGCTTCAGAAGCGTTTCTCACTTTTGTGAGACACTTCTGTGTTCAAACAGGTAACCTCATGGAAAAGCTAATATTATGAGATCAAATCTCTTATACTCATTGCCTAAAGGCAAGTTTACATGATCAAATCTATAAAAATGTATTTAGTTGTCCATAAATTTGCAGCTATGTAAAAATGGAGATAGCATGTTTTAAAACACTGTGAAAGTGCTTGATGCTTGTTTTGGAAATGCACAGCTTGCACACACAGGGAGTGGACTAGATAACATTGGGCTAAGAATTTAAGGTACAAAAACTGAGCTGCAGCTACCTGTACTGGCTGTCTTGTCCTGCTTTATGGATGTCTGTCAGCAGCTAGAGTTACTAAACCTTAATTTGAAAAGTCCCCCAGATCCTGTCCTAGGTAGTTCACGTCTTTGATAAACCTCAGAAGTGTGTAATACAACAATGGCAGATCCAGCAGAAATGTTATCAAACAGTGGAAAGTCATGAACATAATGATTAAGATACAGAATGACATCAATATTGTCTGTACTTTTGTTACATTTCTGACCTAATAACTTTCTTGGCATGGAGGTAGATAAAAAGCTAAAGTAAGAATCAAGTCCTTCTGAAATCTGTACTAGTACAGACTTTTAGATAAGGAGATATACAAAAAAGAGTGGAACAACTGAAAAATCAAGCAACAAACCAACGTCCACTGTTTAAAAAAAACCACTCAGGACAAAAACATGATAAAGACTTTAGCTGTGAACAGTTTTTGGCCTCTGCTTCCAGGTGCACTTCCCGAATAGGAAGATATACTAGCAGCATCCAGATTCTCTTCCTTACTTTCCTCTTCTCAACTCTGTTCCTCCTCTCACCATGCCTTGGCTTCTGTGCAAACAAATCACAGACACCACAGGCTGAAGTGAAACAGTGAAGAGGTCCAAGAGATCCTCTGATGTGGGTCATTACCGATCTGCAGCCCTCAGGCACTCTACAGCTTCCTCCAGCAGGTAGTTGTAAATTGGTACACCAGGGATTGAGTGTTTTATACTTAAATGAAGAAAGGCAAAACAAGGACCACAGCAGGAAACTGATTTGAAAAGTCACAAGAGTATTGAGAAATATTTTAAGATAGATTTCTTCTCCTTGTTTTTAAACACTGGGGAACTTGCTATTAGAGTAAACTACTGAGAAAAGGAATAAATGTTTTACCTGACTTTTACTTAGCTATCTTTACCAATGCATATGTTTAGGTTGCTTGGAACACATTTTGATAAATGCAAGATTATTTTGACTAAATGACTTACTACAGTACAATGCAAAGTTGATTATACCCTCTGGGGTTAGATTTTTGATGGAAGTGTGGACAGCAGGTTGAGGAGGTGGTTCTGGCACTTTATTCAACTCTCTTGAGATCCCACCAGGAGTGCCATGTTCAGCACTGGATCTAGCATAAGAAAGACATGTTTGAATAGGTCCATAGGAGGGCCTTGAAGATGATCAGGGGGCTAGAACACTCTGTATAAGGAAAGGCTGAAACTGTTGGGATTATTTAACCTATAGAAGAAAAGGCTTTGGGGAGACCTTAAAGCAGCCTTCCAGTACTTAAAGGGAGACTATGGGAAAGACAGAGTGTAGTGGTACTAGAAGGGGTAATTTATCTTTTTGGTTTTTAAAGTTACACAAACCCCCTAATTTAGCAACATCTCTGAGTGCTCTTTGTTTCATTTATATCCTTACCTCACCACAGATCACTTTCCCTCTTAGTCACTTGCCTGCATGTAATCCAAACTGGTATCTATCACAGACGTTTTTGCTTTTTCTTTTTCTTTTTTTTATTTTTAGAACACTCAATCTTCTCATTTATTTATATATTTACTGAAGCTAAATATTGAGTTATTCTTCCCCTGTGCCATCATTCTGATTTTGCTGAAATTCTAACACACATATTTTCTCTGAGAAGAAAGGAGAACATTCATAGAACAAATAAGACTCCTGAGATTTGAAATCACCTTTGTCCTATTTAAAGACAGTATAAGTGTTGAATTCATAGTTGCTTAAGGAGGAGGAAGAAATAGTATGATCTGGAAAGAGTCAGAGATCTTGTGGGACTATAAATTGTTTGCTGCTTGCTTTTAAAAACAACATCCCTGGTAAGCTTGTGTGCTGTTTAAGAGATGTATTTTATAAACAGAACATATATTTTGAGTACTTTAGCACAGAGTGCATCTACAGGGGGACCTTCTACCCGAATGTGAGATTATTCTTGCCCTCTGATGTAAAGTAAAATTAAAATTACAGTCAGAAAGGGGCTCAGATGCCGAAGCAAATCCAGCTGGGAGCAATTATTTTTCCACACATAGTTCCAGGCTCTGAGCAGGTTTCTATGCACAGTACCACATAATGCTACATTTCCTATCCAAACCAATATTTCGAGATCAGGGTGATTATCTTTTTTCATCTTGACACCCCAGCTAGTAACCCTTACTACTGTAGGCTGTTGTACTTCAATAAACAGAAGTTGGTCTCGCCATCCTCTAATTTTAGTGCACTTTTTCCGGCACAGGGAGATGCCCGTTACAATCAATAGTGAGACTGATCAGTGTTATTCCTGTCTTCAGGAAAAGCTGAATAAACTCTCAAGTGTTTCAGGGCAGGGGAACTCACATACAGAAGAGTAATGATGTGTGATATGTTTGAGGGGGGAGGCTACAGGAATATAGCAAAAAGATTTTCTTTGTTCCCTCTTGGAATTGGTCCAACTCTAATTAACAACAGGTGAAAAGATTAATTCAACCTATTCAACTCGGATCTATGAATCCGAGTCATTCCTTTTCCTGATCAGTGGGGAATGTTACAGAGGCATATTCTGACTTGTGGGCAATGTCATAGAATCTTGGGCTCACAGAATCATTTAGGTTAGAAAACGCCTTCAAGATCATGTCCAAATATTTACTTAACTGTTCCAAGCCTGCTGCTAAATCACATCCCCGAGATCCTATGCAACTTTTATACACATCCAAGAATGATGATGTACGTTCAAGGATGATGATTTAACCACCTCCCTGGGCGGTCTATTCCAGTGCCCGAGGACCCTTTCAATAAAACAATTTTTCCTAATGTCTACCCTAAATTCCCTCTGACCCAGCTTGAGGCCAATTCCTCTTGTCCTATTGTCATGCAGAGAACAGACTCCAACTCATGGAGAACTAAGAGCAGGTATGCTTTACTGCAGCGCTGGGCACACAGAGGAAAAATCCTCCAAATCATGTGCACTGAAGCATGAATTTCATCAGGTTACATACAGTCTTTTCATACATATGCACAAACAGGAGGGGATATTACAATTAATTATTATCATGAAGCCCTCCTTTGACTCCTTCTGTCTGTGTCTGCACAGTTGGTCTCAGGGTTCTCAGGTATGGTCTCTTGACTGACACCGAAGACCTTTTGCGCAGTAAACTCGTTAACTTGTTACCTTTGGCATGAATGCTGAGCTGTTACAGGCCGTTAGTCACAAGGCTGAGAAAGTATCCTCAAAGATAGTGAATCTTCTGCTGATTGGTCCTTCTTATCCATCTGGCTCCCCTGCTTGAAGATTAATGGACTAGATGATCTTTTGAGGCCCTTTCCAATCCCTAACATTCTGTGACTCTGCAATTCTCTCCTTCTTATCTGTATGCACCTGTATATAGCTACCTCAAGGCTGACAACCTTTCTCATCCCTTCTCCCCTGTATCCAAGGCACGATTTTGTTTTACTATCCCCCACATTCCTCTCAGCAAGTCTCAAAACACATCTTCCCACTAAAGCAAAACTAAGTCTCACAGCATATCTTCTCAGTAAAGCAAAACTTCTGGGTTTTTAACTCCTAGGGTTCCAATCCATCAGTCCTCTTGTATCACTATCAATCAATATTTGCAAGAAGAGACTTACATCCACCTCCCTACCACCTCCTTTCAGGTAGTTGTAGACAGCAATAACGTCTCTCCTCAGCCTCCCTTACCTCAGACTAAATAGCTCCAGCAAACTCAACCATTCCTTGTAAGGCTTGTTCTCCAGACCCTTCGTTCTAAGTAGAAAAAAAACCCCCCGAATATCTTGGTAAATAGATATTTTTCTGACTCCATGAGCAATGCTCAGCTTCTTAAATTAAGATGTAGAAATTTTGAATTAGTGTTTAATGTAGTAATATCTGACTAAAAAAGTGAAATGCAGTCTTTGCTTTGCTATGATGACAAGTTGGTGCTTTTTGCAGCTTCCTGGGTCTAGAGATCTATTGAAAAGAAATAGTCATTTAAGACTGTCAGCTTCTTTGAAGGCTAAGAAATAGATGGAGAGAGACTGTTAGGTAGATAGGTAGGTAGATAGATGGATAGATAGATAGATAGATAGATAGATAGACAGACAGACAGATAGACAGATAGATAATAGATTAGTACTTCTTGTCTTGTCACTTCTCGTGACAAGTGACTTGCAGAAGAGTTGAAGTTAAGTATTTGCCGTCTAGAGAAAGGAGTTCTTTGACAGGAGAAAAATGAAAGCCAGTGCAACATGATAGTGTGAAAGAGAAGAGAGATGTTTCTAAATCAGTATACTGGACCCCTTTCCACATACCACCTATTCACTGATAGTAACCTTATAAATAAGTCCATTATCACATCTGATTCCAAGCACGGAGGGTGAAAGGAATGATAAATGCTTCATTGGGAAACTTTTATGCCTCAACCAAAAGGTACAACTTCAAGACAGAGAAGGCTGAGTTTCCATTTTATAGGGAATGAAGACATGGCTGAGGTACATTAAGGCAGAAAACTTTTAATCTCTCTGAAATCCTCAAACTGTGCCATGAGCAGATTAAATGCCAGATACCTCAAATTGCTCTGGGCTGGAAATTACAGCATTTTAGTGAAATGATGCACAGAAAGTGTTTCTTATCTTCATATTGCTTCGTATCTTTGATCTTCTCTTGATTCATATTTGTTCCAAGGGAGAGTAAGCATACAGAGAATTCACAGGTCATCTGTCGTCACCAGTTAGACTAATCCAACACAAGCGCTGAAGTAACTCAACCTGAAGTTTCTCATTTTTAATGTTTGGATGCACAACTGTAGTTAACAGAGAGGGGAAAAAATATCTGAAGAAATTTTTTTACTCTGTGTCAAGATCTTCAGTGGTTTCCAAATAAATATTGTGTTTTTAACTGGAGAGGCACTTGAGGAGCACTGGAATGGGTTGCCTGAGGGGGTTGTGGAGTCTCCTTCTGTGGAGTTGTTTAAAACCCACCTGGACATGTTACTGTGCAACTTGACCTAGCTGACCCTGCTGTGGCAGAGGATTGGACTGGATTGTCTTTAGGAATCCCTTCCAATCCCTAATGTTCTGTGATTCTGTGATTGTGGAGGTATTCTATTTTTCCCCAATTTATTTTTCAGGCATCAGTGTAGTAGCAGAATACAAAAATCTAAAAAAATAATAAGGTAAAAATTTAAAAAAAGGGAAAATCATTAATTTAAAACACTAATTTTATTATTTCCTAGTAACTAATCAAATCTGAACATTTCATACAGACTACTATTTTGTATTGACTATTTAGAAGAAGTTTAAGTAACAGGACTGAGAGCAGCCCTTAGAAGTAAGACTTAGGGTCTTTGGTTGATCAGAAGTTTAAAATGAGCTGGCAACGTTCTCTGTTAGCTCAGAAAGACAAAAGCGTCCTAGGTTGTATCAAAAGAGGAATCACCATCACGCTGAAGTAGGTGATCCTGCTGTTCTGCTCCACTCTAGTGAGTTCTTATCTGGAGTATTGCATCTGGTTCTTGAGTCCTCTATACAAGAAGGACTTTAAACTCTTAAAGTAGGTCCAGAGAAGGACCATAAATGTGATCAGAGGGCTGAAGAACCTCTGTTAAGATGACACTGTGAGTTGACTTGTCCAGCTCTGGAAAGAACTGAATGTATTTAAAGAGGGCTTATAAGAAAGATGGGGACTGTCTTTTTAGCAAGGCTTGTTGCAACAGAGGAAGGTGGAATGGTTTAAAACTAAAAAAAGAGAGGGAATTTAGATTCAATAGAAAGAAGTAAATTGTTACAATGAGGGCCACAGGTTGCCCAGAGAGATGGTGGATGTCTCATCCCTGGAGACACTCACGGTCAGGTTGGAAGGGGTCTGGCAACCTGATCTATTGGACGATGCCTCTGCCTATGTGTCTCTGTCAGCTGGGAGAGTTGGCTCTTTTCCTTGTGGCTGGTGTGGTGCTGTGTTTTGGAGTGTGAGAATAACGTTGATAACATACTGATGTATTAATTGTTGCTAAGTAGCACATCCTAAGTTAAGGATATTTTCATGCCAGTGAGTAGTTGCATAAAAAGCTGGGAGGGAGCATGGACAGGACAGATGGCCAGAACTAGTGAAAGGTGTATTCCATACCATAAAACATCATGCTCAGTATGTTGACTGGGGAGTAGACTGCAGGGCATGGATCACTGCTTGGGCATCTGTCAGTAGGTCGTGAACAACTTCATTGTACCATCTCCCTCTTTTTAGTATATTAATAATAATTGTTATTAGGGTTTTTTATTGTAACTATTATTATGTGTTATTATATTGTTATTGTTAAGTTTAGTTTAGGTATTAAACTGTTCTTAGCTCAACCTACAGGTTTAACCATTTTCTCACAGCGTCCTCCCCAGCCCTCTGGGAAAGGGAAGGAGTAAGCAGGCGTCTGCATGATGCTTAATTGTTGGGTAAGGTTAAATCATGACTCTATGCCAAAGACATTTGAACTTGATGATGTTTAAGACCCCTTCTAACTTGGACAATTCTGTGATTCTATGAAAATAGTTTATCTCCCATTTCAAGAGGAATCCTGAGATTATTTGGCATCAGGAATAAATTGTAGTTGCTAAAATGCATTGCTCAAATGATCTGCTATTTCACAACGGATTTCCCTCTGCAATTTTCTCTAGATGATCCTGCTCTGGCAGAGGGATTGGATTAGATTATCTTCAGAAGTCCTTTCCAGACCCTACTCTGCAATAGCCTTTTACCATAGCTGTCTTACATCAAAATTCCTAAATTAATTAGACATCAATGTCCATTTCTTTGAATGATGTCACAATGTTTTGGAGACAAAAAACCCAAACCAACAGCAACCAATCAAACAATAAAATTAAACCACTACAAATAGCAGTTAATCAATATCTATAATTGTTAAATGACACTAACAGTCTTTTATATCACTTTGACTTTAAATTGTGATATTAGGGCTTCTATAGGGAAAGCTTTCTCATTTTTATTTTCCAGGTAAGATTCACTTTCTCCAATTTAGATTAGGCAAGAGAAAAGACAGCAATTGAAAAGTATAATTGACTTAATTTAGTTTAATTAATTTCAAGAGAATGGAGACAATTAGTTAATGCATCTTAATGAACTGAATTATGAAATTCATTGCTCCCAGTGGGATGAAGTCATCCCTGTAATGGGAAAAGTGGAAATGGAACAACATAATGAAAAAGCATGTTGCTTTTTCCCCTTATTAGGGCGACCAATCCAAACCAACTAGATTATTAAAAATATACAACATACTCTGTAGTAGCAGCCAATGAAAGGAAGGCTTTCCTTGGTGGAAGGGTTAGAAAGTGCTTGGCCAAACTGGGTGTCCATAAATCCATGGGCACCAACAGGATGCACCCACGAGGGCTGAGAGAACAGGCAAATGTTATTTCCAGGCCTCCTTACATTATCTTTGAAAGGCCATAGAGAACAGGTGGCTAAGGACTGGAGGAAGGCCAATGTCACTCCAGTCTTCAAGGAGGTCTTAAGAGATGACCCAGGAAACTATAGGCCAGTTAGTCTCATCTCCACTCATTGAAGGATGAGGGAACAAATTCTTTTGGATGCCGTCTTTAACCATTGTGAAAAGAAGACAGTTACTGGGAGTGGATGGCTTATATATATATCAAGGGAAATCATGCTTGACCAATCTTACAGCTTTTCGTCAGGTCATATCTGGATGAGTAGATGAGAGGACAGTTGTGTATGTTGTCTGACTTCACTTCAGCATGACATACAACACTGTTACCCATAACATCCACAGTAAGAAAATAATGCAAACTCAGTGGTCAGGCAATTGGTTGTGTAGTAGAGCTCAGAGAGTCATTCTCAATGGTGCAGGGTCAAGTTGGAGACCTGTGACCAGTGGTGTTCTCCAGAGGTCAGTGCTGGGTCTGGTCTTCAACATATTCATCAATGACCTGGATGATGGGACTGAGTGTGTCCTCAGCAAGTTCGCTGATGGTACAAATCTGGGAGAAGTGGCTGACGCATCAGAGGGCTGTTCTGCCATCCAGCGTGATCTAGACAGGCTGGAGAGTTGTGCAAAGAGGAACTTAATGACGTTCAACTAGAACAAGCGTAGGAGGAAGAACCCAAGGGGCACCAGTGTAGGTTAGGGGTAGACCTGTGGTAGAGTAGCCCTGAAGAGAAAGATCTTGGAGTCCTGGTAGACAGTGAGCTGGCCATGAGCCAGTAGTGCGTCCTTGTTGCCAGGGTTAATGGTATTCTGAGGTGCATGAAGAAGAGCGTAGCCAGTAGGTCTAGAGAGGTTGTTGCATTCTTCTACTCCGTCCGTGTACTGTGTCCAGTTTCTGGTCTCCCCAGTTCAAGACATCTAGGGAACTACTAGAGAGAGTCCATTGGAGGGCAGTAAAGTTGTCTGATACTTGAAACATCACCTGTATGAGGAAAAGCTGAGAGAGCTGGGAATTTTTAGCCCAGAGAAGAGAGTAATGAGAGGATACCTGATTTATGCCTGTAAATATTTGCAGAGTGGCTGTAGGGAGGATGGTGCCAGACTGTTTTCAGTTGTGCTCAGTGACAGAATAAGAATCAACGAGCACAGAAGAGATGAGGTTTCATTTAAAGTTGAGAAAAAAGCTCTTTCTGTGAGGGTGAAGATGCCCAGGGAAGTTGAGTCTCCTATTTCCAGCTTTGTTTCCACATCATGCTAAATTGTTATGGTGTTCTTTGAAAAGATATCATCTTGCACAAATATCAGAAAGAAACTGGTAATCCATTTCATTGTAAACTGATTGTCTCAAAAACTGAAAAGGCTAGTGGCAGTTTGCATAGCTAGCGCTTCAAGGGCTGCATTGCAGCACCTACCACAAAGAATCTGTACTACAGTACAAAATTGTATGATCTTCTTGCTGATGTTTGCCTTTATTGACAGCTTTCTGCTTGTTAGTAAAGTAAGTTTCATTACATGTATAATGATCCTCCAACTACAGCAGAGAAAGGTACCTACTGTTGTGCATCAGTTTCATACAGGAGGGCTGATAATGAACATGTAAAGTTTGTAGAAATGGACTCCAAACACTTTGAAAAGGAATTACAAAACTGTGATGAATTGGGTTACATCAAGATTTAGCTAGATGATGCTAAAAGATGTTTGCATGTAGATTCGACCCATGTGACCGGAATAAGAGTACCTTAGGTCAGAGGTAAGAATAATTCAGGACTGTTTGATTTGACTGGCAGTTTGATTGTTGGGGTTGGAGGAAAGTGGCAAGTAAAAAGTATTCAAAGTAGTAGAAAAGTACAACACTAGGATAATCTTTGCACGGATATTGTCAGTTGAACAATGAAAGACCTGAACATTTCTTGATATTTTAGATGTTTAAATGATAGGAGGAGGCGACTACTTTCATTATGTCAGTTCCGCAAATCTTTTTACACAGACACGTAAGATAAAGATCAAATTTCTACCCAAAACTTAATGTAGAAATAATAATGCAATTACTTAAAAAAATTCCAGACAGTGAAAGCCAACATGTCTTTCGTGAGATTGACATGAGTGGCATAAAACACAAAAAGATTTTTCAAAAAGTTTGGTTGTGAAATGTTTCTTCAGGTCACATAAATGTAGACAGATGAAAGAAATCAAAGAAAATCAAAGAACATCTCCCTTATGAGAAAAGGCTGAGAAACCTGGGGCTGTTTTGTCTGGAGAAGAAAAGGATGAGAGGGGATTTGATCAGTGTTTATAGATATCTGAAGAGTGGCTGCCAAGAAGATAGGAACAGTTTTTTTCTCAATGATGCCCTGAGACAGAATAACGAATAATGAGCATAAATGTAAACATAGAAAGATCCATCTCAACATGAGGAGAATGTTCTTTACCTTGAGGGTGACAGAACCCTGGCACAGGCTGCCCAGACAGGTTGTGGAGTCTTCTTCTTTAAAGACTTTCAAAACCCTCCTGGATGCAACCCTGTTTGACTTGTCCTAGGGGATCACGCTCTGTCAGGGGAGTTAGACTAGGTGACCTCCAGAGCTCTATTTCAACCTCTAACATTTTGTGATTCTGTGAAAATGTAGATAAAAATGAACTATTACTTTTAAGGAAAAAAAAAAAAAAAAGGAAATTTGTGCTTACCTTTTTGGTAATACATATAGCTACCATACTACATCCATATATTTATATGTGTCAACAGTGATAAGGAACAAAGCTATTGACAAGGGAATGTGTCTAGAATAGCAAGTACTAAAATCTTTGGTTGTATAACCTCATCGCAGTCAGTGCTTTTTTTGGAAAGGAGGAAAAGTGAACTTCATCAATCTTTCCTTCTGTAGAACTCTGTTTCTATCCAACAATAGCCTCTCCTTCCACTGGCAGCAGCCAGTAAATGGTACGCTGATGTTATCACTCACATGGTCTGGTCAAGATTCCTTTGTTTTAAACAAGTCAGATTACCCAAGCAAAACAAGTAAAAAATCAATCAGTAGTACACTAAATGGTGTACTGTGGGTGGAACTGGTTGGGAATTCTCTGCAATATCATATTTTTCAGCTGTAAAAATAAAGCTATAATTGGCAAAATTGTGCATGAAATCCACCAGACAGAAGAAACTGAGTATGAACTGCATACACCATAGGAAAATTTGTAACAGCTTAGGCAGAGATAACTCATTTCCATCCTCTTTTCTCCCTCAGAAAAGAGGAATTATTTGGTTCAGCAGCCAAACTGTTCACTCAGCATGGTCCTGATTATAGGAGGAGTTTGGATTAGATCTGTTCTAAACCCTCTACTCACAGGAGCAGCAACAAGATATCCCACGAGCACTTAACAGAATTCAGCTATTGGTCTTGGTCTTCTCTTTTAACAGCCATTTCCAGTTCTAAACACACTTCTCTCTCTCTTTC
>VXBP01002276.1:83331-93992 GCA_013400115.1 Rhinopomastus cyanomelas | reverse complement strand
CCTCCCCTTCATGTCCTCTTTTTACTTTTCCTCCAAAAACTAAGGTGAAAGCAGTCCTGTGAATTAAAAATAATATGCATTCCATTTGTGCTGGAAGCACAGTCGCTTTTCATATATGTGCAAACATATCAACCAGAAGAAAAAGCTTATCATTTAGTAGAAGAATATGGAATCTGTTTCTCAGGCAATTTAGGTGCTATAATACTAAACTGACAGCAATGCCATCATTTAGTACAAATATCTTTGATGTAGTAATATATTTTGGAAATAAATTCTGAATATACTGAGAATAACATGTCATAGTCAAGATAGGTCTATTATTAATTTGATTATACTATATTTCTACCTTTTTTTTCCAAAAACACCCAGTTGGTTTTAAATACTATTGAGAAGGAAACATTTGAGGGAGATTTCAGCAACCTAGTTTCCACTGTATGTACAAAAAAAATTCTAGTCATGATTAAAAGCTTCACCACTGAACAGAGATATAGTATCACATGTATTTAGAGGTTAACTTCACTCCTGTTGTCTTCTTTCAGACGAGAACGTAGAGTACTAATTTCTTGAAGTTCTGCAGAGACCTCTCACTGCCGAAAGAAAACCAGGAATATATGAGGAACTGGATAAAAGGTTTTGACTATGATCACTTACAAAAAGGATTTCCTACTTTTAATCTTTTCACAACAGTGTGAATGTTGAGAGAATACACCACATTGCAATGGTTCCTAGATCATCACTTCTGTAATTCAAGTTATGCAGATAAAGCTCACTTTATAGCTATATTTGCTCTTGCTAATCAAGAGATCACAGAATCACACAGAATCACAGAACATTAGAAACTGGAAGTGACCTCAAAAGATCATCTAGTCCAATCCCACTACCACAGCAGGATCACTTAGACCAAGTCGCACAGGAACATGTTCAAGTGGATTTTAAACATCTTCACAGAAGGAGACTCCACAACCTCCCTGAGCAGCCCCTTCCAGTACTCTGCCATCCTCACTGCGAAGAAGTTTCTTCTCATATTGATGTGGAACCTCCTATGTTCCAAATGACACCTGTTGCCCCTTGATTTGTCATTGGATGACACTGAGAAGATCCTGGCTCCAGCCTCCTGACATACACCCTTTCCATATTTATAGACATTAATAGAGTCACCCCTCAGTGTTCCTTTTTCCAAGCTAAAGAGACCCAGCTCCCTCAGCCTGTCCTTGTAAGAGAGATGTTCCACTCCATCATTGTGGATATGTGCTGGAGTCTCTCAAGCAGTTCTTTGTCCTTCTGGAACTGGGGGGCGCAGAACTGGACACAATATTCCAGATGCGGTCTCACCAGGGCAGAGCAGAGCAGAAGGAGAACCTCTCTCCATCTACTAACCACTCCACTTCTAATCCACCCCAGGATGCCATTGGCTCTGTTGGCCACAAGGGGCCATTGCTGGCTCATGGTCATTCTGCTCTCCACCAGGACCCCCGGTCCTTTTCTCCTACACTGCTCTCCAACAGGTCAGTCTCCAACCTGTACTGGCACCTGGGGTTGTTCTTGCCGAGATGCCAGGCTCTACGCTGGCTCTTGTCATAGTTCATATAAGAGTTCCTTTCTAAGTAAGATTAGTCAACTGTTTAGTAGCAGGAGCATTAGACTGCAGTGCTACCCTGTTAACAGACAAAATGTGTTTTCAGGCAGTAAATATTAAGCCCCAACCATGTGATCATTGCTTTACTAAACTGACCAGTCAGAGTGATACCAGACACCAATTCTGACTTTTTTTCCCCAAACAGTGTGTCTCAGGTAATTTCTAAGCTTCCTCAATACGAGTTTAAATTACACTGATTTTCAAGCAGTTTAGCAAATACAATCACATTAGCATTCACATTTGATGTGACAGCACATGAGCAATTAATTTTACTTTTCAGATCTGAAACACTATCAGGTATAACTGAACACTCTGTTTGTTCAGTTACTACTAGTTATGGTAGCAAGTATTTCAGCAGAGACTTTTGTATATCTCTAGTGGGTTGAGCAACTGGCTTTGCTCATGCAACTACACACCTACCTATGCCTGAGAGAATTTATTTGAAGTTGGTTTGATTATGTCTAGACTGAACCATAGCCAGTGAAGCATAAAATGACTTCAGAGAAAGTTTTGACATAATAGCTTGCTGGTAAATACATTTTTACCATCAAGTTACTTGGCCATGAAGTAATTGCTGCACTAACAAGGAGCCTCTATTCTAGTCCCATCAGGATTGTGAACCCTATCACATTAATCCAGAACCTGCACACCTGTCTGACTGTGTATCAACAGAGTGAAATAAAAGTAAACACTTTCTGTGATGAAATGAACCTTAAACAGCTGAGCAAGCACATTGTTGGCTCATGTCTGGTCTTTCATCTACCAATATCCCCAAATCCTTCTCTGCAGGGCTGCCCTCAATCAGCCTGTATTAATTCAATAGATTGCTCTGACCCAGGTGCAGGATCTTGCACCTGGCCTTGTTAAACCTCATGATGTTTACATGGGCCCTCTTTCCAGCTTGTTCAGGTCCCTCTGGATGGCATCCCCTCCATGAAGTATGTCAACCACACTACTCATCTTGGAGTTATCATGGAAGCATTGAAAAACACCTGTTTCCGTGCCTTTAGATCATGTTCTCCATGTATGTTTCTTTCAGTTAATGTATGAAATAAAATCAATTTCTTCATAGTTACTGAAGATCTATAAAAAGCTGTTGTTCAGTATTTTCTTCCATGTGTATCAATGTTGTCCTTAGAAGTAATGAGGGTGAAAACTATTTCTGGTTGCATGGCTTTTTACAGAATTTCTTATCTGCTTTCTTGCCTAGGTGATACACTCAGTCCTCTTTGAGGATAACATCCCAATTTTCATTTTTCATTTCTTAAAAAATATTCTGTATCTTCAAATATATATCTCTAAATAAATAAAAAAAATTATCATCCTACCCTGAGCACATTAGATTGTGGAGTCTTCTTCCCTGGAGATGTTTAAAACCCACCCAGACACGTTCCTGCATGACTTTATCTAGCTGATCCTACTCTGGTGGGGGATTGGACTAGATAATCTTTCAAAGTCCTTTCCAATACTTAATGTTCTGTGATTCTGTGTGAAATGGATAGTGAAACCAAAGATCCATGATCAGATATGATAAATATTTATTACATACATTTATTACATTACTATGTATATTTAAGAGCTAGAAATTATATTTTTATAAGGATCGCTAGTCTGGCTGCTTGTACATTTTAGTAAAGGTTAGGTGAAATATGACAACAAATTGAACCTGGTCAGATCTTGTGCAAGGTCTTGCTAGATCTGTCAATATTATGAGTTTTTAATCTGTTTTCCCCTGAAGTTTCATAACCTTCTATCATTTCAATTTCTGCACCTCACTCCTTTTCCTTTTTATACCTTCCCAGCTCTGTGCTTCAACAACTGGACCTGTTTACTTCTCAGGGAAAGACAGAAGCAACTACTGGGCATTTGAAAGGGTCTCCTCCTCTTCTTTGCCTTAGGTAGATAGGCTTTAGCAACATGAAACATTCACTGTGTTAAATTCAGAAGTATTTAACATTATATGTGCTCCCTGTTCTGAATGTGGGGGAGCTTTTTAATTTAAAGAAAAATGCAAGTTTGTTTAATTTTACATGGAAAAGTGCTTTGATGCTTTTCATTAAGTGTTTCCTTAAAGTATTCGAAGTTCAAGAAAATCAAGTAATTAAAGAATGGAATCAATAGCTCTAAACTTTTTTTTTTATAGAAAGTAGAAAAGTCTTTTTTTTTTTTCCTGTTTTTGCTTCCTGCCCACATGTTAGAGAAAGTGAAAACACCCTGATCCATCCAAAAGGCTGAAGAAAAGTAAGAGAAAAGTCTGCAAGACACCTATACAACAGAAACTACTTTCTCCTGATTTAGTTTTGAGGAGTTCTGAAAGATTACACTGGATGTTTTGTTGCTGAAAAGAACTCCATTGTCATGGTCTTGTCTATCTTGCAATTCCTCATATTGTAAAGCATCCGACCTACACTGTGTTCTGAGGATACGTAACGAAAAGAGTTGAAATGTGACATGACCATTCCCAAAGGTATCAGAAACCATTAGCTTTTACTCATACCTTTTGTCTCAGATGTAGACAATGGAAGAAATGTATTGAAACAGAGGCATTATAAATGTAAAAAGGTACTATAACAACAAGTTTTCCAATTTAGTTTGAAACTAAAGCTTTGAAGTTCTAGCTACAATAATTCTGTGGTGTCAATTTGTAATTGAAATTGCTTTTCAAAACCAAACAACAGATACCACACAAAAGTATTTACTAAACAATTTCTGATTATAGATCAGTCTGAACAATTTTCTTCTATACAGGAAAATTATATATGATAAACTAGAATTTTTCTGGAATCATTTTCCTGTTTCCATTGAAGCAAATTTATTTCAAATTTTAAATAATATTATTCCGAAATTATCAGCATGTTGAAAATGCTCAGTAATTACTATGGAGCTAACACTTCTTATTCAAAAGAGTTCCACTACTGCTTAGCTATAGGTTTTTACAGCTCTTATCCCTCTAATGGCAGGCAGAGTAAGCTGTTGAAAACCACCGCACTTTCCTTATTCTATCATACGAAAGTCTCCTAAAGGGCTCTGTCTTCATTCTCTGAGAGTTTTATTCAGATAGGCAAAGCCTACTTCAACTTAAAGTTCATTGCTAGTGTGCTCAGGTTGTGTCAGTGTAGAACAGCATCTGATCAAGAAAGCGACCTCTAATTTTTAAGCTTGGGTCCCTACTTTGAGGGATGTATTGGAGTCATAGTTAAATCCAGATGTGTTGCCCTGCCTGCCCTTGAAAAAATTCTCTCTTTTTAGTATTTTCAGGGGTCAATATTGTTCATTAATCCTAATATGAAATATCTTATTGGTAAATTAGGCTGACAGTATCCTTTGAGAAATAGCTGACAGGTGCCAATCAGATTTGTGAAACATTGGTTTTGTTTAGCTGCTCAGCATTCTATCCCTTGGGAATTCATAACTGGAGATAACATTAATTTGACACATCAAATACATAATTTTGCTCTATATTATAAATAAATCTTTGCTATCATATGATGAACTACACACAGTTTGGGTTGATATGGCATTAAAGAGAGAAAATAAGTGGGCTTTAATTTTATGAAGACATCGTGATTTAAGTTTCATGTATTTTTACTCCTAGATGAACATAACAACTGAGACAAGATGTTCCAAATCTCAGTCTCCAGTTTCCCTAGAAATAGGCAATGACAGGAAAACATACAGGATGACTATTACAAGACATAAAGCAAGCACAGAAAAATCAAACCTGAAGACAAAGCTCTGGAACAACTTTATAAATATAGTTTGTAAGATTTAGGACTGTTTATGATAAAATTTCAAGCATAGCTTACTCAAAAGAATGAATATTTGTAGCATGACATTAAAGCAGAACATAATATGACTAAGAATTACAGGTTTAATACTTTTAATTTGTTTGGCCAGATGGATTTTAAAAAGAAATCTGCGTGTATTCCCATGTTTTCGTCATGACATCTGGGATAAAAAAGTCTTTGCAAGTAACAACATGTAACTTCATCCCAGAATAATGCTAACCTCAGCAGATACACTAGAAATATTCCAAAGTCTTTGGAGACAAGCTATCTTGCTCTGTCTTCCGCATAAACAATATTTTCTTGATCACTTTTTCCTCTTTTTATTTCCCTCTAGTATTCATTTTAGTTCAGATTAGTTCTTTCAGCATCTCTGTAAACAGAAAGTGACATTTGTCTGCAAAACACCATGTAAGAATGACTAAACTATACACATGAATAGTACTTTTCAAAGATCCATATTTCTATTATATTTTAGATGGAAGCTAAAGACCCTAACAGCCACTTGAAATTCCTTCCCAAAAGTATAATAAATATTGCTGAATGTGTTAACTCTAAAATATACCGTGTGGTAAGATGGGTTCCTAAAACTACTTTCCAGGGTCAGTGACTGAGGATATTGATCAAAAGACAGTTACTTTTTGATGGCTAGCAGCTTGCAGACATATAGAGCCATCCTTATACTATATTCGATATTCCTTGCCTGGAAAACCAGATGGATTCTTCACATTTAATATATAATGAGTAAATTGTAGGAAGTAATGCTTAATTTCCAGCTCGAAAAGCCAATATTTTCAAATCAGAGAATCACAGATTACGAATTGGAAGGGACCTTGAAAGATCACCCAATTCCTCTGCCACAACAAGATCACCAGATCATGTCACACTGGAACATGTCCAGGTGGCTTTTAAATCTCTCCAGAGAAGGACACTCTACATCCTCCCTGGGCAGCCCCTTCCGATGCTCTGTCACCCTCACTGTGAAGAACTACCTTTTCACATTTATGTGGAACCTTCTATGTAAGTCATTCACCATGATCTGGACAGGCTGGAGAGCTGGGCAGGGATAAATAGAGTGAAATGTAACAAGGGCAATATAGAGTCTTGCTTCTGGGAAAGAACAAACCCAGGTGCCAGCATAGGTTGGGGGTTGACCTGTTGGAGAGCAGCGCAGGAGAAAGGGACCTGGGGGTCCTGGTGGAGAGCAGGATGACCATGAGCCAGAAATTTGCCTTAATGGCCAACAAGGCCAATGGCATCCTGGGGTGGATTAGAAGGGGGATGGTTAGTAGAGAGCACATCTGGAATATTGTCCCTCAGTTCCAGAAGGACAGAGAACTGCTTGAGAGAGTCCAGCGCAGAGTCACAAAGATAATGAAGGGAGAGGAACATCTCCCTGATGAGGAAAGGGTGAAGGAGCTGGGTCTCTTTAGCTTGGAGAAAAGGAGACTGAGGGTTGACCCTATTAATGTGTATAAATACGGAAAGAGTGTATTTCAGGAATGGAGCCAGGCTCTGCTCATTGGCATCCAATGATAGGTCACAGCCTTCAATAGTATTGTTGGGGACTATCTAATTAATACAGGATATAGTGGAAGACATAAAAGTGATAGGTCAGGTCAGATGTTAGCCAAATACTTTATATGACAGATTAATAAGGTACAAGTGTCTGCCTTGTACCACAGAAAGAGCAAAACAGAGACATTTCCAAGCTCAAGAGGAACATGAAGCCTTCCTAACAAACAAATAAAATGCTTTAGTTGTTCCATAGCCCCTATGAGGCTACTTGTCAGGCTGGTAAACTTGCTCAAGAATGGTAAAAATGTTTCTGATCATCAAAGCGAAGTGCAGAAGTCACTGAGTTATCTTCTTCGGTGCTGCATCCTACAATCATGCTATAGTGGCAGTAAATTAAAAGACATGCACTTTACACCTCAGAATGAATGATTATTTTTCATTTGGCCATATACTAACAAAACTTGAGGTCTGGATTGTACACAAGAGTGTGGTGAATCATGGTACTACTTCTTAAATCAAGGGAAAGTCACAGTCCATGTGTGAAAGGATGAAAAAAAAATCCAACCAAATAAAGGCAGCATGTTAATAAATCCAAAATAAATTGCCCTAGATTTTCCCATACAACCAACTTAAGTAATAGACTTAATAAAGAAAACCTATTAGCAAAGTGAAAGGCATTAACCTTTCCCTTTTACATTGACAGATTAAAACACACTGATCAAGAACCACTGTCGTCTAATCCTTTACACCTAACGCTCTTGCCTGCACTACACCTAACTTCATTACACTGTGCATCTTTTAGTCATACAGCTCATGTCTGTACTTCAGCAAATCCTTGACATAAATCATTGAAAGGACGATACACTCTGTTCCTTCACTCTGGCATCAAAGTCTTTGAATAAAATCCTTAACAAGGGAACTTTGACTGACTTTTCAGCCATGAGCACTTCACGGATGGGGATCACAATCCATGTTTAGTATTGTTATAGAAGCTTTTAGCATTCTTGTTCTCCAAGGCCTAGCACACTTCAGGGAAAATGGTCGGTAGAAAAAACATTATAAACTGACAAGTCTCACCAAAAAGACTTCAAAGCTATGAAAAGAATAAGACATCATTTCTTACTATTTTACACTTAAGATGATCCATCAAAAGCAAAGCAGACTTAAAGGAACATCAGATTATCTGTTTGACTTTCAAAGTTCTTAAAACAGAAGACCTTTGTCTCCATAGTGTTTCATGAATCATGAAACATACTCTTGGTCATCAGCAGCCTCACAGCCACAGGCCCTGGTTCTCATCGGGGATTTTAACTACTCTGATATCAGATTGCTGGAAGAACTATTCAGCCAGCCATCCATAGCCCAGAAGGTTTCTTCAGTGCATTGGTGACAATTTCCTAATGCACATGGTAGAGGAACACACTAGGAGACGAGTGCTGCTGGATTTATATGCACCAATAAGGCAGATCTGGTTGGAGCAGTGAAGTTTGAGGGCAGCCTTGGCTGCAGTGACCACGAGATGGTGGAGTTCAGGGTCTCATGTGGTAGGAACAGAATACCTAGCAGAATCACAACCCTACGCTTCAGAAGGGCCAACTTTGTTCTTTTCAAGCAATTGCTAGGTGAAATCCATGGGACAGGGTACTGGTAGGTGAAGAAGCACAGGGTAGATGGTTAACATTCAAAGACTACTACTATTTTGAAGCAGAAGAAAAGAGCATTCCACCAGGAAAAAAGTCAAGGAAGGGAGCCAAAAGACCTGCATGGTTAAACAGGGAGCTGCTGGGCAAACTGAAGAGGAGGGAGAAAGTCTATAGGTCATGGAAGGAGTGGATGGCCACTTGGGGTGATTCTAAGGCTCTAGAAAGAGGATGTAGGGATGCAAATAGGAAAGCCAAGGCCTCCTTGGAACTAAACCTTGCAAGAGAGGTCAAGGGCAACAAAAAGTTGTGTCAGGGGGATTCACTAGATGAACTTTCAAGGTTCCTTCCAATCCCTAATGATTCTATGATTCTATGATCAAACATTGACTTACTAATACAAGTAAATGTTGTACACTAAATATTTGCTATATATATCAAAATTAAAATTTATATACATAACTTTTATTGGAAAAACACAGCTTGCTTAGGCTGGAGAGAAAAATAAGTATTTTAGCATGACATTTTCTTTCATATTACTTTTCTAGGTTTATTATTTCTTTTGCTTATTTTTAAGGCACAAATGTCAAATCCATTACCCATTTAAATTATAAAGATTGTATGGGTTCTCTGATATTACTGCTAGAAATGTTTTACAGAATCACAGAATCATTACGGATTGGAAGGGACCTTGAAAGATCATCTAGTCCAATCCCCCTGACACAGCAGGTTCACCTAGACCAAGTCACACAGGAACACATCCAGGCAGGTCTTGAACATCTCCAGTGAAGGAGACTCCACAACCACCCTGGGCAGACTGTTCCAGTGCTCTGTCACCCTCACTGTGAAGAAGTTCCTTCTCAGGTTGATGTGGAACCTTCTATGTCCCATCTTACAACCATTGTCCCTCATCATATCAATACATGACACTGAGAATAGCCCAGCTCCATCCTCCTGACACCCACTCCTCAAATATTTATAGACATTAATGAGGTCACCCCTCAGTCTCCTCCAAGCTAAAGAGACCAAGCTCCCTCAGCCTCTCCCCATAAGGGAGGTGTTTCTTCCTTCATCAAATCCTTCCTTCATCCTGCATCAAATTATACACACTTTTATAATTGCATAAAACTTGGAGATATATATGTATCTTTTTTCCTCTTAAGAGAGAATGGAAAGCATTGAAGGGAATTTTACAGCTAATAAATTTAGGACAACAAAAGCACTTTGGGGATACAATGTTTTAATGTCTTTCTCTTGTAAAACCTGACTTTTCTTGGTGCTAGATATACAGATATTCAGTGCATTGTACTGTCACATTCCAAGACGGTACAGCTTAAATCTCTAGAGAAGGAATCTATCTGGGATGTTACACAGACAGTTTGAGATTTGAGTATAAAGTAGAATTCCAAATTGCAAGAATTTCTAGTTTTTAAAATATCAGCACTGAATTGAGGGAAGAAAGGTTGTATCCTTATCTCAACATAACAGAAAATGCGCCAGAAAAATGTACTTTCTTAAAAAGGTGGCTATCTATTTTCCCTAAGGAGAGGAAATGACTTCAAGAATCATAATATTCCTTCTAACGACCAAACCTTGCACCACATGGAACATAAAACCAAAGCGATGCCTAAGATGGATTATTGAGCTGACATTCATAGGATCACAGGATGTTAGGGGTTGGAAGGGACCCAAAGAAATCATCGAGTCCAACCCCCCTGCCGGAGCAGGACAAAACTATCTAACACAGATCACAGAGGAACACATCCAGGTGGGCCTTGAAAGTCCCCAGAGAAGGAGACTCCACAACCCCCCTGGGGAGCCTATTCCAGTGCTCTGTGACCCCCACAGTACAGAAGTTCCCCCTTGTGTTGAGGCAAAGCCTCCTCTGCTGCAACTTACACCCATTGCTCCTTGTCCTATCACAGGGAGCAAGTGAAAAGAGCCTGTCCCCCCCCCCTCCTGGCCAGCCTTCAGATACTTATAATCAAATCTCCCCTAAGTCTTCTCTTCTCCAGACTAAAAAGCCCCAAGTCCCTCAGCCTCTCCTCATAAGCCATGCCCTCCTGTCCCCTAATCATCCTC
>VXBP01002276.1:52249-82566 GCA_013400115.1 Rhinopomastus cyanomelas | reverse complement strand
TATCAAGGCTGCCTCCTCGCTCAGTAGTGCCCCTACACCTTCCTTGTTCTTCCTTTTTCTGCTGATGTATTTGAAGAAGCCTTTCTTGTTCTGTTTTACTTCCTTTGCCAGCTTCAGTTCCAAGAGGGCTTTGGCCTTCCTTGTTGCTTTCCAGCAAGTCCTGACTACTTCCCTATAGTTCTCCCAAGTGACCAATCCCTTCTTCCATGAATTGTAAGATTCCTTCTTCCCTGAGATCTCCTTCAGGAGCTCCTTATTCAACCATGCAGGTCTCCTAGCACGTCTACCTGATTTTTTATTCAGGGGAATGCACCTAGCTTGAGCTTGGAGGAAGTGGTCTTTAAAAATTAGCCAACTTTCTTGAGCAACTTTCCCCTCCAGAGCCTTAGCCCATGGGACTTCTGCAAGCATGTCCCTGAAGAGCCATTCAAAGCTATTCCTAGGATTCTTTGAGGAAATCAGGCATATGTTTACCCTAAGGGAAATCAGCCCATGTTCTGAGTATGTCATGGCTACAATGTATTTTCCCCATTCACCCCAGTTTATCTAATAGGTGTGTTGTTAACCTGCCATGTGGGACAGGATAACTAGATTTAATGAAGTGACAACTTGAAAGTGAAAAGAGCAGCATATTTATCAGTGTCGGAAAATCAAGTTTATAGAAAGAAGGTTTTTGTGATGTAGAAATGTGGGTATCCACAGGGCACCTGTAAAAGCGCCTGTCTCAACTAGCTTCTCTAGATCCTACAGCAAACTATGGTCATCAGGAAGCAGTAATTACATTGATATTCATCATCTCAGCTTTGACCAACCACTCTGTACTTATATGCCTGTTCTATTTTAATGACCTTTTCTGTATTTTTTTAATGGTTCTTTGTACTGCTTTTTAATTGAGATTTACAGAGTTAAAACCTATTCTGACTAATTAAAGTGTGTATTTTATAATTGTTTCCAGTGAAACCAATTTTGTATATGCAGTAAATGTGCAGTAAGTGAAAGACAGAATTTTAGTTAGTAAGAAGCAGCAATGATTTTTATCTCAGTGTGTAACAACAAATACAAGAAACATAAAATACAGCAAAAGATTTTGTTCAAATGTTCCAAACATAGTGTCAGGCTTTGAGCCAGGCTGGGGTGATGAATCTTAAAGGTCTTTTCCAACATAGATGATTCTTTAATTCTATGTTGTGTTTATGTCTGTGATTTTGGTTATGAAACTTGCCCTTGAGTGAAAAAATTAAAAAGTGTAATAATCAGGGATTTACTTTAATTAGAACAATTACTCAAATACCACTCTCATGTACTCAGAATATAAGCAAATGTCTTCTTATTTGTGAAGTATCACAAAACTTAGAGATTTCAAGTGACTCTTAAAATGCTTATTGCTACCAACAAGACTGTATTAACATGACATTAAAATACTATTGATAACATTTGCCATGTCAACACTGAGGTTTATCCCTAGCATCGCTGCATCCCACAAAATGTAGTGTTTAATCTTTCCATTTAGATGTGAAATTACTGTGCTATGAGCTAAATGCTAAACTGAACATCAACTTAGGCTAAAATATTCATAACTACAGCAAAGATATTTGGCTGCTGCTGCTGTATTTTTTCTATGAGGTCCAAGCTAACAAGTCTTCCAGGAACTGCATTGTGTTTAAAACAGAATCACCTCTTCTGGAGTTAACATGGAAATATCAGGCTCTTCTCAATATCATCTAGTGATAGGATGAGGGGCAACGGGTGTAAGCTGGAACATAGGAGGTTCCACACAAATATGAGAAAGAACTTCACAGTGAGGATGACAGAGCAGTAGAACAGGCTGCATAGGGGGGTTGTGGAGTCTCCTTCTCTGGAGACATTTAAAAGCTGCCTGGATATGTTCCTGTGCAGTTTAATCTAGGTGGTCCTGCTGTGGCAGGGGGATTGGACTAGACAATTTTTTGAGGTCCCTTCCAATCCCTAATGTTCTGTGATTCTGTGATGGATGTGATTAACCTCCAGGTTCACTTTTTTTTCTGAAAAATATGTGCTGCATGAAAAACTGTCAGTGATGTTTGTGCTTGAAATTTTTACCATTCCATGGACTTGTCCCAGTCTTCCTTTTCTAAATTGTAATGACATCTTTTTTATTTTTAGAACACAGTATTCTCTTAAAAAAAAACACTCAAAACTTTGGATGGACCAAAATATTTAAAAATATCAGGCTCTTAACAGACTAAATCACCTTCAGTTAATCAAAAATCCAATACAATAATAATGCTGAACTTAAATGAAACAACTAGTGTTATTTTATATTCTCAAACTCAATTTCAGGAAGTACGGAGGCTTCTTGAAACAGGATGGTATTTTATGCTTGGTTTACTGTATTAACTAAGTATCTTAGCACATCATGGAAAGAATTCATTGTGAAAAGTCTATAATAAATTTATGAAACTAGTCAATTAGAACAGTCTTCCTAGACGGATAATACAAAGACCTGTAATTTTCTAGGTTTAGGTTTCTTAAATTGATTTGCAGCTTGCCCTAAGCCATCTGCATTATACTAAAACAATTGAGATAAAGCTGAACTATACAATTAAGTTCCATTAATGATAATTATTTGTCCATAGCACTAACAATTGGCTCTTAATATTTTAATGCTTTAAGAAAAAACATTATTCATCCTAAAAGATAAAATTATTTATATTAAATGATATATAAGGACTGTAAACATTAAACAAAAAGTCTACAGCTTTTGCCCTTTAAAATTTTAGAGATGCTTATTAAACTAAGTGTACAGTTTAAACCATTTTGTAGTTTCCTCACCATCCGAGTCCTGTGCAGGTAACTGACAGCTGTCATCCAGCATATGAGATCCCTATAGCAGTCTCAACATGTTTGTAAAAGTCAAACATGCTGAAATGTGCTTTAAAGTATTATTAGTGCAGGTATAAGCTTGTTAATACGCCTTCATGTGATCAAAAATGTTAACAGTTCTGGAGAGAGATTGATAAAACTCAAGAGTTTGCTGATGTTTCATGCCATAACATGCTTCAAGCACTAATGATCTGGTTCAGCTCGCATGACTGGAATGTGGTCATGGACGGCTACGTCCTTTTTAGAAGGGACAGTTCAGCAAGGCGGGGTGGAGGAGTTGCCCTCTATGTGAGAGAACAACTGGAATGTATTGAGTACTGTCCAGAGCAGCAGAGGAGAGAGTTGAGAGTTTGTGGGTAAGGATTAAGGTGAAGGCTGGCATGGGTGACACTATTGTGGGTGTCTATTACAGACCTCCAGATCAGAGTGAGGAAGTTGATGAAGTCTTTTGCAGCTATCTGACAGCAGCCTCACAGCTGCAGGACCTGTTTCTCATGGGAGATTTTAACATCCCATATATCTGCTGGAAGACCCACTCGTCCAGCCACCCACAGTCCAGAAGGTTCCTCAAGTGCATTGGTGACAATTTCCTGATGCAGATGGTAGAGGAGCCCACTAGGAGAGGAGTGCTGCTTGATCTTGTACTCACCAACAGGGCGGGTCTGGTTGAAGAAGTGAAGGTTGAGGGTTGCCTTGGTTGCAGTGACCATGAGATGGTGGAGTTCAGGGTCTCCTGTGGTAGGGACAGAATAGCTACCAGAAACACAACCCTGGACTTCAGGAGGGCCAACTTTGGCCTTCTCAAGCAATTGCTAGGGGACATACCATGGGACAGGGTACTGGCGGGTAAGGGAGCTCAGGATAGCTGGCAAACATTCAAAGACTGTTTCCTTGCAGCACAAGAAATGAGTATCCCAACAAGGAATAAGTAAAGGAAGGGAGCCAAAAGACCTGTGTGGTTAACCAGGGAACTACTAGGCAAGCTGAAGAGGAAGAAGAAAGCCTATAGGTCATGGAAGGAGGGGGTGGCCACTTGGGGTGATTATAAGGCTCTGGTAAGAGAATGTAGGGATGCAACTAGAAAGGCCAAGGCCTCCTTGGAATTAAACCTTACAAGAGAGGTCAAAGGCAACAAAAAAGGCTTCTTCAAATATATAGCAAGTAAAAGTAAAACTAGAAGCAACGTAGGCCCCCTGCTGAATGAGGTAGATGCCCTGGAGACAGAGGATGTAGAGAAGGCAGAGACACTCAACACTTTCTTTGCCTCTGTTTATACTTCTGGGGGTTGTTTTGATATTAAGCCCCAGACTGCAGAGGAGGTTGAGGCAACAGGTGAGCCTGCCTTGGTTGATGAGGACTGGGTTAGAGATAAGCTGAGCAAACTGGATGTGCACAAATCCATGGGCCCAGATGGGATGCACCCACATCTTGCTAAGCAAGNAGGCTGGAGAGCTGGGCTGAGAAAAATTCAATGAGGTATAACAAGTCTTGCATCTGGTCAAGAACAATCCCAGGTACCAGCACAAGCTGCGGACTGAGCTGTTGGAGAGTAGTGTAGGAGAAAGGGATCTGGGGGTCCTGGTGGACAGCAGGATGACTATGAGCCAGCAATGTGCTCTTGTGGCCAAGAGGGCCAACAGCATCCTGGGGGTCAGAATGGGGGTAGTTAGCAGATCGCGAGAAGTTCTTCTCCCCCTCTACTCTGCCCTGGTGAGACCACACCTGGAGTATTGTGTCCACTTGGGGCTCCTCAGTTTAAGAGGGATGTGGAGCTGCTGAAGAGGGTCCAGTGCAGGGCAACGAAGATGATGGAGGTGGAGCACCTCCCTTACGAGGAGAGACTGAGGAGAGGGAGCTGGGTCTCTTTAGCTTGGAGGAGACTGAGGGGTGACCTTATTAATGTCTACAAATATTTGAGGGGTGGGCGTTGGGAGGATGGAGCTGAGCTGTTCTCAGTGTCATGTAGTGATAGGACAAGAGGCAATGGTTATAAGATGGAACACAGAAGGTTCCAAATCAACCTGAGAAGGAACTTCTTCACAATGAGGGTTTCGAAGCACCGGAACAGGCTGCCCAGGGTGGTTGTGGAGTCTCCTTCACTGGAGATGTTCAAGGCCCGCCTGGATGTGTTCCTGTGTGACTTGGTCTAGGTGATCCTGCTGTGTCAGGGGGATTGGACTAGACGATCTTTCAAGATTTAAAATTTCCAGATAAGGAGACTCCACAATCTGCAGCTCGCTATGAATTTTAGTGCCCTAGAGTGCATATCTGGTGTGTACAAAGCAGTTGTCTTGTTGAGAGAAGTAAAGTTTAAATCATACAGAGTAATGTAGTATGGATGCTCTAACTGCATCTTCCAGTTAGCTCTGTGCTTATGTCTAAGATTGGTAATTGCTGTGAACTGGATTTTAACAGATAACATATGAAGCATACAGTACTAGCAGTGTAATAAATCACCATAAAGGGAGATTCAGTCTATCTCTATTTGGACTGTCAGCAGTCACTAGTGAATAAATTCATTCTGAAACTGCAAATATTATTCCCTCAGCACAAGGTAACCTAGAACATAGTCTGTGGAGAAGAATTCCAACAGCTAAAGAGTATGTGTGTACGAGACTAGCTGAGACTCCAAAATAAAACCCTCTCTGTGAACTCAACTGTTTCACTCCATAGACCTGCTTCTGTTTTACTTTTCTGCTCGCTAAAACAAATACCATTGCACTGTCACAGACCTCTACCCGAACCATTGGAACTAGAAGCCAAATGAATCCCTGTTATCTCGGTCAGCAAATGGAGTTCTCTAATTCAGGAATTACTCTCAATTTTCTTTACAATTGTTTAAGAGAGGATGATTCAGGTGCCTGTCTCTACTGAGAGTAAAGGGAGCTTTAGATAAATGTGTTCTCAAACAATCCACTTTGCTCAGACACGTAAAGTAGTCTGGAATGAACTCAAGCTAATTTAGGGTTACTTGCAGACAATATGGTAGATGAATGAGAAACACAGTTCAAAGGAAGGCTTTTCTTTAGCTGGAGAATCTCAAAGGTTTGAAGGCAAACTTAAGACAGGTTTGAAAGTGTTGCATAGCTGTCCAAGTCCCTCTTCTGAGTCCCTTTAATGTACTACCATTATTCTTACCTGTAATGATAATAGGAGACCTATATGTGATAGTTTCTAGCCTCATGTAAAGCCTCTCTACCACATGAGTGAGAATCTCTAACTCTTGGACAATGTGTAATAAAAAGCTCAAAGAAAGCAACCAAAGAAGCAGAAATGTTTTGAGTTCTACCATAAAGGTAGAAGATTCAGCCTGTAGCACCGATGACTTCTAATCAACAGTTATTCCACGAGGCGTCAAATGTTTTCTTAGATATCAGGCACTATCAGTAATGCATGGGAAAATGTTGCCTTCAGGCAAGCACACGTATGAAAAGGATAAATATGTGCTCAGGAGTTCAAAACATAACATAGATGTATCCTATTGCCATACTTATATGCAGCAATAAATCAAGCAATTATTATTTCAAATAAACTTTGCTTTTCTTGATACCACAGTTTTACAGGAATTGAGATGAGGCCACTAAACCCTCAAAAGGATCAAGATCTTCAGACAGATGATGAAATACTATAATAATCAGAAACTGCTGTGTATGCATCACATGGGGTAATGTTGTGTCTTTTAACTACAAATACAGGATTTACTACAAGGAAACTTCCAGAATTCTTCCAAGGAATATCTGTGAGTCTTAGTTTCTAACATATAGGATTATAGTAGAAATATTTTTGAACAAAATATGAAAATAACATAGACATAAATTATTTTGGCTCACTTCAGAGTCATTGCTCTCTGTTCCTCTTACAATAACCATAACTGGCCTTTGCACAGGTAACTAGGGAAAATGTCGCTTACTCCTCTCCTGCAAAAATATATAAAAAGCTCCTTTCTTTTTTTCCTGCCCTTTCCCAGTTATCTGGTGCATCTTCATATCCCTGGCATTTATTCAGTCAGCACATGCAATTATATCAACTGATAATAGACATTTACAGTTGATTACATCTCAAACCACTTCATTTCATCAAAGTTTTGCAAGCCAGGTTATTCCCATTTCACCATGTTCATCTGAAGTCTAAACTTCAGTTAGATTTAAATACATAGATTTAAATGCACCAAACCCAACTTTGGCCTCATAGGATGTTATAAATTGCATCTGTGGCTACCAGTTGCCCTCTCACTGTTTCAAACATATTCACCATTAACATTTCATTGAAATTGAATACAGCTTGAACGTATTTTATCATATATATAAGAAGATCAATCAAATCACATCCTCAGTTGTCCTTTTCTGGCCTAATCTATTGCCTATGACCAAGGTATTCTATTCTCTAAGAAAATTTGCACATTTACCACAGGTTCAGCATCATTCCTTTTCTGTGGTAAGAATCTTCCTAAGACTGCTTTGTCAGAAGACAGGAAAAAACAATCACACTTGAATTCATTGTTTTTATTTTATTGCTGTAAATCTTGCCAAGCTGCAGTCTATCAGGGCTGATCTTGATCGCATGGCAGCTCATGTTCAAGTTCAACCCTGATATAGCACAGCTTGTGTAACCCGGCACCTGATATTCATTCACACCTCATTTTTCTTCAGTTTGCAATCCTAGGGCGGATAAAGTCTACAGTTCAGACAAGATCAAAAGGAAAGTACTGGTGAAAGAAATCCCTGAGAAACAGCCAGAAAAGGAGAGGATCAAGGAAGAGAGTCATGGACCATGCAGAACTAGACCGTACAAGAGAAGATAAAGATAAAGGGCTTAAAAGAAGATCCTTACAAACCAAGATTATATACATTGAGGGTGGAATTATTTTGCATACAATGGAATATGGAACTGCAGTCAAACAGGCATGTGTGTAGCCCTAAATCCATGCATGCTCTACACTTTCTTGTGATATAGTCGTGGGCTGTGATACACAACTTCAAGGGTGGCACATATACACAAGTATTATCCTCTTAGTCTAAGTCAAAGGACAATAATGGGGAGGAGGTGGGTCTTATAAATTGTATTGATCCTGTTTGTCAATGGTTGGTGTTAGGCCAGCCACCAGACAAATGACAGATGCTCCCTATTATCCCTTCTCCATTCCCAAAGCAGGAAGGGTAAGAGAATAAGGGATAGAGACTTACGGATTGGAAAGGAAACAAAAACTGCTTTAGTGAAAATAATATGAAATATATACACACACATACAAACCCAGCACCTAACCCAGCCCCCTGATATCATCATCACAACTGATACTGTGGGGCAGGTGCAGGCAAAGCAGTAGAAGGGAAGTGGACTCTGAAGCTGGATTCTGGAACTGGAGTATGTAATTCATGGAATTGGGAACAAAGGCAGAACAGACAGAGATGTCCTTCATTTCTCCAGCCACTGAAGAAATGAATGACTCATGACCCCTCAGCTTCATGCTGAACATTACACTTATGGAAGTGATATTTTATTGGTCAGTATAGGATCAACTGTCCTTTCTGCTACTCTCCAAACTTGCAGTCTCTCACTGCATCCCAATGTGGTACCACAAGATTTAGTAGTGACCTTGGTCCTCACAGTACTAAATCTAAGCAAGAGCCTTCTGCATACAGATTCTTGGTAGTAACTGTGAACATGAAGCACTATCACTTGTAGAGTCCGACACTGTCCACACAAATACGCTGCTAACTTAAGGAAGTGCAGTTACAAGAGGCTAAGATGAAAAGCAAACAAATTTTGTTCTAGCTTAAAACAGTTCTCTTGCTTTTGCCCTTCTAATTATCTTCCCCATCATGTTGCAGGAGTGAAAGGGGTGAGCAAGTAGCTCCAGGCGAGTCTTAGCCCACCAAAGCCCACCTTAGACACCTGATGGCTGATATGCCTGTGAGAGCCAAGCTTTAACTTTACTGGGACCAGTCCTATTTAACACCTTTATCAACGGCCTGGATGAGGGAGTAGAGTGTGTTTATTCCTGTAAATATGATTTAATACTTTTAAAAACATTTTTTACTTACTTCTTTTACGTGTTTCCTCACTTTGTTCATCTCTAACATGTCATCTGTCTCTTCTGCATCTGACTATATCTTAGTCCTACTAAATCCAAACAACATGGCATAGATCACAAAACTAGGTTGCCAGAATAAAGTCATATCATTCAATTATTCACTCAAAATTGTTAGCATCCTTCCTTGCCCTTAATAAAGAGTTAATATCAATATATACATTTGTGCTGATTGCATTTCAAGCCATTTAAAGCTTTTTCTGACAAGGATTTCATGGTTTTATTTCATATCTAGGGATCACTCGAAACTTTTCCAGGTAGTCTTCTGGAAATATCTGTGTATTGATTTAATGCAGTGAATTTGAGAAGATGACAGATTTGAGCTTGCCAAGTTTTTGTGCCAGCATTCATCTTGTTCAATCATTACTTCTCCTTAAACATGTAAAAGCAATTAATTTTTTTCATCTTCAGTATTGATTATAGAAAGAATAAAGCATTTGGTTTTGTGTGGTGTTTTTACAAAACAATAACTATTTGCGTAAACATCTGCTGATTCATGTATAGCATTTCTATTCCCAAGTCTTTTTCCTTTCATCCCTTCCTGATACAATATTTTGATTTTTACAGTATAAAAGTCAATGAAATCGAAAAGTATGACAAATCACTTGAGAGCTAAAGCAATAATTGTAAATAACTAGCTGCCTGCCATATTGCTTTAGTTGAACTTAAGAAGTGAAAAAAACACTACCTGATGATTTAAGTGTCAATATTTCAATACTTACTTAGAAAAAAAAAATAGAGGAAATATGATCAATCACTAAAATTATGACACAACACTATGTAGAGTGTTTTATAGACAGGCACGGAAACCACACACAAAATCAATGCTGCTTGCTTCACTGCTAAGACTTCGGGTTTCCCAAACCAACACAAAGCGTGAAGAAAGCGGCAAAATTGTAAAAGAAGAATGATTTCCCATTTTATGAAGCAAGGGATAGGATCAGTAACATAGAGGCTTTTGAAGGGAAACTTTGGTATCACAGAATGTTACAGGCTGGAAGGGACCTTGAAAGACGAAGTCCAAGCCCCACTCTGGAGCGGGGTAAGCCTACAGTACCTGGTACGTGCAGACTGTCTCAACATATGCGGTCCTACGTGGCCTCAAATCCATGACCCCAGGAATTCAGAGTCCCATGCTTTACCAACCTGAAATAGTTTTACTCTACATTTGTTCAAAAAGCAGCAATCTAAATATATACTGAAGATTTATGTTTCCAAAGTCCCCACTTATAGTTTTAGACATTACATTGTAAAGATCAATATCTTCTTCCACATTGCAGTTCCTGGATATCAGGGGAGACTAGGAAAGGAGAAAAAAAGAACCAGTCAAGACCTGTGGAAGAGATTATGCACTGGACACAGCAATGGCAAACATAAAACAGGCTTTTGTGGATAATGGAAGGAGGTAAAGACAATCCAGGAAGATATGTTTTGAGCTATTAGGCTGCAATATCTCCAGTGTATGTACAAAAATTTTGGCAAGTGAAGTTGGAGTAAGCTGTGAATATGTGGCAAGGTAAACAAGAGCCTAGAATATTTGAAATCCAAACAATTTCAACATATTTGCCAGCTGGAGCATCAAGCTGACAATTAAAAATCACTGACTGAACATAATCAAATATAATAGTAACATAAATTTGGGAAGAAAACTATACAAGAAAGAATATGTCACATCAAGGTGTGTAACAAACTGTTAATGAGAAAATAAAACTCAGGAAACAACAGGGAAAAAAAATCCAAATAGGAAATGCAACAAAATAAACGGGTCTCAAGTGCTTCTTAAACATGTTAGCCAACAAACCATTCCGGTCATCCAAAAAACCACTTGACCCACAGGTTTCTAATCTTCTTGTTTATATTAGCCTTACATCTCAAAAATAACACTCATGACATATCAATTGTGCACCTAAGCCATCATTTTCTGCAAAGATTATTCTGTTTATACTCTGCTTGCCTGCTGCCAGCTGTTTGGTAAAACTCACTAATCCTTTCATTAGTCAATTATCTGCAGGATTCATTGCATGAGTGATTCCTGCCAAAAAGGTCAACAGAATGAACACAAATGCTCCACCCTATAGCTCATCAGCATTCTTTGATTATTTTCTTTTACAACAATTGTGTTGCCTTTAAGCTGTCTTTAGGTCCAGGACAGTCCCACATCAAACACAAAACAGAGAATAAATCTCAGTTTGGTGGGTTCTGTTCTACAATAAAGGCCATAACTCTATGGCAGACTGGAAGAAATGCACCAAAACCTCAGATGCCCTACCTGGCATTTCCTCAAAAGGCATTATTAACCTAGATATTAAGACACAGAATTTCTACCATACTTTAAAAATCAAAATTGTATTTCCCGTTCATAAAAGCAGCCAGCCAACGACAATAAAATGACAGACAGATAAAAATCCCCTTGGGTCTCTTTTCTCTATGACAAACAATCTCAGTTGCCTCAGCTGCTCCTCATAGCTCTTGTGCTCTAGATCCTTCAGCAGCCTCATTACCTTTCTTTTCACAGCCTCCAGGATTTCAGTGTCCTTCATTGTCATCCTTGCAGTGAGGACTCCAACACTGGACACAGTATTTGAGGTGCAGCCTCACTACTGATATTTCTGTTTCCAGTCACAGATGAACCTATAAATAGAGAAGAGTCTCATTAATTTCTGAGAATCTAAGTTCAACTAAACTTCAAAACTATTTTTTAACAGTTATCTTCTAAATTCAACGTGTGTATGACTTCCTTTAGGGTGAAGATCTATGTATAAATTACTCCATATTGTAATCTTACCAAATTCAGTGGAGGGTCCAGTGTAGGACAATGGAGATGATGAAGGAGGTGGAGCACCTCCCTTTCGAGGTCCCTTCCATTCCGTAATGATTCTATAATCCTATGATTCTACGATCAACGAGAAACTGACAGGTAAAATATCAGTATTGTGCAAATAATTCTGTGCTGGCTTACTGCAATTTTAAGGAAGGAAGAAGGCAATCCTCACTACACTCCACATGTTTTTGAAATCAAAATCTGTAATATTATCTGAACAAATGCAAATTCAAACCCGAATCAAGCCAGCTGGTAAGAACTTCATTACTTCATGGCCTGGTTTCCTTAAGAGTGCTTCCAAATTGTGGAGTCATTTGGTGTCAATGCACTTGATTTTCTTACTTGTCCAAGCACCCACCATGGTTAACATCTGTCCCTACATGGTGATTACTAGTATGCTTAGCCTCAAGATCACATTCTTTCAAATAAAATGTCTTCCTGGAATTCTCCTACAGATTTAATTACTGCTACATGAAGACGCAACATAAGCTACTACAAAATAGCAAAGATTAGATCCTTTGAGATTGCTACTCTACCTCTGTACTTAATTCAGAAACTTGCAAGAAATATGTTAAAGAATTTTGCACGGCTTTCATCATCAAACTCACACTATTTTTCCTCCTAATTTTTAACAAATAAGGACTTACTCAAACCTTTGTGCAAGAGGTGACAGAATCTTTTTTAAATGTTTGACCAGAAAATATTTTGAAAAGTCCAGATCTAACTTTTGAGTCTTTTAGGTTTTGCTTTAACGTTTTCAGTTATAAGCAGATGCAAAGTCTAGCTAGGCATTGGTTTAATCATGGAGTTATTTTCTACTTGTCACGTTCAATAAATATTCATTTATTCTTGGCTTTACCCATTACTTTGATGTGTTAAAAGAATTATTTTAAATTAATGAGATGTTATTTCTCTTTGCTGTATTCATATCATTACAGTATAGCTGATGTTGTTAATGCAAATGCTTTAATGTTCTCTTTACTAATAATTTGATAATTATCTAAGAATGAAATTAGAAGCTCCGATGAAAAATGGCAACAGAGATCACTGTGTACGTGCATTTCTTGTTCTCTCTCATTGCTCTGGAAATCCATTCATAGTGCAATCTCTAGAAATATATCTTAAATCTCAATATGACAGTTTACAGCTTTCTAAGAAACAGATTTCCTTTCATGCTGTGACAGATGTAAATACATCGGCCCTGCCTTTTGTGAAAGGTTTATCAATCTAATGGTTAGCAAGGATTGTCTACACTTACAAGAATAAAACAATAATTTTGACTATATTTAAAGGACTAGGAATGAAATGTGCAATCCATTATGTGACTAATTGCATCAAAAATGCCACAATTCAGTATTCCATCCCTTTTTAACTAGTGCAAACAGAAAACTGCACTATTTCTTACTGTCAAACCATATTACAGATTTTGTAATTCTCTTATCACTTGGCTTCTCTGGAACAGTCCTTGTTACAATTCTATCTGCAACAAGAATTTCTGCATCCTAGGCAATGAATTTATTGAGTTTGTACTGAAAAAGAATTTGTAATTATTTCTATGATGGAAAAAATGTATCAACACAATTCTAGTTGCTCATATGTTTTAATTTGTTTTACTTTTACATCTTATGTTAATTTGTGGACAATAAATTCTCTGTGGAACAGCAATGTGCTTGCGTGGCCAAGAAGGCCAATGGAATCCTGGGATGGATCAAGAAGAGTGTGTTCAGTAGATCAAGAGACGTTCTTCTCCCTCTCTACTCTGCCCCACAGAGGTCACATCTGGAATGTTGTGTCCAGTTTAAGAGGGATAGAGACTTGATTGAGAGATTTCAACAGAGGGCCATGAGGATGAGGATGATTAGGGGACTGGTGCATCTGCCTTATGAGGAGACATTGAGTTATCTTAGACTTTTCAACGTGGAAAGGAGAAGGTTATGAGGGCACTGTCTATAAATCCATGAATCAAGAAGAAAGTGACTTTTTTTTTTTTTTCTTCACTTGCACCCTGAGACAGGACAAGGGGCAATTTGTGTCAGTTTGAGGACAGGAAGTTCCTTCTCAATATGAGTAAAAGCTTCTTTACTGTAGACATTACTGAATTTCATTCCAGTGAATAGGCTGCCCAGGGAGGGTGTGGAATCTCCTTCTCTGGAGACATTTAAGACCAGTCTGAATATGTTTCTATGTCACCTGTCTTAGGTTTTGTGATCCTGCTCGAGCAGAGGGGTTAAACTCGATGACCCCTGGAGGTCCCTTCCAACTTCTAATGATCAGTGTATTTGTGTATGACTGTATGGTACATTGTGATACTTTATTTAGGTCTTTGGAACATAGTTTTTAAAACTTAGTACTAAACCCAACAGTAAGTGCTTTCTCTTTTCTCAGAAGTGTGGTATTTCTTTTTCGTACTGTGTCACTAGAGCCTTTGATGCTTTGGTGAGTCTGTCCTTTAGGTCCATTCTGCACTGATCTTGCTCACTTACTAAAGCCATATATAACATCTAGGAAAAAGATATATTTGTATATAGACCTGTGGACTAACTCAAAGTAGATGCCAACATTTAGGATTAATTCTATGAAGAGATGATAGATGTTTCTACTAGTAATCTCTTGGTACTGCATCACTACTAAAAAATAAATCATAAGATACCTGCTCCCATAAGTTCTGGGTATCCAGTATATTACAACACGTGGTTAGATTATTTTCTCTAGATTCTCCAAAATAATACTGTGAATGAGATTCTCAACTGGCCTACATTTTTGACCAAAATCTGTGATCTTCTTCAACCAGAGTCTAAGTACCAAGCTGATGCTCCTGCTTGTTTGAGTTGATTAAGAAAGTGACAGAAAAAATACATATGAATTTTCAGTGATATCACAGAAAAGCAATTACAGACCCTGACAAGTTTTGGCTTTAGACTACAACAGTTTCTGCCAAATATGTAATCCCAGGAAATAGCATAACTGACTATAAAATGTGCATGTGTAATTGTATAACCATATGAAAAATACATTCTTTGTTTACTTACTTTTTGATTAGTAAAGCTAAGCTGTAAACTTAGCTACTACAGAATTCGTGGTAGCTTGGATAAAGCAAATAGATGTTTTGTGTGCTATATATGATGTGAGGGTTTTATTTCGGTTACGAGTGATGCTGAGGAGCTGCTGAAAGCAGGTTAATTTTAAATACAATACAGCAGATTTCATTATCACAAAAACAATTTAAAAATGAAACTAAATAAAAGTTCTTTTTTTCCTAAATACCAATGTCACAGAATCACAGAACATTAGGGATTGGAAGGGACCTCGAAAGATCATCTAGTCCAATTCCCATGCCACAGCAGGATCACCTAAACCAAGTCACACAGCAACACATCCAGGCAGGTCTTAAACATTTCCAGTGAAGGAGGCTCCATAATTCCCCTGGGCAGCCTGTTCCAGTGCTCAGACACCCTCACTGTGAAGACTATGTTCCAGTTTACGCCCATTGTCCCATCACCAGATGACATTGAGAAGAGCCTGGCTCCATCCTCCTGACACCCACCTTCACATATTTATAGACATTAATGAGGTCACCCCTCAGTCTCCTCTTCTCCAACTTAAAGAGACCCAGCTCCCTCAGCCTCTCCTCAGAAGGGAGATGATGAAATTCCTTCATCATCTTTGTGGCCATGCGTTGGACTTCCTCCAGCAGCTCTGTGTCCTTGAACTGAGGAGCCCAGAACTGGGCACAATACTCCAGGTATGGTCTCACCAGGGCAGAGTAGAGGGGGAGAAGATCCTCTCGTGATCTGCTAACCACCCCCCTTTTGATCTACCCCAAGATGCTGTTGGCACTCTTGGCCACAAGAGCACATTTCTGGCTCATTGTCATCCTGCTGTCTTCCAGGACCCCCAGGTCTCTTTCTCCTACACTGCTCTCAAACACGTCAGTCCCCAGCCTATACTGGTACCTGGGGTTGTTCTTGCCCTGATGCAAGACTCTACACTTACCATGTTATAGTTCTTTCAATTTCTCTCTGCCCAGCAGACATGCAAGAACATACTTTTCTTTCCATAGAGACATATAAAGATGAGAATGAAAAGTGTACATTCAGTGAAACAACAGTGAGCCCAAGCTTTTCTAGAACAAATGAAATACCTCTTCCTCTGATCAAGAATCTGACAGCTTGTGCCCTGAGTTTCAAATCTCCTTCACCTGCATCCTGTATTAAGGAAGGCAAATTCTCTCACAATAGTACTAACTAAAAGATAAGAAATTGGCCCAGCATTTCTGAGAGAATTATATGACTTTTAGAACATAAAAGGTTCCACAGACATCTATTTTATTTTTTCAAAGTCCTATTCTTCATGAACTTTACTAATGTGTTTCAATTGCGATTCTTTTCCTGCTGTTAACTTAGTCATGTTAGAAAAGTCTCACACTTTGTAGAAGTGGACTAACTCATTCAACTCTCACACTGATTGCATGGACTGTATCACTAAACTTCCGAAGTTCTGAAGCTGAAGCACAAAACCTGGTATACCCTAAAAGCTACAGAGGGTCACTTACTTCCATAGTAATAGTTTAAAACTATTTCATCTTCTGTTGGAAGAGGCTTTGCCATTAAGAATGCCTCCACCTTTCTCATGAGATCCTGTTAAATACTGAAAGGCTGTGATAAGTTCTAGAAACCTGCTTTCTTCCAGGATGAAAAAAAACCTATTCTGTCAGTCTGTCCTCATAGCAGAGGTGCTGAATCTCTCTGATTGTTTTTAAGGCCTTTCTCTGAATTGACACCCTTTTGCAGATGTTTTTCCACGTTGTCTTTCCTTGACCATTTTCCTTAAATCTTTTCTAATTACTTACAATAATTTATCTTGATGAGCTATGATAATCTGTCAGAATTTATTGCTAATGCATGCACTAAGACTCCTTTTTCTTTAGAAGCAGTTTCACAGTCCTATGTACAGGATAGAGATCCCCACCTTCTCCCACTCTTGATCACATGTCCTTAGTACCACCACTGCATGCACCAGTAATTAGACCACTGGCTGAACAGGGTGAACTAGCCCCTTATGTGCACTGCTACAGGTGGTCTAGAGAAGTTGTGGAGTTTCCTTCTGGAGATATTTAAAACCTGCTTGGGTATGATCCTGTGAACCCTGCTCTAGGTGAACCTGCTTTAGCAGGAGAATTGGACTATATGATCTTCAAAGTTCCCTTCTGACCTCTTTCATTCTGTGAAATGCCATGTAACATTGGACACAAAACCTTCCCTCCCAACCCCTTTCCTTTTCTCGTAGTGGTAAGTACACATCTATCATTAAGATGCTAAAAAATTGAATTTTTTCAGCTTGCAGCCCTGTTTTCTACTGAAGTTAACACAATTTGTTAGCAGATAGTTTTCATCTCAAATCATGTTCTTATTAGCAACAATGGTATAGATTTATGAAATCTCAACTAGCAAATCAGTTTTCATGACAGTGGCTCCTTATTCTAGTGTACTGCTACCAAGCAGCCAGAAATGTCTCTTATTTTTGCAACCCTTTTGTGCCACTCATTCCCATGAATGAATAAGTTAATGACATGAAAACTGTCCTTGTGTGAAATCTCTGTGTGTTTTATGCATGGCTGTCGTTTTCCTGAACAAGCAGTGGCTCTGGGGATCAGTGTGAGGAAGAGGACTGATCACAACACAAGGAAAAGGTCTCTGCTCTCTTCACCTCAGTCAGTAGCACATCTTGCTCCAAGAACTTTGGCTCTACTTTTGTGCCAGCAGCATGAACTTGAAGATATATTTGGGAAAGTATCAGCTAAGCACCTTTCTATCCCTCTTCCTTGATGAGTATTTGATTATTGCACACAAAGGTAGTGTCATCTATATTTTTTTTTGTTTCATTAGCCTATAACATTTTGCTATGCTCTCTATGGAGCATCCCTTACAGAGACGTGCTCTTCCTTTGGAGGCATTTACAAATACAGTCGTAGATTTTACGGTGACTCCCTGGGCTCATGCTGTTAACGGTCTTTTATCTCTAAAGACTGCCTGTCTTTTTGCAAGAATGTGGGTATTCCTTTTCTTCCCCTATTAATCAGGGAAGATTTATAAGCCCCCATCTGTGTCATCTTTCCTCCTTAGCAATAGCAGATTATGACAAAGGTTTCAATGACAAGATCAGCTTCAGAAAATTTTATTTGCACATTCAGACTTTTATCGCCCTGAGCTGTGCCAGTGACTTCAAAAGGCACTCAAAATAAGGTGCATCCTCCTGAACACACTCATAAACATTTGTATTTTACAGAACATCTATTTATTGAAGTGCTTAAGTGCATATGAAATCAAGAATGTTATTTATGTATTAGGCAGCATTAGCTTCCCAATGCTGTGGCACTGAGGTGCCGTAAGAACTAAGTTCAGTAATATTTGGAGAAAATGTCTGCTGTGGAACACAGCTGTGACTTGCATCTGCTATTCATTTCATGTCTCAATCTATCGGTTAGTTATACTATGAAGTGGTCTAGAGTGATTGCTCAGTTACCTTAAAAAATAAAGCAGTTGTCAGACTGATTCACTGATCTTCACTAGGGAAACAAGCATGAAGTAAAGATACTGATGCCACCCTGAAATCCTGCTTGTCTGTTAAGGGGGCTTCTTCATTTCACACACCTAATTTACCTGTATTCTCTGACAGTCAGATTAGTTCCTAGATGCTAGCAATTAACAGTGGCTTTAAACAAATATAAGTGGGAGAAATGTATACAATTTGACAAAAGCAGAGGAGACTTTTCGGCACAGAGAACTTCTCATCAAAGTATAACCTTGTCCATTTTCCAGACCCAGCCAGAGGAATAAGAGTAATAGATTCAAAATTAAATATTTATTGTAAACTACACAAAATAGATGAATGTGTGTGCCACAGGAGTGAGGGCTTTTTCTGTCTTGAGGACTTACACATAGTTGCAACATTATTAATGGAACCGCCTAAAAATGATCATTCTACAAGATGAATGGTATCTCAGTTCCTCATTAGTATTGTAATATTTTTCTCAGCTTCTAAAGCGAAAAAACCAACCAATAAATAGTGGACAATATTTCAGGAACCTAATATTTTTCAGGACACTTGCACGGGCAGTATCTTTAAGAAAGGGACCTTTGTTGCTAATGATATTGAAAATAACTTCAGATTTGCAAGCCAAACATAGAGTGCCCAACAATAAACTCAATCAATAATATGTGGCAAAAATAATAAGAACAAATGTTTAATCAGGTATTCAAAAATTTTTTAGATTTTAAAATTTGTTCTTGAAACCCATAAACATTGGCAACCATAGTGGTAGAATTGTGTCTCTTTATAGTATATTGGAACTTGAGAAAGTGGGGGGACCAGTTTTGAGGATGAAGAATTTTTAGCTTCCATAATATTTACAGTTTTTATGTATCACTTGCAATACAACGTTCCTCAAAAAGACAGACACTAGCAACTTAACTATTAATTTCTTTCACAAAGTCTCACTTAAAGACTCACATTTAAAAACAAACCAAACAAATATTTTTAGTTTACTAGGGGACACACACAGATGCACTGATTGATAGGGGTTGGAAGGGACCTCCAGGGGTCATCGAGTCCAACCCTGTGCTTGAGCAGGATCATAAAGCCTAAGACAGGTTACACGGAAAAGCATCCAAAGGGGTCTTAATAGTCTCTGGAGAAGGAGGCTCTATGCTCTCCCTGGGCAGCCCATTCCAATGTTCTGTAACTTTTACAGTAAAAAAGATTTTTCTCATATTGAGATGCAACTTCCTGTGCTTCAGCTGACACCCATTGCCCCTTGTCCTGTCACAGGGCACAAGTGAAAAAACATTGTCTTTCTTCTTGACACCCAATCCTCATGTATTGGATAGCAATGGATCCGGATCAGATGCTTAGCATGATATTAGAGAATTTTTATCAGGGATCTAACAAACTTGTAACCTTTCCCTTTCTATTAAAACTAATAAGGCCACTGAGTATACCTCACAACATGGCTCCAATTGCTTGTACTTGTTAAAGCTCAGCTCCCTGTAGCTCAAGTGGAAATAGCCATGTATGACCACTGCAAATTCCTCCCTACTGTAGTGATCACCAGTAGTGATCTCTCACTACCCAGGGAACAAAAACCCGACTGTTTATTCTCTATTGTTAAATCTCAGTTTGTACTGAGTGCTGCCATTTAGATCTTTTCATTAGGTTTGCAAAATCCCTTATGTTTCTCTTTCTGTATTACAGACTAGTAAGCCTTGAAGAACATTCCCTGAACAACAGACATCATTCTCCCTTTTAAAATGCTTAACACACTTTATATATTGAAAAGTTAATTTCAGTTAGTTTTCTGTATTTTAGTCCTTAGCAAAACATCTCCAAGTAGCAACTTTGTGAAACTCTTCACATAAATCAGGTATCCTAAAGACACTCAAAACTTAATCATTTAATTCATGATTTCTTGGAGGAAAATGTGAGTGCATGTATAATACTTCATTACAATATTGATTTGCAACAGCTTCTGTCAACCAGAGAGACACAGAATAATCTGATCTACTCTTATCTGTTTACTGCCTTAGGCAGCATTCACAGAAGAACCAGATTCCCAGACCACTTTGGTGATACCCTTCAAGGCAGAAAAGGATTTAATATAATCTTTTGCTATCTGCAAAGACTTTCAATTCAACAGGAAGCCTTTTCTGAAAATACTTATTCTATCTAATGGTAATTCTTTAAGGATTTATGCCAACAGTGGATAACAACTTAAGAGAGGAGCATTTAGAATATAGATTTATGGAATATGCTTAGGGCTTATGCAGAATATAACTGAAGACTGGGATCTAACTGGGATCCAAATGCTTCTTTGATTCAATAGCATTAAACTTTTAAAGACCAGACTTTTCTCATCTCAGTGGATAGGCATAATTTCAACAAGCAGAATATATCTTTGCTTTACAACAAGCTGCTACTTTGATGCAATTCCAGTTACTGCAAAAGATGGAATAACTTAAAAACTTATAGAATATAGAATCTCTGTTCTATACTCGTCTATATAGAATATCATCACAGAATCATAAACGGAAGGGGTTGGAAGTGACCTCTAGAGATCATCTAATCCAACCCTCTGCCAGAGCAGGTTCTCATAGAGTAGCTCACACAGGGATATGCCCCATAGGGTTTTGGATGTCTGCAGAGATGGAGACTCCATAGCCTCTCTTGGCAACCTGTTCAGTGTTCTGTTACACTCACCATAAAATACATTTTCCTTATGTTCAAATTGAACTTCAAATTCAATAACTTCCTTTTGAATCTCCTAACGTTACTTTGAGATGTTTAGGTGTCTGCCACCCAAACATTTTCCTGAACATTCCTTTCTTCCTGATCATAGTACAGGACTGAAACTGAGAAATTAATATTGGTATGTACCTTCACAGGGTTCCATAACCTAATAACTGATAATGCTAGAATAGATTTATGGTGGTAATCTAAGCTGCTTTTCTCTATAATGCAAGTCATAATATTTACATTAAATAGCTCCCATTGAAAATGAAAGGAAAACCTAATGTTGATTAAAAATTGCCACTAACGGATGTTTAATATTAATAGTGACATTCATTTAGGGTTCATTTAATGTCACCAAAAGACAGGCCTGTGGCATCTATAAATCAAAAAATATACTGAAAAGGATATAATTAGTATTTGTTAGCCTTGAACATAAATATAAAACATGTAACTAAAACCAGTACTGAAACATTATTTATGGCATAGCCAGAGAGAATTTTCCATGTTCATTCAGTTCTATGTTCCTCACTATTAGAAGGACATTGAAGTCCTACTGCCAGTGCAAAGGGCAATGAAAGTGCTGAAGGATCTAGAGCACAAGAACTATGAGGAGTGGCTGAGGAAACTGGGGGTGTTTAGCCTGGAGAAAAGGAGGTTCAGGGGAGAGCTTGTCATTCTCTGCGACTACCTGAAAGGAGGTTGTAGCGAGGTGGGTGTTGGTCTTTGTTCCCAAATAACAAGTGTTGCTAAGCACGTGCAACAAAGCAAATGCAAGTAAGCATCATGCAGCCACTTGTTTCCTCCACCATCCCCTCCCTAGATAAGATGGGAAAGAGAATAGAGATTAAATCCTCCTTTTCGCAGCCTTTTAAGTGAAAGACAAAAAGGGAGAAGAAAAAACATTAACAGCAATAGTACTCATGAAAGAAACATCAGACTCCTGTCAAAAAATAGCTTAATGCCTCAAATATTGGGAGCAAAGAGAGGAGATGGGGAGTAGCACAGCAGCTTTGCAATGTTTTTAATTTATTCCATGCTTACGGAAACATGTTGCCCAGAGAGGTGTCAGAGGCCCCATTCCTGGAGATATTCAAGAACAGCTTTGATGAGGCTCTGAGCAATCTAGTTAAAGATGTCCCTACTCACTGAAAGGGGATTGGACTAGATGACCTTAAAAGTTCCTTCAACCACAATTAATACTATATTTTTCCTTCTTGAGTAGTAACACGTAAGTTCCCCAACAAGCCACTGCATTATAGAAACTCCAGGAGTGCTAAAACCTGTCTTTCCTGTTTTAGGCTGCCATGTTTCAACAACAGATTTGTAAGAGGCAATGCCATGCTCTAAATTTGCTAAGATTTTACCTTCTCCCCTGCCACGTAACTTTTATTTTCAAGGAAACAAGAGTTGTCTTCTACAATCTGAAAAATAAAAATGAGGATCAGCTCATTCCAATTAACTGTCTCTCCTCTAAAAAAAAACCCCAAACTTTTAATGAAACTTTATGGCATTGTAGTGACTGTGGAATATATTCTTCCTTAATAATTGTTTATTACTATAAATCAGGCAGAACATTGTGAGACTTGAAGGACTGAGAAATAGGGTGATTCTTATAGATTAATTTAATACTGTCATAGTGATCTTTTAGCTGGATATTTCCTTACCTACACCCCCCCCCAATCTTAACGACATCATTTTATACAATATTAACAACAATCATGTGTCCTTGCTTACATTACCCTAAGTACCTGAGTATTTCACCATTTAAGGTGACAAGCACACATTGACACTTCAGCTGTCTGGAGATTCTTATTCCTCACTATGTACATGAAAGCAGCTAGAAGTCCTGTACTGACATTACTGGCAGAGCCATTTCAGCTTCTATTTCAGTAAGTGACATGTCTTAAAGGTGCTGCAATAACTGCCATTCATTTAGTAACAAAGTGCTCTACGGACCCTTCTTAGAAGCTCCTAGGACTGTCTCTCACACAAGGAAAGAAGTTCAGAGCAGTTCAGCATGAAGAAACGGAAAACATGGAGATTCTGCATATTTTGGTTCTTAAGTATGCTCCAAGAAGTGTCTCATAGCATTTACAGAGGCAGCTCTGCTTATTAACTTCTTCTTAAGATTTATGTGGGTTTATTTTGAGTGTAACTAATGGTGTATCTAATCTATACACCATTAGTTATTGTTGACAGCACAAAAGCTTTGTTTGCAAATAAGTTTAGTTAATTACACTGATAAAATAACTTCTTCAAGGTTAATAAATGCCTTAGCAGTGTTTGACTGCTTTCAAAACAAAAAAGGTGCAGCTGCCGAAATTCACCCTTGAAACAAACATTTGTGAATTGCACAAGGGCGAGGTTTCAATTCCCTTTTTTAAGTATGTTAAGCTGTTTTCACATTTCTATGTTATTCCCAAGCAATATGATTTCTAAACTTCAAATTAGCACAATTCCTAGGCTGTTAACAAATAACCACTCATTACAAGCTGCTTTCTTACTTGAATATCATGCAGATACCTGACTAACTCATAAGAGTGATCAACAAAGGCTCGTCTCATGAAAAGTGTTCTACTAAATCATCGTGACCTACTCACCTCTGAGAATTTTAGCCAAATCTTTTACAGAATTGTATTTTATATTTGTATTTTTAACAACATATTTGGTGCAAAACACTAATGCTGCAGGTGATGCTACGGATGGCTCAACTGTTAAAAATTAATAGTCTTTTAGGATATGCTCATTAGCTCTCTTCATAGTGTCCAAACTTAGCCTCCCTCATAGCACTGAGATAGTATGCATTAAGTTCTTGGTCTGCATGAGTCATGTTCCATTCCTTAGTTTTGAGATAACTGCACTTACATAGCCAGATATTTTCTAATCCAAATGACTGTGTTATTTCTGATTTATGAATTATTCACTCAAATTATTGCTAATTATTTCCAGAGTAGAATATGTAAGAATGTTTGTATTAGAAATGTGTAAGTACAAATTAACTTCTGTCCAAAGCAGTTGTTTTATAACAGCCTTATATACAGAGATAATTATAGAGTATAGTAAAACATTGAAGCAATATAGTGGAAGAGAGAAGCTCTGTCAAGAGACAACCCTGTGTAACTAATTTTAAAGTTAAACTGGTTGAAATCTTCTATTTCTTTTTTTTTTTGTTGTCGTTTTGTTTCATTTGGTTCAATATATTTTTCTTAAAATGAAATGTAATAATTTCACATAAAATCTTGTGGCTTGTTATTTGAAAACAAGGAAAGATCTCATAGTAGCATCACAACTAAGATGCTAACAGGTATTAAAGACTAGATCTAGTTTACTGTTTTGAAGCTGGACAATTCAGTATTCATGTGGTTTATCCAGATGTTTATTACATCCTTCATCACACATTAAAACATACAGAGTTTTCTATCTCCTAAACTTGTTATTATGAAAACCACTTAATACTGATTATGATTTTCAGTCATCTTAAAACTGATAATTCTTCTCTAATGCTCAGTTTAGGAGGAAAAATGGATGGGGTATTGAAAGAACAATCTTTTAAAATATTTTTTTTAAAAACTCGGGTGTGATGATGAAAGACTAGTCTGACTTTTAATAGAAAGGAGTTTGTCACGAGCAGCTTTTCTTTGTCTTAAGCTAAAAAAGGCTCTGGAAAACACTCACCACTTATGGGTATCACACTGAATGAAATGTACCCAGTTATAGAACTAGTGGCAAAGCACCATTTGTCTAAGTCACAGAGTACTTTAGCATTAGGTGAATAAGTTTATTTGCATGTTCCTACTATGATTAGCAGCCTGAGCAATTAAGACACAATTCTGCTCTACATTTGGTGGAGGGACAACCCTGCAAACACCTGTGTCACTGAAGGAGTCAGACGTTTTCCACTGGTAGACCATATTCCTCTCAATTAGGTGCACCAACATGAAGAGGACAGGGAGGATGAGTAGGCAAATAAAGAATGACAAGCACCAAAGTGTGAAGACATTTAATATTAAGACTCATTATAATATTGTAACATCATTACCAGAAAGGTTTACAGCTCGGATAAAGGTTATAGCCTGGGATGCTTGAGAAAACATAATAATGTAATGGTGCTACCAAGGGAAATAATTCCTTACTGGCAAGCAAAGCATGCACTAATACAGCACTTGCTTATGATTGAAAATACAGGAAAATTAAGATATCACCTGGATAGGATCAGCAATCATCTATGTTGTGGTGTGTTCAAGACCACAATTAAAGATAAAAGAAAAAACAAAGCAGCTAGGTCTTGATGACATCTCAGATAGAGTTTGCCAGACAATGGATAGCTTAGGGAAAATGGAAAAGGGTTTATCAACTCTACAACTGTGAAAAGAAGAAAAGGTTAAGCAAGTTAGTGCACACAAACTAGAAACTATGTCACAAATGCCATCACATATTCTGAGAAAAATACAATGGGAGATTACTATTGTATCGGTCCTTGGTTGTTTGCATCAGAGACCTGTAGAAAGAACATGTCAATCAAGCAGAAACGGGTACCACCATCCTCTCTATTATTCATGTATCACCATTGTCATCTGAAGACATTGGTACCCTCGGCTGTCCAGACTGGCAAACTCTTCAATTCAGCACCCTTTTCTTCAGGAAAATGCTGATCGAGCAGGCCCAATTCCTCAACACCTGAACTGCATCTCTCGATGCAGGAGACATGCTTTCATACAGGACTCGGTGTCTGTCTTCCATGTCCAAGGTTTAAGGATTGCCAACTCTTTCTGCTTTCTTCAGCTAAGCACAAAGGAATTCTCAGATGTCTCTCTCAAGGCTCCTTCTCTCCGCAATACTCGAGCATCCCCAGCTCTTCTCAGTGGCAGAAATGACAAACGGTCTCTCTTCCTGCTGATCAGTGTTTTCTGAGATAGTGGTGACAACCACATGGCCCTGGCCATGTATGGGATTCAATATGGAGACTGAGCACATGGCTGCCTTAGCAGGGGCCCACTGTGATTTCACAAACATGTCCACAAGGGTTCCATCACCCTCACCGCTCCTCTCTCTTCCTGTCTCAGTTCTGGGGGAAAGGGAAGAATCCTTCAGCTCACCGTGGGTCTGAATGGCTGCTCTGTGGTGGGGGCAGATTGGCACTAAGTTCTTGCTTCTCTGGTCTATGGTGCCAGCCTGGAGCTGGACAGGGTCGAAGCTGGGAGCCAGCACTGGAGCCAGAGCCAGGGCTGAGACCAGGCCTGGAAGCTGGCACTGGGCCAGGGTCAGGGCCACTAGTCTCCACCCCGCCGTCTACAAGAATGCAGCAGGCCCACTGCACCCACTCCATCCCATCTTTGGTGGGGGAAGTGTGGCTGGGAGCAGCAGAACCACAGCAAGCTGCGACTAGCTGTCTTCCCCACTGCCTTCCTGAGGCAGAATGGGGGCCTGGGTAAGCAGACCTGTTGTCCCCAAACTGCCTACAGAAGGGCTACAGGGCCGTGGTCAGTCATCATGAGCTTCCCCATCCCATCTTCCCACCCCAACTCTGGAAATGGTCGGTGGTTCTGGAGCTGGGAGGAAGATCCCAGCCAAAAGAGGCAGAGCCATGATGATCAGCCCCGTTTATCTTGTCACCTAGCCCACACCTCTCCAGGGCATGTACCTGGGACAATTCTCTTAAAGCAAAATGCATCTTTTTCCTCATGAAAGCACAAATCTATACATCTGAAAATTCTGGTAGTTTTCAAACTGTAACATATGTAATGTAGGGAATAAAGTTTTTCTGGAGCTGTGTGAGGTTTCTGAGCCTGCAGGACTGCCAGCCAGCGTAAAAGGTAGGCTGGGCAACAATAGGAGCATGAACCCCACTCCCACAGCCATGGGTGTCAGGCATGCCTCTCCCTGGGGGCAGGCCAAAACTAAGCCGGGATGTGAGTCTGTAGATGGGCCCAGCTCAATGGGACCCATAGTTGAGCAAAATTCTTTTACTTGAATAAGTAACTTTTAGACATGTAATATTATGTTGGAGATATTCCAAAGAATTCTAGAATTTACTGGAATGATCTACATTTTACACACCTGATACTGGGGAACACTGACAAGTAAGTTTTGAACACATATCTGTGTTTTAACTTGGGGACAGAATGAGCACTGAAACCAGATCAGAGTACTGTTTCAATCCTGCCTGTGATCCTCTAAATGCTGCTATATGTATTATAAACAATGGGAAAACATAAAACTTGCAGAACCCCACAGCATTCAAAATAGAGAGCATCCCTATCCTAAAGCTGTGCATTTGGAACATTTATAGAAAAATATCCTTTTCCTCTTGGAAATATATAAGAGGAAGGAAATCTTTTATCAGGATTAGGACTGTGAAGTCACTTCACAAGTCACCTGTGAAAGCCAATAACTAATGCATAGACTATTTTCTTCTATATTTTTTCCAAACAGAAGCAAAACACTGAGCACTGGTTATTAGCTTTGCCTGAAGTATGAACTCTGACCATCTAACTCCCACATAAATGCTTCTTCTACTTAAATTAAAACTGCTTCTAGCATCTTAAACTTGTTTCTCATCTCTACCACAGCTTATTCCTATCTGCTGCCTTAAATATTTTAGCATTTCCTTTATCAGGATTGCTAACAATTCTATGTCTGCTTTAAGAAAGCCAAACAAAGTCAATGCCAAAATTATGCAATTACACTGATGCTAGTCATAGAAGTCTTCTTTTTTAACTGGAAACTAACAAAACAAGCCCAGTGCCTGAACAGAAAAGATACCATCTCATGTTAAGGCACTGTGTGGGTTGGGGGATCTCCAGGGAGTGCAAACCTAGGGTGAGGGGCAGACAGGTTCTGTCCCACCATCTCAGTTAGGAGCAGGGCAGCCAGGGATGTGCCAGGGGTAGCACCAGCCCTGAGCATCTGGCACCTTCCTTGAGATGCGCCAGTGCTGGGCTGGAATGTGGGTGGGACAAATGACTGGACAGGACAGGTTGTCAGGAGCTGGAGACTGGTATTTCTGGGGCAGAGACAAGTAGCCCTAAAGAGCTGAAAATAGCAGCTAGCAGGAGCACAGGGAGAGGCTGGGCAGGGAAAGCAGTATCTCTTATTGCTCTGAGGCCCAACATCTTGTAATTCATGGAGAAATGCAAAGGAAGTAAGAGATAACTAATGTTTCCATCAACCCTATTCTAGCAGGGTACAACTTGATAGACAGCACAGAGTGACAATGGAAACCTTTTGTTCAAAACTTGAAAATAAAACAGGAGAAAAGGGTTTTAAAAACACAAAGCATACTTCATCAATAGAGCTTCAGTCTCAGTATCACAACTGACTCTGAAAATAATCTGTTGCTTGGCCCTGTTACTTGTGTGTAGTTGAACTTCTCAACAGGAAGATTAGTATAAGCAGAAATAAATGTTAAGCAGACAGAAATAATACAGATTGCTGAGACTGTACTGCATAATAATCTGCCCTTATTATAATCAACAAGATTATTTACTAAAAGTTCCAATTGCAGGACTATTTTTCAGTTGCCAATTTTTTGGTGCTTTGCATTCATTTACATTTATGCAACCTGACCGAAAGGAATGCAGTTGCACAAATTAATTTGAAGGCAGTACTTAGCCAGCAAAAGACATTAATATCAGTGATCCATGAGTCAGTTAGAAAAAATCCAAACTTCCTGATCTTAGCCTTAATTTAAAGGGCTGGCACTCAGAAAAGCATTTCATTGGTAAACTGAAATAATTTGAGTGAGAAATTATGGGGGGAAGAAACCCTATTGAAAGCGACAATATGGTTTTTGTAGAGAGTTTTCAGAACAGACTTGCACTTCAAGAATTAATCACATCCTGCTGCTTATTCTCTACTTGAAGGCAAAATGCTCCATTTTGATATTACAATTGGTTGCCATAGAAATGATAATCAGGTAAAGAAAAAAATAGACTATTATTTCAGGTGAGGTATAAACTGCAGGAACCCTTGAAAACATAGAGCTTTCTTCTTTATAAGCATCAGTCATAATGTATGTTAGGAACAAGAACGTTACAATTATTTCAACACACAATTCGATAAATGAAGTTAAATAGCATGTTTTTCATTTTAGAAACCACAGATCCATTTAGCTGCAAAGAAAAAGTGATAGGGTAGAACACTGTTATTTATGCATTAACTGTGGAAAACCAAATTATAAAAGTACATCTTAAAGTCAGCACATACACACAGACAAAATCTAATCAATCTGACCATAAGCACCCACCTCTACAAACAACAAACAAATCACAAAACCCCCCCAAATAGTCACAGATCAATAGATACTGGTTTGCCACCTGAGATCTACAGGTTCCTTGCTTTAAAAATAAGAATATGTATCTAGGGGTTTTTTGCATAGTTAGATATGACTGGTTTTTTTGTAAACATTATGAAGGAAAGAATCCGGATTGTGTCAGAATTTATACACTCGAAGAAAAATATCATAGTAATGAAAAGCACATTCAGCTACTGCTTTGCTCACACCACTAATTCTTGCCTGGTGTACCACAAGAACAATGCAGCCAGCCTACAGCATGCAGCTATTTAGGTGTTTAGGATCTGACTGCAGGTGACCTTAACTTTTCTTGTCTTCTCTAGTAGGTCCAGACCCCTATCTCCTTTTACAGATACACATCTGAACACACAGTAGGATTGGAAAAAAAGGTTGACTATATTTGGTTGGCATGGCATGGTTTGCACATAGTTACCATACAAGTAAGCAATTCCAGCTGGAGAGAGGAATGAGACTATGTGAAGAAGAAGAGTGAGGAGGAGGTGCTTCAGGCACCAGCTGCAGTCCATGAAGGTCCTTGTTCGAGCAGATGTCCACCTGTAGCCCATTAAGTACCCCACACCAGAACAGGTGGACATATTCTGAAGAAAACTGCAGCAGAGAGGAAAACAACTTCTCTAGACCTACTGGCCACACACTTCTTAATGCACCCCAGAACACTATTGGCCTTGGCAGCAAGGGCAAGCTGTTGGCTCATGGCCAGCTCACTGTCTATCAGAACTCCAAGATCATAGGATCATAGGATGTTAGGGGTTGGAAGGGACCCAAGAGATCATCGAGTCCAACCCCCCTGCCGGAGCAGGACAAAACTAGCTAACACAGATCACAGAGGAACACATCCAGGCAGGCCTTGAAAGTCCCCAGAGAAGGAGACTCCACGACCTCCCTGGGGAGCCTATTCCAGTGCTCTGTGACCCCCACAGTAAAGAAGTTCCCCCTTGTGTTGAGGC
>VXBP01002276.1:0-52157 GCA_013400115.1 Rhinopomastus cyanomelas | reverse complement strand
TCATCTGGTTTCTCTGTGCCCAGCCCTCCAGTCTGTCCAGGTCTCTCTGGATGGCAGCACAGCCTTCAGCCCTATCAGCCAAGCCTCCCAGCTTGGTGTTGTCAGCAAACTTGCTGAGCAGGCACTCTGTGCCCTCATCAATGTCATTGATGAAGATGCTGAACAAGACCGGCCCCAGCACCGATCCCTGAGGGACACCACTAGTCACAGCTCTCCAGCTGGACCTAGCACCCTTGATCACCACCCTCTGAAGATCTTTCTTGTCAGGGCAAGTCTCCAACAGGTCTACTCCTAACCTTTACTGCTTCATGGGGTTGTTCCTCTACAGGTGCATGACCCTACACTTGCTACTGTTGAACCTTATTAGGTTCTTCTTTGCCCAGTTCTCCATCACACCAATGTCATGTGGATAGCAGCACACTCCCCTGGTGTGTCAGCCACTTTTCCAGCTTTATATCATCATCAAACATGCTGAGGGGACACTCTGTTGCCTTGCCCAGGTGGTTAATGAATATGTTGAACAAGACCAGACCCACCACTGACCCCTGGGATACACAGCTGGACACGGGTCTCCAGTGGGATCCTGCACTGTTGATAACGACTCTCTGAGCTCTGCTACATAACCAGCTCTCTCTTACACAACTAACCTCACAGTCTGCTCATCCAAGCTACACTGCATGATTTTCCTAATGAAGATGTCACGGGAGCCAATGTCAAAAGCCTTGTTGAAGTCAAGGAAGATAACAGCCACTGCTCTCCCCTCATCTACCTAGGGCTCAGTTTTCATGAGAGCTGGCTTTATTAGTGAAGACTGAATCAAAGAAAGCATTCAATAACTCTGCCTTCTTTGTGTCTTCTATTCATGTCATACATCATAATAATGAAGAGAGTATTTCCATAAGTGAGGTGTCTTCCAAACTAGGTACATACTCCTTTCTCCAATATTCAGTATGATAATGCTCATTGTTGATAGGTTTGGATATACATTTCTTTCCATTACTTCTTCTGTTCTGTGCTCTGACAACTCTTGTTTTACCTTTTTAGTATCCTCCTTGAAATAATCTCCCTTTATTTGACTATTATAATTACTTCTTCCTTGGGCAACTAACATCTGTTTTGTAGTTTCCTAAAATGGTAATGACAAGCACCTGCAAATCATATTTCCGATGCTTCCACTTTTCACTCCTATTTTCACAGTCTCATTAGAGCCTAGTCCTGAATGTTATGTCCCTGTTGAATTCATGTATTTATTTGCAAACCTGTCACGTGGGGATTTGTTATGCAGTACTCTTATTTTCACTAACACTTTTGCAGCTGATATCAGGAAGTTAAACATGTCAAAGAATGGATCCTTATAGGGGAAGGAAAAAAGACATCTTCTGTGAATGGCAAAATCCATTGCAAGAAAAGAGACTTATTTCCTGTCAGAATCAAGATTGGTGATTAGCTACATAAATTTCCCAAAAACTAAATGTTGTTGTTGAATATAGATTATTATGTAAATATGATAGCCAGAGAGTCTCCTAGGACAGCGTATTAGATGAGTAGGCCATGTTCACACATATTTCACTGCTGGAGATCTTCTCCAGTAATTAAAATCAGTGTAAATTAGGCTAAGAACTTCTTTCTAGGATGTATTTTTTTTTTCCATTTTTAAACCAGCATACATGAAGTTTGTTTATTCACGAAGTGAAAACTGGTGTCGGATGGACAAGCAGCACTACTGGTGTTCTTAAGAATCATAGAATCATAGAATCATAGAATCATAGAATCATTACGGATTGGAAGGGACCTCGAAAGATCATCTAGTCCAATCCGCCTGCAACAGCAGGATCACCTAAACCAAGTCACACAGGAACCTGTCCAGTCGGGTCTTGAACATCTCCAGAGAAGGAGACTCCACAACCCCCCTGGGCAGCCTGTTCCAGTGCTCCGTCACTCTCACCGTGAAGAAGTTCCTTCTCAGGTTGATGTGGAACCTCCTATGTTCCAGCTTACAACCATTGCCCCTTGTCCTATCACTACATGACACCGAGAACAGCCCAGTGCCATCCTCCTGACACCCACCCCTCAAATATTTGTAGACATTAATGAGAACAGTTTCAGAACAGTTAATATTTCTGATCTGTGAAAGTCAGAACTACATTCCAGGTCTAATTTTCTTCCTGGATTAAAATGAACCTATTTGAGCCATGAGGAGAAAAGACATCTCCAAATAAACTTGAATCAAATTTGGATTTTGCTAAAACTTCATTAGATCTTACAAAAATACAAGTATTTTTCATTTTCTATATTACAACAGTGGTGCAAGACTGTGCTTGTACTTCATTGTCCAACATGCTAAACATGCTAAGAAGACAATCAAAAAATCACTCTGTTTGGAAAAGACCCCTGAGATCATCAAGTCCAGCCGTCTACCCTACCTTACATGTTCACCCCTAAACCAGATCACTCAACACCTCATCCAAACGATCTTTAAACACATCCAGGGATGGTGACTCAACCACCTCCCTGGGAAGCCCATTCCAGTGCTTGACCACCCTTTCTGTGAAAAAATTCTTCCTAATATCTAGTTGTTACAACTTACCCTGTTGTAACTTGAACCCATTCCCTCTTGTTCTATCACTAATAGCTTGTGAGAAAAGAGCAGCACCAACCTCTCCACAATGTCCTTTCAGGTAGTTGTAGAGAGTGACAAGGTCTCCTCTCAGCCTCCTCTTCTTCAAACTAAAGAGCCCCAACTCTTTCTGTCTTTCCTTGTAAGATTTATTCTCCAGGCCCTTCACCTGCTTCGTTGCCCTCCTCTGCACCTGCTCCAGCACCTCTACATCTCTTTTGTATTGCGGTGTCCAAAACTGGACACTCTACTGAAGATGTGGCCTCACTAGTGCCGAATACAGGAGGACGATAACTTCCTTGCTCCTAACATGGGATGAGTCAGATTAATAAATTCATACTGATGAGATGGCTGCTTTGGACATAATAGTTGAAACTGAAGAGACAGAACATGTATCTTTATTTTCAGTTTATAAAGGTTACTGTACAGCAGTGTCCTTCAAAGGGATTGGTGATCAAGTGGGTTTAACAGTGATCAAGAGCAGTCTGCATTAAACAGATGTTCATTAATTGTGGAACTATGTCAGGTAATTGCATGTATTAAATCTATAACCTAGAACAAACCTGTGTCAATCTCCCTCATTATATGACACTATATTACAATAATATATAATTATGACAATATATTATAATGTGAAACAATATTTTGTATTAAAGATGTAAAATATTAATTTAAATTATTTAAAAACTTATAAGATTTTTCCTTTAATCACAGAAAGCCTCCTTGCTTAGAATGAATAATGATAAATAAAACACAGGTAAACTGCCTTGACTGATATTTCAAGATAGGAATAGGGAAGTGAAAAAATTTGTTCCTGACAAAAGGAGATATCAGAGATAAACTGGTTTTACTGGAGTCTATTTTTTTATCAGATGTTCTGACTACCTCAGGAGGTCCCAGTTCATGGGAATATAGGAAATGTGATACTAATCTATAAAGGGGCCAGATGAGGCGTGGATGATGTAACTGGGGCTGTTTAGACTACAGCTGGTAGAGCACGGGACTCTGAATTCCTGGGGTCATGGGTTCAAGCCCCATATAGGACATCTTGAGACAGTACTGTAGGCTTACCTTGCTCCAGCAGGAGGGGTTGGACTTAGATGATCTTTCGAGGTCCCTTCCAAGCTGTAACATTCTGTGATTCTGTGAAAGGAGATATTAGTGGGGTGGGGTTTAGTATTTTTTCCCAAGTAACAAGTGATAGGACAAGAGTAAATGGCCTCACGTTGTGTCAAGGGAGGTTTAGATTGGACATCATGGAATTTTCTTCACCCAAACAGTTGTTAAACATTGGAATAAGCTTCCCAGGGAAGTGGTTGAGTAACCGTCACTGGAGGTTTTTAGAAGACATACAGCTTTGTTGCATAGTGACATAGTTTAGTTGTGACCTATCACTGCAAGGTCATTTGCAACCTAAACTATTCTATGATTCTGCTTTCAATAAAAGTAATTTTATGCTTCCTGGGGTTTTTTTACTTTTATTTCACCTTTTTATATTGTTACAGCACAAACATTTTAACCAACTTATAGACAAGATATTCAACTGAAAAGAACTTAGAAAAACAACATTTTTGCACAAATCAATGTCCCCTCTTAATTCACTTTCAAGGTGCAAAGAGTTCTTTTAAAGGCTTTGTAAGCCTAAGAGATACCTGGAGAAGAGAGCGCAATCTGTCACGTATGTCAAACTGATGTGTCCTTACCAAGTCAGTCACCGTTTCTACACAAAATCTGTAAGGCTCCGACAAGGGCTGCATCTCTACATATAATCTACAAAACATTAAAGATTTCCTACCCAAACTTTTACATTTTTATACTTGTAAGAATGATTTGAACACGCTGCAATTTGCCTTTCATTTTGAACTACAAATTGAACCCTTTTTATTACTGTTCTGTATCTGAACATGACGTTTTGTGGTCTTCTATGAGTTTTGATGGGTTGCCATGGAAACTGGAGAAAGAAATAGAAGAATACGTTTGTATGCTTAACAACAGTGAGTTACCTTCTTTTCCACATTTCTTTGAAAGGAAGCAGTGACTGAATGTAAAGGCAAAGCCTTATTTTTAGAAATAAGCCATAGTACAAAGTATATATTTGGTGAGACGGACGATAATGATATATGCTGGATTTGCATTAAAGATTCCTCTTTATACTAAGAGTATGAGTCTCAATGATCATGAGAGTTCATGCTGCTTGAAATATTTATCAGCCTACGTACCCAAACCAAATATGGCATGAAATTTAAAGCTGGCTGGACTTGATGATCTCATGGACTTGATGATCTCAGAGGTCTTTTCCAGCCTCAATAATTCTATGATTTTTGTACACTTCCCAATTTTTGCTGCCTGTTGAGATATCAGAAAAAAACTACCTGTGGGCATTTTCTGTTCCTCCCAAAGCATCCCAGGATACTGGCACACCATATCCAGGATGTAGCCAGAGGCCAGTTGGTGGCACCGGATGTAGCCAGAAGCTAACCTGCTGCATTAACTTATATGACGTCCATCCAAGAATGGGGCATGCATGCACACAGCACGCGCACAGCACGCAGGCCTTGACCAATCATACTACACCACAAAATTGTGGATGCCAATGAGAAGCTTGTCAACGACTGATGTAAGCCTTTACTTGTTAATAAAAGAAGAGAGCACCCGCCATTTGGGATGCCTCCACCATATAGCCATCTCCCGTGTTGCTTCCTGTTGCCACACCTACCAATTCTGAACAGAACCAAAAATTCACCTCCTGGAGCCTATCAAAATGCTATTGGCTTGCAATGACATTTTGCCCCGATCAGTGCCAGTTAAAATTAAATTTATAGTAAAAAGGGTTTGTATGATATCCAAGTTTGCAAGGCTTACGGAAGAGTGTGAGAAAAATCAACAGAGCAATGAAAAAGAAGAGTTTTATGGATTATAAATATAGTTTGAAACCAAAAAGAAGTTTTGATTTTAGAGTAATAACTATGGAAAAAACCCTGACAATTTTTACAAATAAAAATTTAGCAGAGATTTGATGGTGGTATCATATAATTACTCATTATTACTTGCATCGTATGAGTTTGGTAATACCATACCAAGTGTACCACATGTGGAAAACAAAACACTTAAGTGGATGAAACTGATAACCACTATACTCTAGATGTTTTATATTTATACACCACATTTTGGACAGATGTTCTAAGAAAGGAGGTGATACATAGAATCATAGAAACATTTGGGATTGGAAGGGACCTTGAAAAATCATCTAGTCAAATCCCCCTGACACAGCAGGATCACCTAGACCAAGTCACACAGGAACACACCCAGGCATGTCTTCAACATCTCCAGTGAAGGAGACTCCACAACTCCCCTGGGCAGCCTGCTCCAGTGCTCTGTCACACTCACTGGGGAGAAGTTCCTTCTCATATTTACATGGAACCTCCTATGTTCCAGCTTAAGCCCATTGTCCCTTGTCCTATCACCAGATGACATTGAGAAGAGCCTGGCTCCATCCTCCTGACACCCACCCTTCACATATTTATAGACATTAATGAGGTCACTCCTCAGTCTCCTCTTTTCCATACTAAAGACACCCAGCTACCTCAGCCTCTCCTCATAAGGGAGGTGCTCCACCTCCTTTATCATCTTCGTTGCCCTACGCTGAACTCTCTCCAGAAGCTCCACATCCCTCTTGAACTGAGAGGCCCAGAACCAAATCAAAAAGATTCCTGTCTCCATTATGTTTACAACTAAACCTTCATTGTCTTTAACAGTCAGGACTGTTCAGGTGTAAGTATAACATCTCTTCAAAGCGGTTATCAGAATTAACTTGTCAGTCAATTATGTGTATGTCAATTAAGTAATATTTAATTACTTACTTAAGTACTTACTTAAGTTACTGCACCAGAAGGATAAATGTAAACATTCATGCTGAGAGTGTGGGTTGATATTTGCAATGAAACTAAAAGGAAAATATACAATCTCTATTTACCTCAAGTATAATTCTAGGGGCTAAAGAATTGTGTGCAGGAAGAATGAGTATGAACAAGTTTCAGTGCAACAGAAGGAAAACCAAGATAATAAAGAAATACCTTATAATGAAAGAAATAAACTGCTTTGGCACATGTTAAAGTGACAAAAAGCTTAAAGTTACATTCTTATCTATCAGTGATTTCACATCTTTTAGAAACATCATAATTTAAAATGATGCTGAGTAGTGTCTGTGCAGAAACAGTGAAGAAATTACTAAATTACAGAAAGCATACATCTAAATTGAATTTTAACATGACAAAATATATAACAATTATTATTATGGAAGATTGCTATCACACAAACACAAAAATCTAATAATTTTCAATTATTCTGGTAAATTATTTTGATATTCAAATGTACTTTTAGGAGAACTTAGTTTTTCCTCTTTTGTAAGACAGACACATTTTCCCAATTCACATGAATTAATTTGCAGATGACACCAAGCTCGGAGCTTGTGTTGATCTGTTGGAAGGTAGGAGGGCCCTGCAGAAGGATCTGGACAGACTGGAGAGATGGGCAGACTCCAATAGGATGAGTTTTAACAAGTTGAAGTGTCGGGTTCTGCATTTTGATTTTAACAATCCCAGGCAGAACTACAGGCTGGGAATGGAGTTCTTAGAGAGTTCTCAGGTGGAGAGAGACTTGGGGGTGTTAGTGGACAGCAAACTTAGCATGAGTCAGCAGTGTGGCCAGGCGGCCAAGAGGGCCAGTGGCATCCTGGCCTGCATTAAGAATGGTGTGGCCTGCAGGTCAAGGGAGGTTATACTTCCCCTGTATTTGGCACTGGATAAACCACACCTGGAGTGTTGTGTTCAGTTCTGGGCCACTCGGTTTAAGAGGGATGTTGAGGTGCTGGAAGGAGTCCCAAGAAGGGCAACTTGATTGGTTAAGGGGCTGGAAGATAAGCCCTACGAGGAGAGGCTGAGGGAGCTGGGTTTGTTTAGTTTGGAAAAGAGGAGGCTTGAGGGTGATCTTATCGCTGTCTATAACTATCTGTAGGGTGGTTGTAGTCAGACAGGGGTTGGTCTTTTCTCCCTGGCCACTGGAGACAAGACAAGAGGTCATAGTCTTAAGCTCCATTAGGGAAGGTTTAGGCTTGACATTAAGATTTTTCACTGAAAGAGTGATCTGGTTTGGGAACGGACTGTCCACAGAGGTGGTTGAGTTGCCGTCCCTGGAAGTATTCAGGGTTAGGCTAGATGAGGTGCTGAGTGGCATGATCTAGATGTGAGATGTTAGGATACTGGGTTTATTTGGATTTAGGTTGGACTGGATGATCTTTAAGGTCTTTTCCAACCTTATCATTACTGTGATACTGTCATACTGTGTGATGTCAATTCTCATCATCAATGAGCAATACTAGGGCATGCAGACCATTTTGAGATTATACAATGCTGTAATGCCTTTGTCAGACTGTTTCAGAGACAATACTGTTCTGATTAGATCATATTTGCCTGTCAAAATTTGTTGTAGTGTTAGTGTTCTGAAGCACTGAAAGGAAATATTCCCAAATGAAAATATTACTTTGAGAAGGTTGTTAATGAAGAAAAGAATCTTATTAATTAATTATGAAATTAATGCTGGAATTAACTGGTATGTTAGAAAAATTCTCATTACAAATTTTCAGCGAAAGTTCCACACGTAGGTATCACCTTTCACAGAATTACAGAACATTAGGGATTGGAAGGGACCTCAAAAGATCATGTAGTCCAGTCCCCCCGCCACAGCAGGATCACCTAGATCAAGTCATGCAGGAACATATCCGGGTGGGTTTTAAACATCTCCGGAGAAGAAGACCCCACAATCACCCTGGGCAGCCTGTTCCAGTGCTCTGTCACTTTCACTGCGAAGAAGTTCATTCTCTTATTTATGTGGAATCTCCTATGGTCCCGCTGACACCCATCGCTCCTTGTCTTATCATTGGATGCCACTAAGTAGAGCCTGGCTCCATCTTCCTGACACCTGCCCTTTCCATACTTACAAACACTAATGAGCTCACATCTCTGTCTTCTTTTTTCCAAGCTCAAGAGACCCAGCTCCCTCAGCCTTTCCTCATAGAAGAGATGTAACACTCCCTTCATCATCTTTATGGCTCTGTGCTGGACTCTCTCCAGCAGTTCTGTGTCCTTCTTGAACTGAGGGGCCCAGAACTGGATAGATTATTCCAGATGCGGTCTCACTAGGGCAGAGTAAGAGGGGGAGGAGAACCTCTCCCCATCTACTAACCACTCCCACCTCTAATCCACCCCAGAATACCATTTGCGTTCTTGGACAATGCATTTTCCTATACAATTTTACCTTCTTGCAGATGGGCATAGAAGCTATTCTATTTTTGCAGATATTATATTACTGTATATACGAAGGACCTCCTGACTCTTTAGTAATACCATAACAATTACTCTAAGATGCAATATGGGTATTTCAAATTGCATGTTTCTAATACTGACAGCAGAAATGAGATCAGGCAATTTGACCTTAAAAGAGGTCAAATGTAGCATCTTTCAATTGTCATGTTTTAAAGTATAATGTAGACATTTAGAGATCAAAAATCTTCAGTTTAGATAGCATTATTTTTGCTTACATTTATTTCATGTAGTGCTTTTACTGCTTATTGCACATGCAGTCAATTGAGTAGGTAGTTAAATTAAATAATTAGGATAGAAAGTTAAAAATCCCTAGATGACCTAGAAAGACATGAGCAACTTGTTGAGAACTGATCTTTGTGGGCTCAGATGGGGTTCAAAATTGACTAAGGAAAATGCTCTTCCTATTATATTACTGAAGTTCTTTAATGTGGCAGTGACTGGGCACTGGAACAGGCTGCCCAGGGAGGTAGTGCAGTCACCAGCCCTGGAGGTGTTTAAAAAACGAGTAGCTAGAGTACACAAGGCTATGGTCTAGGGGTTAGGGAGATGTTGGGATGAGAGCTGGACTTGATGATATTGGAGCTCCTTTCCAGCCGTGATGATTCTATGATTCGAGACTCACCAATTTCTCTTTGTGAGCGTGCGGTTTGCATCTTGTGGATCCTGTTCTCACAAGTGCAAAGAGATTTACGTACGTGACATCCCAAAGCTTATGAGCATGTGTTCATGCAGGACCTTGCAATATTGACAACTAGAACTTTTTTAGAAACAGAATTCTAATGAACAACCGATGAAAAGCAGATACACTTCTTTATGTCTAAAACTGTAAAGCTGCTAAACCAAAAGGTTTTGCAATTTATCTAATGCCAAGTCTCTGAATAGAAGAGCTAATATTTTTAAGAAGAAAATGATTACATGTAGTTCATCTTTTTGCTATGGAAAACTACACCAGCATTGCAATGTTTGTCTTGGGATTGTTTGGTTATCTGACTTACTGAAAAACAGAGAAAAAAGTTCCTAGAGCACCGGGAAAAGCTAAGACACCACTAAAACACATTTGCAGGGCAGAAAGAAAATGAAAAGAGGTTTTTTTGTTTGGTTTTGGATTCTTTTCAAATAGTAAAAAATTAGCCTGGAAAATGAGCCACATGGGGATTTTTCAGACAGTGATAGCAGATGGCTAAGTTAGTGATGAACCACTGAAAGGGCTAGAGAGTTGTTAAGGGAGACTGATTGAAAGCATGTACCCTTAACTTGGCAGAATGCCTAGTAAAAGCAGTGACCCATCACTTAAGTGTTTAAAATATTAAGTGGACGGATATGTTCATATATTCAGGTGGTGAGAGAAAGTTGGGAAAGCTTGCACAGCTAATTTCTTTCTTTTTTTCTGAAAGTTTTGAGGTAGAAAAGATTTCTCAGTCCTTACTCATGTTTCTTTCTGGCTTATTGTCTACTCTTGTCTTTCTCAGGTAGTGTATAGCCACACAAAAAGGAGTGAGTTTTATCTCATTAATGTTATTTTTTAGAGAACAAATCATCAAATAGACCTCCCTCCTCTGTAAAGAAAATATGGGAGTTTTCTGTGGTTATAATATAAACTTATTTTCATTATTGGTTTGGTGAGGTATTTGAAAAAATGTGGAAGAAGATAAATTTTAAGTTAATAATCTAAGTGGAGATTAAAGAGGTTAATTTTGTGTTTCAGACTAAATGTGGTCTTAAGGCAAAGGAATTCTAAGTTTATGAACTCTATTGCTTTTTCTCTGATAATGGATGTTTTCATCATTACTCACATTTGCCACTTTCTGTAGAATGAATCGTAGAATACATGGGTTGGAAGGGACCTTTAAAGGATATCTAGTCCAAACTCCCTGCAATGAGCAGGGACGTCTTCAACGTTTCTGAGATCAGGTTTCTCAGAGCCTCATCCAGCCTCGTCTTGAGTGTCCCAAGGGATGGGGCCTCCACAACCTCTCTGGGTTTCAATACCCTTGTAAAAGTTCTTCCATATACCTAATCTACCCTTGTAAAAGTTCTTCCATATACCTAATCTAAATTTCCCCTCTTTTAGTTTAAAATCCTCACCTCTTCTCCTGTCACAACAGCCCTTGCTAAAAGGTCCCTCCCCATCTTGCTTGTAGACTCCTTTTACCTACTGAAAGTACTGTTTTGCTGACAAAAAAAAACCCAACAACTTGTCTGTCAGAATGTTAATTTGTATGTTCCATCTTCTGTTTCCAACTGGTTTTCCAGAGTTTACAGTAAAGCTAACTTTCAGTGCAAGGTATCCGTCAACATCTACAAATGACAAAATAAGATTTCCTATTACCCACAATATATTACTTTTAAATAACAGTGCAATGTGTCACAGAAACTAGACTGTTTGTTTTCATCATTTGACTTCTAAATTATATAGCTCCTTGCTTATTCACATATGCAGATACTGTAATACAACTAATCAAACCTGTCTACTCATAGGCTATTTGACACAGAAAACATGCTACCGGAAACAAATTATTTCATTTGCAAGTATTATTTGAGTCAATGTAATGACAAAAATTGTGGGTATTAGTCTACAAGGTGCTTTGTCTGGTTGTTTTTTTTTTTAATGTAATCAAAAGAAACATCCAGTGAAGAAGATACTATTTCACTGGGAAATCAGAACAGGTAAAAGACCCAATTTCTAGAAAAATTGTCTAGTACTGCATAGATGTGTATATATAGGCATATATATGTGTGTGTATGTGTGTAAACATTTTTTTTTCTCAAAAAGGCTTATTATTTGTTCTCATTTTTTGTCAACTTTCTCTTGTAGTAAGTATGTTAGAATCAAAGGATATTAGCATTAGGTTACATTGTTTACTCTACATTAGTCTATGGAAATAATTTGTGATAATGACCCTGTATATTACAAAACAAAATTAGAAGTACCTGAAGTCACAAAAACAAATCAATTTTCTTATTATCTTATTATTTTTAAATAATTTGGTTTACTTAGAAAAATACTGCATTAAAAATCTTTATCAAAGTCATCTTTAGATAGATCAATGATTACTCTAACATTCAACGCTGCAAGAGTAGTGTCTGACTGATTCTTTGTGATGGTAACTAAATTTGTGTGTTTGTATGTACAAATCAAATTTTTGAGTGCAAATTTCATCCTGACTATTGTGTAAATCACGATTACAGATGACAGTATTAAGAATTGGAATGGGAAATTCACACATAAATTAATCTTTTGCAGCAATGAATGAACATTATGAAGTTATGTAATCAAACTATCAGTTAATGGCTTCAACATAGTTTCTTAGAATAATAATAAAAATATTACCTGCAAGGTGCAATTTGGATATTCTGCAGATGCTTTCTATTTCCACCACTATAAAGGAAGATGAGTTTATTCTTTAGAGTTAGCATGTACTTCCACTTCACTGATGTTGCAGAAAATAGCATATAGGAATTTTTTTTCCAAAAGCTATTTACAGCAGTTCATAAATGTGAACAATATGAACTAGGCTGAGAGTTTATCCAATGGCTTTAAATCCAAAGAGCATAAGTTGCTTGCACAACAAGATAAGGCTGGAAGGTGTACAAGATATGTTCTAGAGCACCTCAAATGGGGCATGGGAGGTGCATTTTTAAGAGCTGCTTTTTACTGAGAGAGCAATTGCTGTCAGGAATCAATGGTTGCAAATTGATAGTCACCAATGCATTTGTAACAGCTCAAAGTAAAGCATATTTCAAAAATGGGATACTTATTTGACAAAATATTGTACCATGAAATAAAGCTAAATCGTATATGATAAAACAAACTCCTCGTAAGACTGTAAAATAATTTTCATAAGAACTGAAAAAAAAATCCCAGAAACAGAAAAAAAAAGGAAATAGTATCCCATTTAAGTGTAGTTGTACCATATCTCTCCCAGTTCAGCACTCTGAAACAACCACGGAAGGCCAGTTTAAAAGTACTGTATTTTATCTATCAGAAAGAACAGATACTGTTATATTCTCCCCTTGGAAAGGTTAAATAATTTTTTTTACTGGATTTTTGTTTAATTATATTTATATAATTATGCAATTAATATAATTAATATAATGTGTTTATATGGTTAATATGCTCATATTATTAATATAATTACATAATCAATAATATTATATGATTAAGATATTTATATTTAAGATAAGATAAATAGAGTGTTTTCTTTAATGCAAGAATAAAATTCTATTGTTTGTAAAACATGGAGATGCAAACTTATTTACCATACACTCTCATATTCTATTGTATTCAAGCAGTCACTGTTCTCAAAGTCCAAAATATTGTAAAGACTGTGGAATCCTAAAGAAGTTGGGAAAAGTTTTCCATTGAAAATACATCAAGACTGTGTCCTTGCTTTGGATTCTTTGGCTTTTAATGAGTAACACTGCTACTCAGTAAAGTCCAGTGATCTTCAGTTAAATATAAAGAGCAAAGGGGATCACTTTAGTGCACAGGTAGTGACTATACTTGGAGGACAAGATGAAGGATCATGTTTCTGTAATAATGGTGAATTAATATTAATACCAATTAAACATCTGTTCACTGTAGAAATCAGGCAATTTATAATACATTGAGTTTCAGTATCTATTTCCATCTATTCCCCGACGGAGAATTTAGTACTTGTACTAAATTTTAATTTTTTTATTCCAATGCCAACATCTGGCTGGAAATTTACCTTTCTCATGTCATCTAATTTCTGGTGTGTGGAACCACACAGGTAGATTAAATTGTATTCTGAAGCAGTGTAAATGGTTCTAGGACTTCAGAGGATTGTATTTTCTTCCATTTCCACAGTGCTCATCCATAAGGCACATTCTCCTGTTCAAACTAGGTGATTCAAGCATGGTTTTGGAAAGGTTGTTATTTTTGATTGAAACACAGAAGCAGCTAGAGAAGCTATTATTCCCCTTTGCCCTTTCAGTTCTTTTGAGAGGATGCTCAGTGGGCTGTAGCTTCACTCAAGTGAATCTTCACATACTGTACCACTGTGGATGACTCTACACAATTCATGTGACTCTTCCAGACCAGGTTTCTAAGTCTGGATTGGCCTGTCCATCAAAGACACTGTGATTAATCATTTTCACTGTTCAAATGTTCTCATCACTGCAAAATGAAATGTGTCCTAATGCAGCCTCCAGCATTTTTGTTAGACTGCTTTCGTCAGTTAGAGTTCATTTACCCTCATACCCTCTAAAGGCAGCACCACAAAACATAAGTGAGTTCCTTCAGAATCCATTATAAAATGAAAATTATGTAACTAAAAGTACTTAAATGGAAGCAAGGAAGCCTTAATTCAGTGCACGTGTAAACCTGTATAAGGTACGTAAGGGCAAACAGAAATAATTCTGTCTGCTTCAGTAATGTTTCTGCTTCTGAGCAAACAAAAGAGAAAAATGAATAGTTTCTGGGAATAACCAGATTAAAAAATGAAGAACACGCTGAATTTATCTGTAGCTGACAAAGCTAAATTGGAAAAGGCAATGTGTACTATGCACATTTACTGCTGCAAAGCGTAGGGACAATACCCCTAACCAAGCTTTGAAGAAAGTGAAAAGTAAATATTAAGGGCTTCAGTAAAAACAAATATTCTTTTTAAATGCCTGAAGCTAGAAAAGTGATCCCAGATAAAACTGGGCAATTTCACTACATTATCTATATTTTCTGTCAATCTCTGTGTAATTAAAGACAACATTTTACAAGGGACTTGCACCATTTAAGACAAGCACACTGGTGTTCTCGTTACTGTATGATTACTTGGAGTAAAGGTTATTCAATTACATCAGAGTTCATTGCTATGTACTTCCCTGGTAACCGAGGTCAGCCTGACAGGCCTGTAGTTTCCTGGATCATCCTTCTACCCTTTCTTCTGCATGGGTGTCACATCAGCAGCCTCCACTCACCTGAGACCTCCCATTAACTAGGAGCATTAATAAATGATGGAGAGTGGCTTGACAAGCTTCTCCACTAGCTCAGCATTCTCAGATATTGTCTTTGATGAGACTATTTTTTGTAAGAGATCTAGAAACACCACTTTTCAAGGTAACTTTGCAGTGCTCAGAAGAATGGATTTAGGATTTAGAATCTGGGTAGAGGTGATTGATAGGCTAATGCACATCTTATAGAACTCTGGAAATCACAACCAACCAAAATTCCAGGTTTGGGTAGTGAGCTTTCAGGAATACTCAGTAAACAATAGCTTAACAGAATAACCCCTTTCTGAAGAAAAATATTTCTTTTTCACCGTTCCACTACAAAGATTATAAAACTAAACCCTTGTATGAACTCGTACGTTTCTCAAACATACAAGCCAAGAAGTACCAACAGCTATCAGATAGTTATGGGTATTTTTTATGGCAATGTTCCTCAGCTACTCTCAGCTTCTCTCCCCACCTTATCTTCATATGACAGAAAACTTTAACATGGCTGTCTCCATCTTCATCCTCTTCCCTGAAGAGGAATCCTGAGCACCCAGAAGAGGAGGCACTAGATCAAGAAGACAAGATTTTCTGTATCAGATTGTGCACCTTCTACATCACTTATATCTAGAACAGGGGAGATTTCAGGCTGAGTTTATATGACAGGTGGTTTTACATCTCTGTTGTAACAGAATGCTAGTTCTGAAGCAGTGAAAGATTTTGGATGAGGAAATTATTGTTTTTAAGAGGTCAAAGGAGAATATTCCACGTGGTCTGAACAGTCCATAGTATCAATGATAGCCAATGATGCTGTAATAACCCAAATCAAGTTCAATTATGGTCAACAGTAAGTAAAATGAAAGGTAAATTGCTGTCAGTTTTATCCCTAACTATTTCAGCTGTGTGAAAGTTAACATCTAAATATCAGTCTTTGAAACCTGTTATCAGTGGGATGAGATTAAAATCAAGAAGCAATAAATCATTTCCAATTGTTCTTCAATTTAAAAAATACAAAAAATAAGAAAAATACAAAGGCAAGAAATTACTTTTCCTTGTGCAAAGCTAGAAAGCATGCTCTTCAACACACACAGGTCCCATAGGAAATTATGAAAATACAATTGCTATATAGAGGCATTATTAAAAGTCAATTGACTCTACAATGAATTGCTAATGAGCTGTGATGTTGTGTACTGTGGCAAGGAGGTCTAGGTGGACAACAAAAATTCAGTGATTGTTGAATACTGTAAGTAAAATAAACTCTTGTATCTGCAGATCTAAAAGTGAAGGCAAAAGTGCTAACTTTTTGATCATCAGAAGGAATCAGTAAACAGTACAATGAAATTCCAAAGAATAGACTTAACTGTGATTGTAAGGAGCAATAATACACAAGTAAACAAATTGTACAGGGATATGATATGGAATACTAAGCATAAACTTTTAAAATCCATGTTAAGCAAGATAGTGAAAGAGAATTGCTCCAAATTATGTTGAATTTGGATCTAGATGAATAACAGGCACTGTATTTTTACCCAAAATGAATCCATAGTATTATATTCTTTATGTGGATCTTTGTTATGACATCCAGCAAAATTCAGAAAGCCACTTTCATCCCAGCTTCTTCAGAATAAACATTTGGCCTTTCATTTTAAAGACTGAATATTTACAGAACTTTGCTTTATTTCTTGGATTTGGTTTTGATTTTTGTTGATCTTTGTAGAACTGTTTTTCAAGGAAAGCTCAACAAATGAACACATGAGAGACACACAGTTGTCAGTATCATGGCAGAATCTAAAAACTGAAAAGAATATTTATTAGTCTCAGGGCAATAAGCACCATCTATTATTTAACTTGCCTGATAGTAAGGCCCCGCAATCACTTTAAAAACTTACTGTTACAGCAGACTGTAACAGAATCTTTGCATTTAACAGTTTTTAATAGACTGTCTGCCCCAATCTAAATAATTTCTGATTTTTCTGGTAACAATTTCTGCATTTCTGAAACTGTGGTAAATAATGTTTATGTTTTTAAAAAAGTCACCAAAATATAAACAAGGTCCTATTCACATGAGACTAAAATATGTAATTGGAGCCAGAGGCCAACTTCTGACAAGAACTCATTACATACGAAAACGTATGATGGCCTGAATCTGTAAAGCTTTTCTTCTTCTCCTGACTTCACTTGTTAATATACAACAGAGCTCTCTAAATTGCTCTGAACATTTGCCTTCGGAAGAAAACACACTTTACCTTTGTTAGTTTCTACTTGTTTCTTCATAAAAGGGATGAAGTTGTTCACATGGATAGTGCAGGAAAATCTGTAGGCTAGACAGAATAATTGAACATAGAGACTTTTACTACCCTTTCTTTCAAATCCATGAAATCCTTACTAGAAGTGAAGAGAAAGAGAGTAGGACTTCTCTTCCAAGACAAAAAACCTACTTGAATGGAGGCCAGAATGACAGGAGAACATAACTACTAGTAAAAGTAAGAGACTACTAGTAATGAGACATGTAGAATATGTATTCTGAGCCATTTTCCTTCTCAGATTGAAGTCAAGACTCCAAAATCTGTTTTTCCTGTGCTGTGATCAAGTGTGACAGATGCCATTGTCAATGTGCAATCTACGGATTTTGCTAAATGTGATGATCAAAAGACTCCAGGGTAGTCATATTCAATTTGGATGTTATGCAATGCCAACAAACTACAGTTTCTTAAAAGTTTCATCAATATTAATTGTATCAGTATCCTATAATCACCCTTTCTGTAAAACTAAATGCTCACCAGTGAGGTGACTAGTTGACATTAGAGCAGTCATAGCTGTGGATTCACAGAAGAGATGAGGTTGGCATGGACCTTTGGAGATTGTCCTGGCAACCCCCACTACCCACTTGCAGCAGGCTGTTCAGGATGATGTCCAACTGAGTTTTATATATAGAGAGACAGAAGACTCTACAACTACAATGGACTAACTTGTAGTTACAACACTTAGCTATAACTGAATTATGCAGTAGTAAATGCCCTTTAGATCCTTTACTCCAGCAGGAATTTTGAGAATATCTTTTTTCCACTGTTGAACCAAAGCAAGTCTGTGACAGACTGGTGTATGTATTTCAAGCTGTATTGGCTAATACCTCGTTGCACTGCTGCTTTTGCTTTATTTTTATCCCCCCCACCCAAATTTCAGTTTAACAAGGACTGCAATACACATTTAGAATACACCTACTATTGTAGTACTATAAATTCAATTTTAAAAATTTTAAAAATGATTGCATCTTGACAGATTCCTATTCACCCGACTATTAATGAACTCCATGCTTGTCAAATGTAGAAATCTAGGATTAGGTTTTAGTGTATTAATTTTGAAAGGTCATCACAGCAACATTATATACAGATAATAAAATAAAATCAAAGAATCATAAAACCATTAGGGATTGGAAGGGACCTCAGAAGATCATCTAGTCCAATCCCCCTGACACAGCAGGATCACCTACACCAAGTCACACAGGAACACATCCAGGTGGGTTTTAAATGTCTCCAGTGAAGGAGACTCCACAACTCCCCTTGGCAGCCCCTTCCAGTGTACCATCACCCTCACTGGGAAGAAGTTCCTTCTCATAGTTATGTGGAACCTCCTATGTTCCAGCTTAAAACCATTGCCCCTCGTCCTATCACTAGATGGCATTGAGAAGAGCCTGTCTCCATCCTCCTGACACCCACCCTTCAAATATTTATAGACATTAATGAGGTCACCCCTCAGTCTCCTCTTCTCCAAGCTGAGACGACACACCTCTCTCAGACTCTCCTCATAAGGGAGTTGCTCCACCTCCTTCATCATCCTTGTTGCCCTACTCTGGACTCTCTCCAGAAGCTCCAAACCCCTCTTGAACTGAGGAGACCACAACTGAAACTCAATATTCAGATGTGGTCACACCAGTGCAGAGTAGAGGGAGAGAAGAACCTCCCTTGATCTGCTAAACACCCCCCTTCTGATCCACCCCAGATGCTGTTGGCACTCTTGACCACAAGAGCACACTCATGGTCATCCTGCTGGCTACCAGGACCCCCCATGTCCCTTTCTCCTATGCTGCTCTCCAACAGGTCAGCCCGCAGCCTATACTGGTACCTGGGGTTGTTCTTGCCCAGATGCAAGACTCTACAATTACTCTCGTTATACTTCATTACATTTCTATCTGCCCAGCTCTCCAGCCTGGTAGCACAGTCTGCTGGGGTGTGGACAACACCACCCAGTTTTGTGTCATCAGCAAAAGTGCTAACAGGATGCTGTAATCTGTCATCCAAGTCATTAATGAATAGATTGAACAGGACTGGTCCCCGCATCGGCCCGGGGGGCACTCCACTAGATACAGACCTCCAACAAGAGTCTGTCCCATTGGCCACTACTCTCTGACTTCTAACCTGCAAACAGTTCACCATCCACCTCACTACCCGAAAATCTAGGCCACACTGCCAGAGTCTGGCTGCAAGGATGCTATGTGACACTGTGTCAAACGCCCTTACTCAAGTCAAGATAGACCACATCCACAGCTCTGCCATCATCTAGCCACGTGGTTATGTCCTCATAAAAGGCTATCAGGTTGGACAAGCATGACTTTCCCTTGGTGAAGCCATGCTGACTGTCCCTAATGACCCTCCTGTCCTTGATGTGCCTGGAAACAGCCTCTAGGATAAATTGTTCCATCAGCTTTCCTGGGATGGAGGTGAGGCTGACCTGTCTATAGTTACTTGGGTCCCCCTGTTTACCTTTTTGAAGACTGGAGTGACATTTGTTATCCTCCAGTCCCTAGGCACCTCTCCTGATTCCCATGACTTAGCAAAGATGATGGAGAGTGTCTTAGCAATGACTTCCGCCGTCTCCCTTAGTACACGCGGGTGCATCCCATCTGGGCCCATGGATTTGTGTACATCCAGTCCTCATCAACCAAGGCAGGCTCCTCTCTTGCCTCAACTTCCTCTGGGACCTCAGTAGTCTGGGGTTTGATATCAGGACATCCCCCAGAAGTATAGACAGAGGCAAAGAAGGTGTTGAGTCTCTCTGCTATCTCTGTATCCTCTGTCTCCAGGGCATCTACCTCATTCAGCAGGGGGCCTACATTACCTCTAGGTTTAGTTTTACCTGCAATGTATTTGAAGAAGCACTTCTTGTTGTCATGTCCTCTCTTGCAAGATTTAATTCCTAGGAGGCCTTGGCTTTTCTTGTTGCATCCCTACATTCTCTCACCAGAGCCTTATAATCATCCCAAGTGGCCATCCTTTCCTTCCATGACCTATAGGCTTTCTTCTTCCTCTTCAGTTTGCCTAGCAGTTCCCTGGTTAACCACGTGGGTCTTCTGGCTCCCTTCCTTGACTTCTTTCCTGTTGGAATGCTCTGATCTTGTGCTTTCAAAGACGTGGTCTTTGAATGTTAACCAGCTACCCTGATCTCCTTTACCTGCCAGTACCCTGTCCCACGGGACGTCCCCTAGCAATTTCTTGAAAAGGCCAAATTTGTCCCTCCTGAAGTCCAGGGCTGTGATTCTGCTAGGCATTCTGTTCCTACCACACGATGCCTTGAACTCCACTATCTTATGATCACCGTACTCAAGGCTGCCCTCAACCTTCACTGCTTTAGCCAGACCTGCTTTTTTGGTGAGTACAAGATTCAGCAGTGATCCTCTCCTAGAGGGCTCCTCCACCATTTGCATCAGGAAATTGTCAGCAATACACCGGAGGAACCTCCCGGACTATGGGTGGCTGGCTGAGTAGGTCTTGCAGTAAATATCTGGGTAGTTAAAATCCCCAATGAGAACCAAGGCCTGTAGCTGTTAGGCTGTTGTCAGCTGCCTGTAAAAGACCTCATCATTCTCCTCATTGTGATCTGTAATAGACACCCACAACAGTGTCACCCATGGCAGCCTGCCCCTTAATACACACCCACAAACTCTCAACTCTTTCTTCCTGTGCCCCTGGATAGAACTCAATACATTCCAGTCTCTCTCTAGCATAGAAAGCAACTCCTCTACCCCACCTTGCTGACCTGTCCCTTTTGAAAAGGACATAGCCATCCATGACCACATTCCAGTCATGTCAGCTGTTCCACCAGGTCTTGTTGAAGGTTGAGTAACCCCAAGTATGAAAATAAATCCATAATTAGGAAGAAGCAAAAAAAGGCAATGAATGTCTCTTCCCCTGCCTTCAAGTAGCCCTTGTAGCAAATTAAGAGAAGTTGATACCATTATGTTAGCAACCTGGATTTTCTAGCTATGGTCTTGGGAGGAGATATCACATCTATAAATATTGAAAATTATCACAGTTAATAATTAATCTATTTTCTTCTGAAATAAAGCAACAAAATTGACCAATAAATATTAGTTTCTTGATTTATCTTTCCTTTTTCCCCTTATACTCTTTGCTATTGAGATCTTAAACAAGAACTGTGTTGTTATAATCATTCTCTGCTTGAAAGGCACTGTATTCTGTATTTCTTAGAATAATATCAAGACCTATAAATGTACAGAATAAGCAGATACTCATACAATCATATAAGAATTTAATTATGTGTTTTAATTAATGCTAAGTACAGTTATCTACAAGACAAAGTAACCAGCCAGAGCTAATTATCTAGGCTCTTCTGTCATATATCTTCAAAGTGATATTATCTGAGCTCTCTCTAGTGCATATAAAGAGCCTGTACAATCACAGACTAAGTACCTAGCTTTATGACACTTTGGTGCCCCAGCAGTACAACCTAGGCATTTGGACAGAACATATCTTCATCTAATATACCTGTCCCTGTCCCTGTAAGAATATCACAGTATCACAGTATTACCAAGGTTGGAAGAGACCTCATAGATCATCAAGTCCAACCTGCCACCACAGAGCTCAAGGCTAGACCGTGGCACCAAGTACCACGTCCAATCCTGCCTTGAACAGCTCCAGAGTTGGAGACTCCACCACCTCCCTGAGCAGGCCATTCCAGTGGCCAATGACTCTCTCAGTGAAGAATATGTGGACAAAGAGCCAGTCAGGCTAGGGTCCGATTTGTCTTGAAGTCAGCAGCTACACAGAGGACACACTGGTTAAAAAAATATCTGCATTTCATAGAGTGGGAGTAGAAAATGAGACCTTTACTTTGGGTCTCACTTGAACTACAATGAATCTAACATCTAGCACTCAACATAATGAATGCTACTTCAAAGAAATATTAAGGTATATTAGGTAAATCCTATCATAAAGGTTAATCTATTCAATTTAGAGCATAATGGGGAGTAAATAAATACATACCAACAAAGGATGTAGGATATTAGTTTCTTTGTTATATTCTTGTCAGATTTGTTCATATCCTTAGTTCTAGAAGAGAAGGAAAGCAGAAAATTATTAGCAGATACCGTTAATAACTTCAGCGATAATAGCATTTTAATAACTTCTTAAAAATCTTTTCAAGAAAAAAACAGTTTAAATATAGTCCCTGTCTCACAGCTTCATTTAACCATGACATACTTAATCTATGCGAAGTCGTGAACTGAGAAGTTGCTTTCTCTTGATCCTTTTTTAGATCCTTAATCTGTTTTCTATTGTATTATTTTTCCAGTCTTTTTCTTGATTTATGCTAAAGAGTGCCATAAAAATCAAGGATTGGAGGTTGAAGAAATAAGAAGTCTCTCATTCAGCTTAAGGAGATGTTTTAATGTTCTTTTCCATATTCTTTCCATGGAGAACACAAACATCCTTCTTTCATGCATCATTTAATTCAAAATTAGCTTTTATCATTCTTTCATTAGTTCAGTGCTATAACTAGTCCTTTTTTTATGGGAAGAAGATAGCACTGTTTAGCATATTTTAATTATGTTTCTCCATGTGGAAAATTCCTAAACAAACTTTAAAGTATAATTTTTACAAATTTTCTCTCTCCAAGCTAAATCTATTTGTCTAGCTTTGCCTTCATCTAACCAGACATTATTTTTTCTTTTAAATAAATATTTCACTCTTTCTGTACAAAACCTCCTAGTCTCAATATATATTTAAATTAATCTAATAACCTGTTCATTTATGCTAAACGTCATCTAAGACACTCCTAAAGCAGCATTAAAGAATGCACTGTCATTTTTATTGGTATTTAGAGAGCTCTCTTGTTTTTCTCAATCCATGAAGAAGTTTCTTAAGGATGACTAGATCAATTTTTCCTATTAAATAGAAATATTTTGTATTCAGTTGCTGTCATCTGTAAAGGCCACATCAACTACCTTTACCTCATCATTTTTACACAGCATCATTAATTCCAAAACAAAATCTTTGTGTTGTTCATTCCTCAGCCATACAATCACACTGCTAAGTTAACAGAGCTATTATAAATTCTTTTTATACTGCTATAAAACTCATTCATCTTAATTCCAAAACCTCTGGAGAGTGTTTTAAAACTGAGTTTCAAAAAAGATTTGTTTCCAATAATATGTGACCCCTTCATTTAATTCTGACCTCTTAACTCATGATTACTCTGTTTTTTAATCATGAATGCACAAATCTAGAGAAAATTAATTTGAAATAAAGATGACAGTCTGGATGAGACATGGACAGTGTTCAGATGGTACAGTCTGGTTCAGATGGTAAGTTCAAGAAATGCATAAGACTTTAAAAATAAAGTACCCAGAGGTAAGTTTTCCTTTGAGGAAAAGTGTGCGATAAAGACTTGCAGATAAGTTGTTTTGAAATGTACTTACTCAAAAAAGGGAGAGGATTTGAGACATTCAGCGTGGCTGCACAAAGAGCAAGTCCTGCCTAACCAAACTTGTGTCTTCTGTAATGAAGGTGTGATGGGTTCAAGACCACAGTTTAAAAAAAGAAAGGAAAAGAAAAAAAGCAGTTGGGTCTCTATGAGATCTTGGATAGAATTTGCCAGACAATGGATAGCTTAGGGAAAATGAAAAAAAGGTTTATTAAATCTATAACTATATACGGAAAGAAGAAAGAAAATGTTAAGCAAGTTAGTGCACACAAACCAGAAACTCAGTCACAAATGCCATCACATATTCTGAGAAAAATACAACAGGAGATATCGTATCAGTCATTGGTCTTTTTCACATCAGAGACAGCTGAAACATAAAAGGTTCCACATCAATATGAGAAGGAACTTCTTCACAGTGAGGGTGACAAGAGACTGGAGCAGGCGCCCAGGGTGGTTGTGGGGTCTCCTTCACTGGAGATGTTTAAGACCCACCTGGATGTGTTCCTGTGTGACTTGGTCTAGGTGATCCTGCTATAGCAGACAGACTGGAGTAGAGAATCTTTTGAGGTCCCTTCCAATCCCTAATGATTCTGTGATTGTGTGATTTGGTGGGTTTTTTAATCCTAGACTGAAATTCTTTTTTTCTATTTCAGTTCTAACTACTTTACATTTCTTTTTATTACAAACATTAAAAACATTTAGCTTTGTTCTTGTCTCCAAAGGCAAAGAAATATGAACTTGGACTATAGAACTTTGTTACCATTATTGCCAAACAAATCACAGATATTTAACGAACGTATGTGGATTCCTTCCTGGAACAAAACGTATCAGCCATTCAGGCTTTTGTACTAAGGACTGAGACAACAAGCTCTAGGAGAAAAGTGTCATGGGCAAGCAATGAAATTTGGAAAAACTAAAGGGGAAATGATTGCAGAAGTAAAGAAAATTTGAAGTAAAAGTGAATGGGATACTGAGCATCCAGAGGGAAAATCAGAACAGAAAAGCTCTGTTGAAAAAACTGACATGAACTTTCCAGTAAATGAAGGCTTTTATAAATAGAAAGGAATAAAACTTTGCTGTCCCAAACTGTTTTATTTTACTACATTTCCATCATCCTGAAAGAAAATTCTAATTTTTTTCCTCCATCTCTTTTAGACCTTCATTTCTCAAAACTATCTTTGCTTTGCTAAGTTCTTATCTGTGTCCTTGTACACTTTACATGTGATTCTTAAGATAATGGCTAATCAAATTATTATAATTTGGGTAGATTTCCAAGACATAACCAAATCTTACTTTTCTTAGTATACTGATATAGTTCCCGTAGTAAATAATATAGTACATCTCTCATCAAGTTTTCAAGGCTGTTTCAGGAAAGAGTCTGTGATGTGAAGACTGACAAAGACTTCAAAGCCAGAACTATGATGGATGGATTTAATCTGTCAAATTTGCTTGCCAGAGAAACGGTATTACTGATTTCCCTGCAAGAGCAATGCATTTCAAAAACACTTATATCTGAGAAGAGTCCCTAGCTACTCAAAGTTACAGGTACTGATACTGTTCCTACATTCTCCATGGGTTTTTTTTTTTACCATATCAAAAATCTTTTTTTTGTCCTTCACAATCCAGCATTCAAAAAGCCATCTTATATATTGAGGACAGTATAACAAAAAATTAGCTTTCACTACTGCTTTTCCAATAGCAGAGTTTTAAAGCCCTCCTGGAGAAGACAGTTGCATCTCTGCAGTGTCCACTCTGCATTGAAAATTGGCAAGCAAGAAATTTTCTTGCAAAATGCATTAAAAATTTTATTTTTATGACCCTTTTTTTTAGGCAGAACATTTGATCTTTAGTTCTTTGATTTAAAATTTGACGTTTTTCACGTTATTTCAAGCAGAGAACTTAAGTGTGTACTAGAGGATAATTTGATTGTCTTTCAGGAAAGAAAGTGAAAATAAAAAGGTCACCTTGGAAATCACTTTGCTAAAAAAGGAATTTTGCAGTTTGTTTTTGAGGTTTTGTCAACACGCCCTGACACAGAGGAATAATTTCTAGACTTACAGGTTAGGTTATGTATACTTATTTCTCAGTTTGAAGTTACATTATGATTAATTAATTCAGGGGTGAAAAATAAATTAGAAATATTCAAGATGTGTGGTTTCAGGATGTGTGCCTGAGAGAAAGAATCTAGTCAGTGCACAAAAACTCACTGTAATTATATAAAAACCTCTTCTGTTCTGTGAAACTCTTTAACTCAAGTACAATATGTGGCAGGCAGTAGCAGAGCACAGAGACATTATAAATTAACATCAAAGAACATAGAAGATTTTTGAAATTGCACACATTCTTGACATGTTCATATGCATTAAACCTATCAAAGAAACAGAATAATAATATAGAAGTGAGTGGAATTACATTCAAGAAGGAATAAGAAACAATATCCAACATTTTGGTGTAGGATTTTTTCATTTATTTGAGGACAAAGAAAAGTCCACTCAGATGATCACAGCCCATTGTTCATTAAAAAGTAACAACTGAGACAGAGTAGGTTCAGAAGCTGCCTTTGGGCATAATTAATGTAAATAGTGTTACACAACCATTCAGGAAAAACATTAAACTGGTTTAGTCTGTACTTAATAGCAATTTAAGATTTTGCTTTTACTGTGGACTGATAGTAATCTATCACTTTTCAGTTGGATATCTTCCAATGCAGGAACTTTTTCGTGTGTTTCACTGCCCTTAAGTTTTGACATGTGAAAGAAATCAAAAGTGAGGTCAACTGGAGAAACATATGAACAAAATTAATCTCAGAACTAGTCAAACATACATTTCTGTTTTGATAAATGGATTATTTGTATTTTTGACTCTGTATCTCAATCAAGAAGTCAAGAGACTAACTTGAGCTCATGCTAAAAATAATGCAATAATAAGCTCCAGCCAGTAGAAAAATAATTTTGGAAGTTTTATCTTTGTACCAGGTTGTTTGTTTTTTTTTCCCAACAATTTAATTGATCTTCCTCTTCCAGACAATCAAAATATCTACCGGAAGCTACTGTGGGTAGCTAAAGTAATTATGATTAGCCAGTATGAGAAAAATTGATCCAAGCTGAAATTTCCTACAGCTGAAGATAAAGTGCTTCATTACTCCACCTTTAAACTTTTTTTTAATCAAGTTCCACAATAAAACTTGACTTTACTGACAAGCATATCTTGAAATGTTTTCCAAAGGAATAGGATGAGTTTTCTCCTCAGGAAGTGTACACAGGTTACTTCTTGAGCAACACAGAAGAAAATAAATCACTGACAACTAAGTATTTTAAATGTCTCTGTATATGGCAGCTCCAAAGTTTAAGAACTATAGCAGTCATCATGTAAAACTTTCACGTGTCTTAAAGTTACTTGTATTTTGGAAGAGTTGTGTGCAGGAGCAAAATACTTTCTTCCTTTTACTAAAATTTAAATTTAAAAGAATTTTGTGAAAATCATGAATAAATGGAAAATCATCAACCATTCATTAAATTAGCTAATTCTTTACTGCTAATATCTACAATATCCTAAAATACATCTGGAAGCATCTGGCATACTCAGGTGAAGTCAGTCATGACAAATAAGCATCTTCAGCAACTTTATGGAAAAAGTGGTGTATATTATCGTATAAATCATGTTGAAAACCCAGACTACTTGAATTAGAGACAACCTAATTTTTATTTGATTCATTGAATAATCTGACAAAATTATTGTGTATTGGTATGATATTCACTGAGACATACTTGAGGAAATAAATATATATCATTATAAACATTTTCTATAGGAACAGGATAAACCTATTAAACATAAAACCAAAATGTGGAAAAGAAATTTTTTGCTTGAAGAAGCATTTAACACCTTTCACAGGTATCACGGCAGATATGATATTTTTAGCATCAATGCCTTTTGAAATGGAAAATCTTGTCACCTGACAGGAAATGCAGCTTTTTTTTCTCCCTCATAAGAAGGCTCTACCAGCCAGTCAATGCCCAAATGGGATTAAAAACACAAATATTTTTGTAATCACAATGCAGTAGAAAACACTAAGAAATGCCAACTTCTACTCGTTTCCCCAGTGAAAAATAGACCTAATAGGAGCTTTGATTTTGTCAGCCTCATAAATGTTGGAAAGTTGTCCTCCTGGACACTGCAATGACAAGTCTGAAATACTCAGAAGACATGTAGTTGTTGTAATACAAATCTACTGGGGTATTCACTGCTCATGCAAATGACTTGGCTCAGTTCTTCTAGTGCCCAAAGTAAAGGAACATAAGACATCAAACTGCACGCAGTTCTTCAGAGACACATTACATAGTACTTTTTACAAAAAGATTTTTTACTGTTGTTCATGGAAATGAAATGCATAAGGACATAACCAGGACAGTGTTTCCCTATGTAATTTATGTGCAGTTAAACACAACAGCGAATACGGGAAATTGCTCCTATTTTCATTCTGCATCTCGATAGTTTTCAGACTGGACTAGCACACATATTAACCTTGTAAATATTCTTTAAATGAGGTATTTTAAAGCTAAAAATCTAATGAGAGTTAAAAAGGCATCAATGTGAATTGTGCAGACAGTTCCTTTGAATTCACTATTCATTATTATACCTGAATGAACTTCTTCATCCTCTTGAAGATAATAAGTGAGCAATATTTGCCTTCAACATTCACAGAAAGACAGAACATTAGGGATTAGTGACTGGAAAGGACCTCCAATCCCCCTGTCAGAGCAAGACCACCTAGACCAAGTCACACAGTAACATATCCAGGCAGATTTTCAGCACCGAATACAATTTTGTTAGTCCTGAAGACTGGGCTGTTATTGTCCAGATAAAGTAACGAGTAAACACAACCCAAATGATCTGGGTTTGAAATATTGCTCTTGAGAACACAGGAGCTGTGGTACGCTAAAGCAGCTTGATCTACACTAAAGACCTGCTGTGTGAAAGGTGAAAAAACTGATATCATCTGTAAACAGAAAATCCAGTGTATAGCAAGAAATTACTCAAATACCACCAACATTGACGTTATAAGTGGGGCTCGGTGCTATTTCACATTAAGTTAAAATGTTATTTTGCCTTTTTCATTGTAATCAAACTATGTTTAGTATATTATGATTTTGGAGAGAGGCTGAAGACTATCCTGTTAGACATTTAAAAGTTGCAGACACACTTGTATCAGCAATAGTGTGGCTATCAGGACTAGGGGTGTAATTCTTCCCCTGTAGCAGGCACTGGGGAGGCCTCCCCTCGAGTACTGGGGGCAGTTCTGGGCCCCTCACTTCAAGAAGGGATTGAAGGATGGGAGTGGGTCTAGAGGAGCAATGAAGCTAAGGTAGGAAAAGGAGGGAAAGTCTGATGAGGAGAGGTTGAGTGAGCTGAGGGTGTTTATCCTGGAGAAGACAAGACTCAAGGGGGACCTTCTCCCTCTCTAGAACTCCTTGAAGGGAGCTTGTAGTCAGGAGGGGATTGGTCTCTTCTCCCAGGCAGCCAGAGACAGCACAAGAGGGAAAGGCCTGAAGCTGTGCCAAGAGAGGGTTAGGTTGGATATTAGGAAACCCTTTCCCACAGAAAGGGTGACCAAATCCTGAATGGACAGCCCAGGGCAGTGGTGGAGTTCCCATCCTTGGAGATGTTTAGGGACAGACTGGATGTGGCACTTAGTGCCAAGGTCTGGCCAATAGAGAACAGCAACAGAGCTGGTGCCTAGTCTCCAAACATTATTTATTGATGTTTTTGACTGATTTGGAGGTTTCTTTAAACAGGAAATCTTGGGGAAGTTAAAAATCAGCCACTGGGGGTCGGAATCTCTCGCAGGAAAAGCTGAAAAGCAACACAGTGGGGTCCCAGCCACGGGATCTTTAAACGTGGTAAAACTGGAAGTCGCGCTCAGACCACACAGAGCGGCAACAGAGCAGGCTTCTCTAGCCACCAGAGGGTAAGAAAGTAAATGAAAAATGATGTCAACCTGGCAGCAGAGGAGGACCAGGCTACAGTCACTTCTGCTGCACATGGATAGGGGAACAGAAACAGAGGTCCCCCAGCAAGATGAGGCTATTCAAGTGACAAGTTGCACCAAACACAACGGCCTACCACTTTTCCAAGGCCGTACACAGTGCACCCAAGAGAGTACTACATTGTTTGGCAGCCTGTCACCTGCACAGCCTCATCTTGTTGAGAAACCTCTGTTTGGGTTCCTACATCAATGTGCAGTGGTGACTGAAGCCCAGTCTTCTGCTGCTGCGTTGACACCATTACTTATTTTTCTTCCCCTCTGGCGGCTGAAGCAGCTGAAGCAGCTGAAGCAGCTAGTGCTGTCACTGCTGCGTGTGGTCTGAGCGCATCTTCCAGTTTTGCACTTAAAGGCTCTGGCTCCACACCCCCAAGGTGTTTGCCCAGCTTCTCCCGCGAGAATACCCAAACTTCAGTGGCTGCCTCCCTGCTCCCCCGAGCTTTCCTGTTCAGGGAACCCACAGATCACCCAGAAACCTTGATAAAGTAGCGTTTGGAGACTAGTAATCTCGCTGCTGCTTGTGGTCTGTAGAAGGGGTGCCCAAGTAGAAGGGATGACTGGAGCCAAGTGCAGGGCTGTGGCTGAAGACAAGCAAGGCCCTTTGCCTGCCTCACCTACTCAGTCACCACTGAGAAATAGATATGAGCCTTTAATGGAAGACAGTCAGTCTAATAAGGATATAGAGGATAGGTAACCTATTCTGGAGGTACTAGCAGGGTTGCATAAATTGGAGAGATCTGCCAGTAATATGACAACCTCCTCCACAAAGAAGAAGAAGGTCCTAGTTATTGGAGACTCACTCCTGAAGGGAACTGTGGACCCAATATGCAGAGTTGACCCTTATCATAGAGAAGACTGAAGTCTCCCTAGAGCCCCAATCACAGATATCACTAGGACACTCCCTAACCTAATGAGATCAGCTGACTCTTACCCACTGTTAATCTTCCATACAGTTGTATTGCATAGCCTGAGGGGAATTATGAGAGACTTCAGAGCCTTAGGACATTAGGTAAAAGAGTCTTGGGCACAAATTACATTCTTCTCATTCACAGTATCACAGCAATGATAAGGTTGGAAAAGACGTTAAAGACCATCCAGTCCAACCTAAATCCAAATAAACCCAGTATCCTAACATCTCACATCTAGATCATGCCACTCAGCACCTCATCTAACCTAACCTTGAATACTTCCAGGGACGGCAACTCAACCACCTCTGTGGGCAGCCCATTCTAAAACCAGATCACTCTTTCAGTGAAAGATCTTTTCTTAATGTCAGGCCTAAAGCCTCCCTGATGGAGCTTAAGACTATGACCTCTTGTCTTGTCTCCAGTGGCCAGGGAGAAAAGACCACAGAGTAAGACCCTGTCTGACTACAACCACCCTTCAGATAGTTATAAACAGCAATAAGATCACCCTCAAGCCTCCTCTTTTCCAAACTAAACAAACCCAGCTCCCTCAGCCTCTCCTCGTAGGGCTTATCTTCCAGCCCCTTAACCAATCGATTTGCCCTTCTCTGGACTCGTTCCAGCACCGCAACATCCCTCTTAAACTGAGTGGCCCAGAACTGAACACAATACTCCAGGTGTGGTCTAACCAGTGCAGAATACAGGGGAAGTATAACCTCTCTTGACCTGCAGGTCACACCATCTTAAAGCAGGCCAGGATGCCACTGGCCCTCTTGGCCGCATGGGCACACTGCTGACTCATGTTAAGTTTGCTATCCACTAACACCCCGAAGTCTCTCTCTGGCATGCAAAAGCTTCAAGTTCCTCCTGCTTGTTGTCCATACTTACTTAACAATACTGGAGTACTTTGGGTCAGCAGGGAAGTGTGAAAGACCATTAGAAAAAGTTCTCTGTGAGAATCTTTTGTCTATATTTCTCTGTTAAGAGTCGTACCGTTTGAACTTCCAATGTTGCCGTGACAGCTTTTATGTTCCCACAATTCTCTGCCTCATTCATTATTGACTTTCTAATTTCAGCAGCAATAAGCAGGCAAAGATGAGAGTGATTGTAAAAAGTAACCTCATTTACTATACAACCTTGAAAAATATGCAGAGCATCATGTTTTGGGTGCACAAAGAGGTACAGCTCTGTGACTGCACTTCACTTATTCCTAACCCAGATCTCAGACTAAAATATATATTTCAAGAAAGAATTCTCAATTGCTTTCAAAACCCTAGAGAAAAAAGGTAGTCTGAGTGAATTTGTAAGCTGGTACAAGGCAGAGCCAGTGTAAGTGAATACATAATCAAAAACAGTAAAACTATAATATATATATATACTTCTAGAATTTGATATAAGAGTTCAACAGTTTGGAAGTAGTAGACTTCTCATCTGCAAGGGAATAAGCAAAAGCCTTTCTGCATACCAATCCTTAGTAGTAACTGTAAACATCAAGCATTGTTACTTCAAGAAGACGACAAATATGTCTGAACAAATATGCTCTTAACTTTAGAAAGTGCAGTTATTTGAAGAGGCTTAGCTGAAAAATAAAACCCTGAGCAGAACTAATTTTGTCCTACCTCAAGGTGCAATAAGTGTAAGGTCCTGCATCTGGACCGAGGTAATCCTAGGCACAAGTACAGGCTGGGCAGTGGCTGGCTGGAGAGCAGCCCTGGGGAGAAGGACTTGAGGGTGCTTGTGGACGAGAGGCTCAACATGAGCCCGCAATGTGCAAACTGGATCTTGGGCTGCATCAGAAGTGTGGCCGGCAGGTCGAGAGAGGTGATCCTCCCCCTCTACTCCGCTCTGGTGAGACCCCACCTGGAGTACTGCGTCCAGTTTTGGAGCCCTTATTACAAGAAGGATGTGGATGTGCTGGAACGAGTGCAGAGGAGGGCCATGAGGATGGCCAGAGGGCTGGAGCACCTCTCCTATGAGGACAGACTGAGGGAATTGGGGCTGTTCAGTCTGGAGAACATGAGGCTCCCAGGTGACCTTATTGTGGTCTTCCAGTATCTGAGAGGGGCCTATAAAGAAGCTGGGGAGGGACCATTTAGGATGTCAGGTAGCGACAGGACTAGAGGGAATGGATCAAAGCTGGAGATGGGTAGATTTAGAGTGGATGTGAGGAGGAAGCTCTTCACCGTGAGAGTGGTGAGAGCCTGGAATGGGCTGCCCAGGGACGTGGTTGGGGCCCTATCCCTGGAGGTGTTTAAGGCTGGGCTGGATGGGGCTCTGGCCAGCCTGGTCTAGGGTGGGGTATCCCTGCCTGTGCTGGGGGGGTTGGAACTGGATGATGGTTCCTTCCTACCCTGAGTGACTCTGATTCCATGGCTTCTCCAGTCAGGTGAGCCCTTCCAATCTCTTATGATTCTATGATTCTAATTGTATATTAACCATGGAATATCGCACAATTTTTCCAAATGTCTTGTGAGTTTGCATGTACCATTCTGAACAGTGGGTTATGTAATAACCCTCAGCTCAAGAAGGACACAGAACTGTTTGAGAGAGTGGGACACAGAGCCAAAAATATGACTAAGGGAGTGGAACATCTTCCTGATGAGAAAAGGCTGAGGGAGTTGGGTCTCTTGAGCTTGGAGAAAAGGAGATTGAGGGGTGACCTCATTAATGTTTATAAATATGGAAAAGGTAGGTGTCAGAAGGATGGAGCCAAGCTCTGCTCAGTGGCATCCAGGGATAGGACAAAAAGCAATGGGTGTAAGCTAGAGCACAGGAGGTTCCACATCAATATGAGAAGGAACTTTTTCAAGATGAGGGTGACAGAGCGCTGGAACAGGCTGATCAGGGAGGTTGTGGAGGCTCTGTCTCTGGAGACGTTTAAAATCTGCCTGGACACGTTCCTTTGCAACTTGATCTAGGTGATTTGGGAGATTGGACTAGATGATCTTTTGAGGTCCATTCCAATCCCTAATGTTCTGTGATTCTGTATTATGCTGTGTAATATGCCGTGTAATATGCCTACTCTGGGGAAAAACATTAATAGTAAATAATAACCATAGTGCTTAGTATGACATAGTAAATGATAAAGCCAATAGGACAGATTCTTATGGTAGTTTGGATTGAAAACAACTTTCAAAGATCATTTAATCCATCCTCCCCAGTGAGTAAGGACATCTTTAATTAGATCTTGTTCAAAACCTCATCCAACATTTTCAGGGATAGTGCATCCACAGGTTCTTTGGGCAACCTGTTCTGATGTTATCCTGTCAGTAGAGGCTTTGGAAAAAGCACACAGATACACACAGACACACACACACTCCATTCTGATGCTTCAGTATCATGGAATCACCCAGGTTGGAAAAGACCTATGAAATAACAAAGATCAACTACTAGCCTAGCTCTACCACTGATAAACCCCCTTGAAGTCCTGAAAGGCTGAAGTAAACCCTTACTAAGTCCTTCTGTTCTTCACAGCAGAGCTTTTGCAGCCCTCTAATAATTTTGTGCTCTCCTCTGGACCCTGGCACATACATCTCCATGCACTTCTAAATACACTATAAATTAACAAAAGAGACTAAATAACTGTAATACATAAACACATCACAAAACTAAGTTTAATCTTTCCTTTCCTTCGAAAATTATTATCATTTCAACAATTTTTGATAATTAAACTTTAGTCTGGTCTCCTGATGGTTGCAGGTGTTGCATTCCACAGATCATGATTTCAGTACCATTAAGTAAAATGAGAGTGTTTTCTGTAAGCTTTGTGCCATCTATGCTTCACTGTCCTACTTCTTACAGTTCCAGATTGATTAAACTAAGTTTTTTTCAATTTTCTGTCTACTATAAAACTGTTCTCTGTTAAGCCGCAGGAGGCCACATTGGCACAGGCCAGCACCACTGAGTCCAGCACCAACCCTGCTCTCAGGAGAATTCACCTGGCAATGAAGCAATCTTGCCATAAAGAAAGGAATTTTATTGAACCCACAACCCAGAAAAAAAGGAAATACTCCAAAATAAGTACAGAGAGAAAAACAAAACAAAACAAAGGAATTACATCATCTGGCCTTACACATGCACCCTGGGGTAAGCATATCGTTTAGATCAGAGGGGCATAGAAGCACCCTCTGTTCACCTGTACTTTAACCTATGCTGAGTCTTGTGCCCAAGCACAGGGCTAATGAAGAAGCAGCTTCTGATGACACACAATGACCTGTCTGACGATGAGAGGAGGTTTGCTTCATTCACAAATAAGTTCAATTTTCTGCACTGAGGGCAGGCTCCAGTTCCCATTGGTTCAAACTTTCTGCATACAGGGGGCACCCAGCAAGGGGCACAAACCCGTGACCCTAAGATTCTGAGTCTCAGGCTCTACCAAGATTCCAAGCTGAAGACAAACACATCAAGAGAGAAGTAGTGGAAGAAGACAAAACCCCTCAGTTGGGTTGCTCAGTGACAGAGCCAGAGGACAGTATCTCAGCATCCGTGCTAGTCTTTAACAACTGGGAACAAAGGTAAGATAGTGTTGGTCATGTGGGACCATGCCCATGGTGAAGACAAAGGCAACATGTTACCTGTGGGTCATGTGAGCCCACCTCCATGGCTAGAGTGAGACTCTGTCATGTCCCAAAGCTGAGAGGCTTCCTCCAGGGTTTTAAGGGTTCCAGGGAGTTACAGTTCAGTTCCGTTCAGTTCAGTTTTCTATGTGACTCCAGCTAGCTCTCTTATGCAACTCCCTGTGAGCCTGTACTAAGCTAAAATATAGCGATAACATTTTATAATAAGGGATGTTTTTTTTCTTTTAATTTAAAAAAAATGCAATCCTGGGAAAACAGCAATGACATATAGATCTGTAATGAAGTCATTATTGTGGAGACAATTAACAGATAGCATTAAAGCTGTGATGTAATTTCATTCTAACTTAAACATTTGCTAAGTGAAGCAAGAAAGAGAAAGGTAGAAAAGTCTTCATATTTTCTTTTTGTTCTAAAGTAATGTGTGTTTTTCATGCCAAACACCCTTTCTGTGTGGGAAAAGGCATAAGGTTTATCCATTATATTTATTATAGATACTTCAACTACTTTTTGTTTATTTGGGTAGTTATTTCTGAAATTACCAATTATGTAATTACCAATTACATAATTCCAAAGCTGTTACATACTAAATTTCACCTAACATTCTATTAATCTGTTAACCTTTAAAAAAATCCTCCCAACCCACTGTTAGTTCTCACAACCAATCTGATCAATTCTTGTTTTTTAAAACATATGGATGTGTTATTGGTTAGGAAGCTTTATCTTTTTATATTTGCTCAAGCGATAACCTCTCAGAGAGTTTTATTGCAGATTTCCTCCTTAATTTAAAAATACTCATTATATATCTAGCTTTTCTTTAATTCAGCTCCAGGCTGTAGCTCCAGGTTCTCCATTTCTTTTGGAATTGTATAACCATACTTAAAATAATTCAACTAGAATTTTGTGATTTCCATCTGCACATGGAAACATCAGGACTGAGAACTCGTAGAGTTTGATTTTATTTCTCTGAGTAGATTCGAATCAAAGACTAATGCGTGGGGGGAATCAATTATTCTTAAAGATCAATTAATAGTTTTCCTTCATTCAGCCACATCTGTGCCAGAGGTGACATTGTGTGTGTCATTTGCATATACAACTGAGAAAACACAAATAAAGTGATTAAAAGTAAATTAAGTAAACAGTCCACTCTAGGCTCCTGGGTAATTAGGAAACATTGGTTTTGATAGTTATATATTATGTTTGTACATGCATTGAATTTAAATGTCAGTTATAATTAGTTTACTATTTAAATTTTACTTTACGTTACTCCCATATTGATTTTCAAATCAATGAATACGTATTATTGAGCACAGACTACTCAACTGTAGTTTCAAATAAAAAAGAAAAAGAAAAAAAAAGACTCCTTTATATTTCAGAATATAAACTCAGAGAACATTAGGGACTGGAAGGGACCTTGAAAGATCATCTAGTCCAATCCCCCCACCACAGCAGGACCACCTAGATGAAGTCGCACAGGAACATATACAGGTGGGTTTTAAACATCTCCAGAGGAGAATTCACAACCTTCCTGGGCAGCCCCTTCCACCGCTGTCACCATCACGCACACACACACACAACTATCTGATCTTTGCTCTAGGTGTATCTTTTCCAAACTGCTTACTATGCAGTAGTTTTTATGGGAATACAAGAAGACTGCTATTTCTGCACACAGTCTGCCAGCAAGCAAAGGATCAAAGAAAATTTAACTGGTGGTCTGTTCCTAAAGAGGCTTTCTGGAAGCTCTTGATGCTTCATATTACCCCTGAATCTCCTGTTCTGATTTTCTAATGTTATTTCTGGATTGAAATGTATGACTATTAATAATCTAGTAAGATTTCATTTGGAAGCTGCTCTATTAAGTTGGTAAAAACATTATACCCTCTTTTTTGGTTCATAATTAATATTTTAAAAGTCTGCAAAAAAGCAAAGAATGAACACTTTGAAAACAAATTTAAAGTTTACCCCAGCAATGCCCCTTTCTTTTTTAGAATCTTAGTTTAGATGGTAACGGAAATCTGACCTTAATGTGGTTGATCTGTAGGGTGTGAGCAATCATATTCTTTTCAGAACAGATTGCCTTTACTTTCAGCACTCCTTCACCAGCACTCCTTGTCTTTCAGAAAATGATAGGACCTTTGATGTGTGAAATCTCTGATAAGTTTAAAACTAGAACTGTAAAACCATGGGTGAAGATCTGAAGTATTCATAAAAAATTAATTTTATGCAGGCTGATGCTCAGTAAGAAGTGGGTCACCTGAAACAGAATCAAAAGGGTAATCAATTGCTAGGTGATCAATTGCATGCTTTAAATGCCAGTTTTTATTTATATTTCTTTTAATGGAAATAAACTGTAGTTTTCAAAGAGCAGATGACGATTTTATGGCAAGATACAATGTCTAACATCTTTGGGATAAATAATCTGCTTTTCTGTTTATGATAGACATAGGTTTGGTGAGTAGCTCACACTATTTGCTTAGTTGCTTCAGAAGGAAGGTGTGAATCCTAGCTTTTTATCTAGCATCATAGATTACATACACCAGTTGTAAGTGAATACAGCTATACAATCTACCTAACCAACATATCATGCAGTGATCTAGTTAATATACAGTGATCAAAATGCTTTTATATGAAAATAAAGTATCTAACATTGCTCTATGTGCCTAAATGAGAATTTTCTTAAATATGTGTGATGACAGGAGGTTTAAACCTTCTAGTTCTTTTTGTTCATTCACATTCTGAACACCTACAATTAACACTGACAAATGATCACAACTAATGCAGCACAAATCACATCTCAAATGTGTACACTGAATTAGGATGCAACACAGAACAAAAAAATTCAGCAAATAATAACTAGAAGTCATAACACAAAAGCCTACAAGCACTCTAGACACATGAGAAGAGTGAATTCAGCAGTGAAATATTCACTTTGAATTTTCTGCTCAGTGTTCCCCACAAATAATTTTTTTACAACAATTTGGGAAGCAAGCTCAGCTCTTAAGGTTTTGTTGGGTTTTTTTTCAGTTGTGTGATCCCTCTCTCTTTTTTTCTCTTCTCTAGCAGCTCTTAAAATACCTGTGAGGGATGTCATTAACAGATTCTCCTTCTCCTGTGCAAACCACCAGCAGCTTAATGGGTTCCCATAACTGTGTGATAGGAAACATACAGATTAGTGAAACTTCTTTCATCTGCCCCTAGGTGTATGCAGAAAAGTCTAGGGATGTAGCACACCAAGGGCAGTACCCACAAAAGTGCAGCAAAAGACTGACCTACAATTGCTGAGTCTGGAAGTAAACAGTAGTATGTCTAGGAAGATGGCAAATAAGGAAACTAGGGACCAGTCCTGTTCAAAATATTGGATGAGGGATTGGCATGCACTGTCAGCAACTTTGCTGATGACACAAAGCTGAGTGGTGTTGCTGACACCCCAGCAGACTGTGCTGCCATTCAGCGAGATCTGGACAGGCGGGAGAGCTGGGCTGAGAAAAATCTAATGAGCTATAACAAGGGTAAGTGTAGAGTCTTGCATCTGGGCAAGAACAACCCCAAGTACCAGCATAGGTTGGGGGCTAACCTGTTGGAGAGTAGTGCAGGAGAAAGGAATCTGGGGGTCCTGGTGGACAGCAGGATGACTATGAGCCAGCAATGTGCTCTTGTGGCCAAGAGGGCCAACAGCATCCTGGGGTGGATCAGAAGGGGGGTGGTTAGCAGATCAAGAGAGGTTCTTCTCCCCCTTTGCTCTGCCCTGGTGAGACCACATCTGGAGTATTCTGTCCAGTTCTGTGCTCCTCAGCTCAAGAGGGATGTGGAGCTGCTGGAGAGGGTCTAGCCTAGGGCAACGAAGATGATGAAGGAGGTGGAACACCTCCCTTATGAGCAGAGGCTGAGGGAGCTGGGTGTCTTCAGCTTGGAGAAGAGGAGACTGAGGGGTGACCTTATTAATGTCTACAAATATTGGAGGGGTGGGTGTCTGGAGGATGAAGCTGGGCTATTCTCAGTAGTAGTAGTCATGTAGTGATAGGATGAGGGGCAGTGGTGGTAAGCTGGAACATAGAAGGTTCCAAATCAACCAGAGAAGGATCTTCTTCCCAGTCAGGGTGATGGAGCACTGGAACAGGTTGCCCAGGGTGTTTGTGGAGTCTCCTTCACTGGAGATGTTTAAGACATACTTGGATGTGTTCCTGTGTGACTTGGTCTAGGTGATCCTGCTGTGTCGGGGGATTGGACTAGATGATCTTTCGAGATCCCTTCCAATCCCTAATGATTCTATGTTTCTATGATTCTATGATTGGAAAAGAGAGAAGTTCCATGTTCTGTGAGGATAAAGGAAAAGAAAATTTAGGTAAAAACAAAAAATACATGTACATTGGGAGAATTCTGTAAGAAACTGCTGTGGAAAAGATACTACATTATAAATTATTAGTCCTTCATTTACATATTCTACAGGCTGTGATGCTGTTTTGCTGTAATTTTTTCAAAAAAGGCTGCTAGTAGAAGAACTGAAGTAAAATGTTAACAGTGAGACAGAAGTTAAAAGTGATCCGTTAGTAATTAGGTAAAATTCCTGGAGAAATCTTAATTATTAAGTAAGAAATCCAAGTGTAATAGAGTTGTACGATTAAATGTGTCTTGTGGCCTCAATTCTCTCTGCATAGTTTCTTAGTAGGAACTGTCCTAAAATAACTGATGGGAGGATTCAAGTCTAAGGCAGGAAAGCAAATTGAATGAGACCTCAAGGGTTGTATTGAAATGGTTGCCTGAAGAATAACAAGTCAAGTTTTTCAGCTTCATCACTGCAATTTAGGACATGACATGCACATTTTTGTGTCCCTCCTAGCTTCTTGCCCAGCATTTTGAGACTTTTTATATAACAGAATCACAGAAAATTAGGGATTGGAAGGGACCTCGAAAGACCACCTAGTCCTATCCCCCTGCCACAGCAGGATCAGCTAGACCAAGTTGCATAAGAACATATCCAGGAGGCGTTTAAACACCTCCACAGAAGGAAACTCCACAACCTACCTGAGCAGCCCCTTCCAGTGTTCTGCCACCCTCACTGTGAAGAAGTCCCTCCTCATATTCATATGGAACCTTTTATGTTCTGGCTTACATCCACAGCCCCTTGTTCTATCATTCGATGCCAATGAGCAGAGTCTGTCTCCATCTTCTTGACACCCACCCTTCACATTTTTATAGACATTAATGAGGTCACCCCTCAGTCTCTTCTTCTCCAAGCTAAAGAGACCCAGCTCCCTTAGCCTTTCCTCATAAGGGAGACGTTCCATCCATCATATTCATGGCTTTGCACTGAACTGTCTCCAGCAGTTCTGTGACCTTCCTGAACTGAGGTGCCCAGAAATGGACACAATATTCCGGATGTGGTCTCACCAGGCCAGAATAGATGAGGGGAAGAACCTCTTTCCATCTACTAACAACCACCCTTCTAATCCACCCCAGGATGCTATTGGCCTTCTTGGCCACAAGAGCACATGGCTGGCTCATAATCATTCTGCTGTCCACCAGGAGCCTCGGGTGCCTTTCTCCTACACTACTCTCCAACAGGTCAGTCCCCAACCTATGCTGGTACCTGGGGTTGTTCTTGCCCGGATGCAAGACTCCACACTTGCCCTTGTCACAGTTCATTACATTTCTCTCTGCCCAACTCTCCAGCCTGTTCCATGTGCCACTGAATGGCAGCACAGCCTGCTAGGGTGTCAGCCACTCTTTCCGGCTTTGTGTCATCAGCAGATTTGCTGACAGTGCACTCCAGACCCTCATTCAAATCATTAATGGATATACTGAATATACTGGTACCAGTACTGACCCCTGGGGGAATCCACTAGAAACAGGCCTCCAACTAGACTCTGTCCCATTGACCACTATTCTCTGGCTTCTGTCCTGCAGGCAGTTCACCATCCACCTCACTACCTGATCATCCAGACCACAGTGCCTTAATCTGGCTGCAAGGATGCTGTGGGAGACTGTGTCAAATGCTTTACTGAAGAGAGACCACAGTCACTACTCTTCACTGTATTGAACAGAAAGCCAATCTAATCAAAGAGCAGAGAGCTTTTTAAGTGCTTTAATATTTAGGTAGATGCATAAAACGGTTTATTTTTCTATCTATCCAGACATTCTGTCTCTAATTTTATGTTCCAGAGCACAGCAGTGCGTGGTTTCAGGGCACACCCTGATTCCTACTGTGTCTGTATCTACACATGCAAGGCTGAATATAAAGTGTTGCTAGATCTAGTAATAAGAAACTTCATTTATAACAAATCTCCAAACAGCTTTAAAAGACATCAAACGGAAGTGACTATTTTCTACTTTAATGTTACATATTGAGCAAATTCAGTAGTATTGCCATATAAATGGGGTGGTTTGGGTTTGGTTAAGCCGCAGTGAGGTCCTACTCTTGATTTAAAATGATGTGAGTGACACACTGTTTTGACAGTTATTTAGAAAGAAGTAGACATTAATTGGCCTTTTTTTTTTTCTGGAGTTGATATAATTCTCTTTTCTTTCAATAATTCTGTAAGATTAGTCTTTTCTGTTAAATCACTATAATGTGCACAATGCAGTTACTGTCTTCCAGTTAGTCACTTCTGATTGTTAATTAAAATGTTGCTTTGATACTTTTTTTCTTGCAGATATTGCAGCTTCGTTTCAGAATTAATGATATTCAGGATAGTGTCCAATTAATTCTTCCTTGCTTTATTTTTATTTAACTAGATAATTGAATAAATTTAATATTGCAGTAGACATAGGTAAAACAGAAGAAAGGTGAGGTGGAATCTCAGTTGTTGGCACTGGTGTTCTAGCACCAAGTGATTTGGTCACAGCTCTGATTCAGGACTGAATCTGGCTCTTGTTTGTAGTTACAGTGAATTTACTTAAAGAATTATATCATTGGCACTTATTTTCTGTCAGGATGAAGTGTTATAACAAATATTGACCTTTAATCTCTCTTCTCCGAGCCATGCAGACTGCAGAAGTGCAGATGACATATGTAAGACCTTTTAAAGCTGACCTATGCATACACCTTCATAAAAACTGAAATATTGGCTGAAAAAGGCTCAGTGACACAAGCAGAAAACTGTTATTCACATGGAAACAGGTCTTCCTGGGATAAAAGTGCCAGTAGCTTCACATTTTAAGGCAATTGTCCTTCATATCTACTGATTCAGAACAATACTTACTTATTCAGCAATAAAGATATTGTATCTGAGGTATCTTTTACCATTTTTTAAAAGGAATTTTTGGTGGGTTTTTATCAAGGGTTACTGCATGGCTATCCCATGACATGTAACAAGTTAGAATACATGTTCAAACAAATGTAATATAGCATCATAACTTTTTTCAACTCATGAGGCAGTGTTTGCTAGGGAAGAGAGGCAGAAGCCAATACATTTTATCCTCTAAGTACTAAGTAAAGAAAAAACCAGAACACCAAAATGTTTCAAAAAATGAAGTACAATCTAGATCGGTAGTCACCAAGTAAATGTAGAAGAACAGAAATTAGACTTCATTTAAGCTACAGCAGTGGTTAAATATGTCCAAACATCTACAAACGTAGATGACATGGGCTAGGTTTCAAGTATCATAGATATTTGAAATCTCTCTCAAGATCAAGACAAGTTTCTTTACTTCAGAAGAATGATAGAAAGATGTTACATGAGCTGCAGTGGAAGACTGGAAGAAGAAAGCTAACAATTCAATTTCTGCAATGAATTTCATGAACCTAACTTAGAAGTGGACTTGATGTGTTTAGTGTGCAATATATATACATAAATATCATCAGTTCCAGTATCAATCACTGGGTTTACATAAATTAGCCAGAATCAAAGAATCGTTATTTACAACTAAGGCCTTTTTCATCACTTATGAAAAAACAATAATCTTTTTTTTTTTTTTTGTCTTAAAGAAGTCTTATCCGCCAAATACATTTCCCCACAATATCAGGTATCAAAACCAATCACATTATGCAATGCATCTAGTATATTTATTAAAACATCTAAGTCTTTAGGCAGAAAGATCTGAATTGCAAGCTACGTCCTCTAAAGTTCTGTGAAATTATTTTCCTTCCAAGTCTCTTGTGTTAATACTTGAAAAAAAACACAAACAACATTTTCTGGCTTGAATATATATGATACCTTAGTTATCTACCTAATTCTGTTAATCTAGTAGGAAGCAAAAAAGGAGCAAAGAAACCTTCATTATTGCTGTATTCTGTTCCTTGCCTGTTTTCAAACTGCTGATGAAAAATATGTATTTCCCGGATTATGTGTGCCTGGGGAGCTTTGCTAAAGTACAAAAATCCTCTGCGTCAACTATATATGATTACAGCAAACAAATAATTTTACAGAAAGGTTTCAATGTAATACTTTACTGATAATAACAAGTGATGAAGGATAATTAAAACTGAAAGAAATGTAGGAGGTAGACAGATATTTGTTCAAGAGGGAACTTTTAAAGTTCAAGGCTAAAAAAAAAAAGATGCAAATGCTGCTTGTTCACACAAGAGCAAATAAACATGTAATTTAACCTTAGAAGTTTTATTTCGGATAGCACCTTACTCTATGGAATGCATTCAAGTTTCCTGGAGACTGCTCATGTGCTACATATACCCATAACATGCATTTTCACTGATGAAACTAGAAATCACAGCTTTGACTGTTCAACACCAGCACAGGAGATGTGGTAGTGTACAGAAGAATGAATTAATCAAGAAAGATGAATGAAGAAATAGTAACACCATTCTTTTGATGCTTACTCTTACTGACTACGAGATGGTATGTCTACAACACCGCATTTCAACTTAGGTTTCTAATTTTCAGCAGTCATTACATCTCAAATAAATGTAACATTTCTGGGTTTTAGATTAAAATTGTATTTAAATGCTTTCAGAGAAAGTTAATTGGAGCAAGAATGCCTGAAGGAGGCAAGTGCTTACTCAAGATTAGCAGCCCCATCTTCTCAGAAAAATGTGTCTTCAGGACTGTAATAAATGATCAGTGTCTTTAAGATACTGAAACAATTAAATTTATCTTTGCTTGTAATTTCTTTTTAACCTCAGATAATTTACACCAGTTTCTCATACGCAGATTTTTTTGTTAACTGTCTTACCTCAAGGAAATAATAACAAAAGAAAGAGTATTTTTAAGCGAAATGATATGTTTACATATCTGCTGTTGTTTTCACACATTTTTTGCTTGCTCACTGAAGAGCACTAAAGTTGATCATGCACAAAAGGAGACATGTGAGAAACTGCAACAACTAAATCTTCTGCAAGGTTCCCATAAATAAGCTCAGTTTATATCCTCGGCCATCAAACTTTTCTCATGTTTATGAAGCATGAGAAATACAACGTGTTTATGAAACCTATCTCTGACTGCTGCTTGTAACTCTTAATACCTGGCACAATGTGATATGAACCTGCAAACACCTTGGGCAGGAAGTTACCATTGTCTTGGGGACTGGGCCGCCACAACAACCTGCTGCTTTTCTTGTCCTTTACATTGTTATAAGTTCTGCCTGGATGGATGCATCAGACACCACTGGGGCATTCTTAGGACGGTCCTAAGGCAAGTACTTTCATTTTGATAGAGACCCTACTTGCAGCTATGGACCTACAGGAAGGTTTCAGCCTTCTCTCTGCCTTCCCCAGTGTAGACTTACCTGCACTGAAGCTGCTCCCCTCCTATGAAGCTGTTCTCTGACCTTGAGCTCCTTCTCAGCGCGAGCACTGCAGCACCCTCAACCCCTTCTCACTGACAGATCACAGTCCAGCTCTGTGGCAGGTGGAACAGCTAAAATACGAGTGGGGCAGGAGAGCAGGGTCATGCACAGTACACAGGGTGAGACCAGACCAATTCTGAGCCAATTCAGCTTTCTTGTGTTTGAGCTTCTTTAAAAGTCTGCTGTGACTGCTATCTGCTCCTGGCTATTTGTGTCGTTTTGTTCTGTAACATCTTCTGTTATCAATTTGAATTTCAAACAGCTTTTCCAGTAAAGACTTGTTTTTAGACCTTCTCTGCCGTGAATATCAATGCAGAAATATGATTCGATTTTCCTCATTGTATTTTCTTTTGTAGTCATTTTACAAACTGGTAAGCTTCATCGATTATTTCTGTTAGACTTTACAGAGGTTATTTTTCTCTCCTCAAAACTATTTTGTGTTTGTTGTTGGGGGGTTTTTTTTTGTTTGTTGTTGGGGGGGGGGTTTTGGTGGGTTTTTTTTTTTTACTATTCCTTCTTATATTTAAACTGCTAATTTAATCTTTTTGTTTTATTTTACTTTCCAAAACTACTGGTGACTTAGGACAAAAAACACACTGAAAATTTTGTAATGCTGTATTTTGTTTTCTGTCCCTTGATGGCTTACCCTAGCTTTGAAAAGACTCTGGCTTTTGCTAGTTCAGATTTTCTTTCTTTTTTACGTTGTCCAAGCTTGCTGAAATTAGTTACAATACACAGTAAAACAATATTGCCAGGTGAATGTCTTAGATAGCTCTACAAATATTTATAGTTGGGGTTGTTTTTTCAGTAGTAACTTAGGGCAGCTTGTTTAGAATTCATTTTTCTTTATAATATGATTAATTCGGTAGTGTCCATCTGTACTAAACTAATTTAGAACTTCACATGATTGTTTCACCTTCTTCCTTTCTTCTTTGCTTCAGAAACTAGTATGAGAAGTTAGCCAGCATTGATTTAAATATCTAAAAGGTTCTTATTACTTTATCTCACACTCCTCGCTTTATGTGCAGGTGAAAGATGGGAGATAGAAAACAAAACCCATTTCTCCAAGTGTCAATAACAGCAATTGCATTTTATGCTTCACAATTATAAACTAAGAAAGTCTGATTAATGAAGCAAATTATAAAAGGGCATATACTGTATTTAAGAAGTAATTTATTGTATTAAATAGAGGAAATTAAAATCAGACCAAAATCCCTTCCATCAATAACAGGAAAGGATGCTTTTCTTAAGAGAAGATAAAATTATAGAATCATAGAAAGATTTAGATTGGAAAAGACTTCAGTAATCACCTACTTCCAACCCCCCTGCTATGGTCAGTGACACCTTTCACTAGACCAGGTTGTCCAGAGTCCCATCTAACCTGGCCTTGAACACTTCTAGGGAGGGGACCTCCAGAAATTAATTCCACAAATTGTTCACACCAGTCATGACTTTCATAAAGTAAGGAAAATTTTCCTAAGGAGTCTCTGAAACATATTGGTAGAAGTGGACAGATTTGAGCCTCAGCTCTGTTTGTTGCTGTAAATAGTAAAGCTAGGTTTTATTAGACCCATGGCACAACACTATAAAACTATGACCCAGAGGTGTAGTAAAGGGTTCAGCAATAAATAATTGCTGAAAGCATAATAATTATGAAATGCATTCACTCTGTAAAGTTTGGGTTATATTTGTGTCTCTGTGAAACAAAATGCTTCAGCCACACCAACTTTTCCCTGCATAGATAGCCCTATCACGTTCTTATCGTTCCTTTAATGCTGGTTTAACTACGTTTCTCCTTCAGATCTGCTTCATTTTCCAGTATTGTATCTCATACATAATTAAACTATTGTTATTTTTCTATCTCACATATTTTATTTTTCTAGCCAGCTCTTATTATTTTTACACCTTTTGACAATCTTCATATCCAGCTCACTCTTTGACCCTCCTCACTTACCCACAGCCCACCTGCTGGTTTAGTTTCACTTCTTTCCTTCCCCTACTGGGTCATTCCTCCTTACCCAAGCTTAATGCACTCTTTCAAACCACTCTAGCTCTCAATCTCAATTATTCCTCTTTTTCCTGTCCCAGATCCTGTATAATGTATAGTTCTACTTGGACTCTTGTACTCTCTTAATGGATTTTGTTCATATTCCACTATATAGTCACAATTTCCTAATTTTGGCAGCTTCAGTGTTCCTGCAGGCCCTGACTTTTGACATACATGGAGGTATGCTAATTCTGAAATTTTTCCTAAAATGCCTTTCTCTTTTTCTTATTATTTCCTCTTGCTCCAAATGCAGATGCTTTAAATCCATTCTAGACTGATTTTGTTCCGCTTTCTTTTACAAAGTAAGAAAACAAGCTGGTATTCAAAGTAAATCTTTTTTTACTCCAAATGATATACAGAGTATTTTTAATAGTACCACTGTACTAAGTAAAAGAACTCTACATCCTCCATAGAAAACAGATCACTGTCTTTTTCCTCAAGACACACTGTCTCTTTTTTCTTCATTTACTTCAAAATGATCAGGTAAAATATAACACAAAAGAAAATACATTTCAGATGAAGATATTTTGAAGAACATTTCTGAGTGCCCATGTATTTTAAACTGCAAAGTACATGTTTCTATACTTCATCTGCAATGTGAAGAAAAGAGAAAATGTCTTTAGAAAAACAAGAAGATAGGAAATGGCTGGGCAGTATACCATGTAGACCCAAATGGAATGGTTATAGTTTCATATATTTTCAATAACATTTTTATATGGGTGAATGGTTTCTGCATCCTTTCTCTATGCAAATTTTTCATTTATTTCCAATCACTGGGCCAGTAGAGAAGTGTGTAGGAAATGGAATTATTTTTTCTCCATTTGGTGCTTATATCTGTCGGAACATTCTATGAAAACTTGCACATCATTAGAAATTCAAGTAAAAAGCTTGAGTCAAAGAAGAGTGTTTGAGAATTATCTTTTTGCATTGTTTTGCTGAAAAATACCATAGGAATACATTTGGGTTTTGCTAGTTCATAATCTGAAAGGCAACAATATATTCTGTTCCCAGTGGAAGTTCTTCCAAAACAAGTGAATATGATGAAGACAAGAACACGTGTTGCACGAAGCTATCAGCAAATACACAAGGACTTCTAACTAGATTTCAATTAAATTACCAAAAATCTAAAAAAGAATTAAATAACCCAGGACAATATCACATAAATATTTGCTCCTTTAGATGACAAATTGTTTTTCTTTTCTTTCTTTAGATTGTAATTCCCTCTGATCACAGTGCCAGCATGTTGAGTGCAGTGGCTCTTTTCTGAATACCTTGACAATACTGTTTATGCTCCAATGTGTGTAATACACACCTTTTATTTCATTCAAAACTTGGGCCATGATATGCTACCTACTCCAATTAATAGTGAATGTACTAGAGTTGAATCTACAGTTGATAGTAGATGGTACCCATTGAGCTCAATTTCTTCTCTTTGTGTCTCTCATTCTAGAAATAACTCTAGGAACATACTTATCTTTCTGCATTTCTTAATCATTAGTTTGTTCAAAAGTCAACTCCTTTCCCCTTCTCCCCCCCGCCCCACTTGTGTATTTTCAGCCTTTACAACATTTAAGTGTGCACTGAGCTCTAGGAAACCGGTGTTAACAAATACATTGATTTCCTATTATTCTGGAGGAGACACATTGTATGTTATCATCATACAGCACATACTTCATTCATGGATTCAGTTCGTAGAAATGCAGGTCCTTATGTTATAAGTCATCTTTATGTAGCTACTGGATTTAGCACCACATCAGCTCAGATGCCAAGTAGGTAACAAAAGGCCTTTTAGAACAAATACAAGTCCTTCTTTGGTTTGAGATTAGCTGCCTAACGCAGTCAGAGAGAAAGTCTTCTGGCCTGATGACTTCTCACAGAAGAGCTAAGAACAGGAAAATACTACAAAGGCATTGCACACAGCTGAGAAATGATTTCTAGCAGTTTCAAAACAGAGTGAGGTATTTTGACCCAGAACTCATGGGTACAATTAATGCAACTGGGCACCTGAAAATGTGCATACAGCATTTCTCATACAAAATGAGCCTATGATAATCTGCCATCTCAGAATCAATTCTAAAATCACAGAATAGCAGGTTGAAGGGACCTCAGAGAGCTGCATCTGCCAGTTTCTAATTCAGCCTTGACTCCTCAGAACTCAGAAGCTCTTATCTTGTCAATATAATGACAATATAATAATTTGGCTTTCTGATTTAGCTCTCACCGAGTGCATCTCTTTAATATCCATTCTGGACATTCTCCTGCACAACCTTTTGCACAACAACATTCTGTAGTTTCTCTCTTTCTGTTCCATTTTCTTTGGTAATACTGTTCTTTGTAATGATGAAATGTGTCTACTTCTTCCTCAAATTTCTCTACTCCTGCCTGATGTCTTCCACTTCTCTTTATCTAACCTGCCAATGTTTTTGTTTTCCTTGGCATCTACTATGGTTTGAATAACCTAACCCAAAACATTTTTAAGTTCTTCTCTGTACTCTTCCTTTACATTCTGATTTACAAACTCCTTTCTTGTTCACTTTAGGAAAGTAGGATTTGAATCCACCATCTGAGAAAAAAACAATTGCATCAAGCGCCCACTGTTTTAAGTAATGTAGGTTAAACACTGTTCTTCATTTGATGCTTGTAGCTATCTGGTAATCCTGATCAGTCTTGAAACTCAACTTGAGAACTGATCTTGATCCAGGAACATTTATCATAATACATGACTGAAGATTTGAACATTACTCTTCTCAGTCCTTTAGATCACATATTCAAATATTGATGGCGCTCATTCCCAGTAGTTTATCTCGACATAATTCTCTTTGTTCCATACCAAAAGTGCTACATGCTGTTTTATTTCTGTGATATTGTTTCACCCATTTCATTGCATCATTTATGAAAAAAAAAAACAACCCAGAAGTGATGGCAGCAATATCCCTGTTTCTTTTTTATGACACATTCCCAGCAACTCTAATCTCTGCATAGAATTTCAGATTTGGGTTCTTAGTTTAAACACCTTTCATGAATCTTTCTTTTTCATTCATCCACTGGTAGAGTTCACAGATTATCTGCAGTTGTCATTCTCTTCCTATGGGGTAGCAGTAAACACTTCCCTAGCACTTCATTGGTCTGCCCCATTCACTAAGGTTCTCATACACCCTCCTTCACTTATGTGACAATGAGTGCTAACAACTGTAGGCAAAAAATATCTCTCCACAAGCTCTCCGTTGGGCTCTTCTTTATGACGTCTTCAGACAAAAACAACAGTTCAGAATGAATAAGTAGCCAATAGGGAGAATTATTTACAAAGAATAATGTGTATTCATTTGCAAGTGTCAAGGTTCAGATAGCTCAAGTAATGACATAGTTACTAGTATTTCACACCTGCCATCCTTCTTGATATTCATTAAGGATATTGACTTGGAATTGGATATCCTCTTAAGCATTCCAATAATACTGATTTAATCTGTAGTTTCAAGGTAGTATTACAGTGTTAAGACTATTTTCATCATCATTTTATAGTTCTTTTCTGATGTTAAGTTGGAGTAGATGAAATGTGATTCTCTGAAAGGGACTTAAAGCATCTCACCAATCCAAACCAAACAAAAAACCTGAACCAAACCATGACAGGCTTCTTTCTTTCCTCTGTTTCCATGAAATTTACACATTGAGTTCTGAGAATAGCTCAATACTCTAACTTATCACTGGGTATTTCAGATCAGAGAATCCTACCAGCTTTAGTATGGCCTTAATTTTCTGCAAATACCTCCTACAAGAGCTGAGGTTCATGCTGTGCAAGTAAAAGACCAACATTTCATAGAAGGCCAATGGCCTCATATGGGGGTGGTTAGCAAACGGAGAGATGTTCTCCTTCCTGTCTACTCTGTCCTGGTGAAACTGCATCTGGAATATTGTGTTCACATATTGGGCCCCTCAGTTCGAGAGGGACACAGAAATGCTGGAGAGTGTCCAGCACAGAGCCACAAAGAAGGGAGTAGAACACCTCTATTGTGAAGAAAGGCTGAGGGAACGGCTTCTTTAGCTTGGAGAAGAGGTGACTGAGGGGTGACCTCATTAATGTCTATAAATATTTGAAGGATGGGTGTCAGGAGAATGGAGGCAGACTCTGCTCAGTGGTATCTAATGATAGGACAAGGGGCAATGGGTGTCCCCTGGAACATAGGACGTTCCACATCAATATGAGAAGGAACTTCTTCACAATGAAGGTGACAGAGCACTGGAAGGAGCTGCCCAGGGGCGTTGTGGAATCTCCTTCTGTGGAGATGTTCAAAATCTACCTGGTTGTGTTCCTGTGCGACTTGGTCTAGGTGATCCTGCTCTGGCAGGGGGATTGGACTAGGTGATCTTTCGAGGTCCCTTTCAATCCCTAACGTTCTGTGATTCTGTATATTATTTTTAACAATTGTGTGAGACTGTATAGAATTATTTGGAAACTAATAATCATTAAAAGCTCTTATTAGAAATACAGTGCTAATGAAGCCTGAGGTTTACAAGTTGTATTCAATTAATAACAAATAAGAAGAAACTTTCACATTCGCTCAGAAGAAAAGCACAATATGATAAAGATCAGCTATGCTAGTTTGCTACCATGTTAGAGTATATATTCATATATGATTTAAAGCTCTTGAAAGAACACAAAGCCTTCTTTGCATTTTATGTGTTTACATCTGTATGTAGAATCATGTTGATATAAAATAGAAGTTTGGATATGTATTAGGTGTTATTGAAAATGAAATCTATCCTACTAGAAGAAAAGTAGCATTTTCTTCACAGTATATTAACAAATCTTAAGTACTGTGACTAAAACATAGCCAGTATCGATACTTGTGATAATGCCAGAAGTCTTAGGAAGAAGATTGACCAACCACTGAAAAGGAGCAAGAGCACAAGGTAGAAATACATGCACCCTCCAGGCAAACACCTTAACTCTGAATGTCTCCTCTTTCTTCATCTCACCAGCTTTTATTGTTAAGCCTGATGAATGGGATATCCTTGCTGAACGCCTTTCGGGGTCAGTCATCCCAGCTGTGTCCTCTCCCAACTCCTTGTGCACCCCAACTCTACACTGGTGACCCCAAGTCACTGTTGAAAGGGGGTATGAGGCATAAAAGTCCTTCATGCTGTGCAAGCACTGCTCAGCAATATCAAATGCATCTCTGAGTTATCAA
>VXBP01002275.1:53888-91085 GCA_013400115.1 Rhinopomastus cyanomelas | reverse complement strand
ATCACTAGATGACATTGAGAAGAGCCCTGCTCCATTCTCCTGACACCCACCCTTCACACATCTATAGACATTAATAGCCTTTGTATATAGACATTATAGCCTTTATATCCCTTTTTGGCAAAAGGCCCGGTGCAAGATTGAAATGTCCTTGTCATAGAGCATCAGAAACCTCTGAGGCTTTATTGCCCATGAATCTCAAGGGTCTATGCATCGTCTTTTGCAAAAACATGGTAACTGTTGGTTACTGATGCTCTGAAAACTCCTGAAATCTTCTGTCTTTGTTTTTACTGCAAATATTTTGTTGCTTAGTATATTGGAAAACAGTATGTAGGAAGAGGATGTTCAGGCTTTCAGCTGTGTGTCAGATGTACAGTAGTTCCACAGCAAGGATGGAATTGTATTTAACTGGTAGTATTGTTTGTGGATGCATGTACACTGGCTTCAGTATTCTCTGTGTCTATTCAGACTGCACCTGCTAATTGTAGAAGGAAAAAAGCTCCTCAAAAACACTAATCATGGGTAAGAGAAAATCAGTCATGAATTTGTTCTGTTTGTGGGGCTCCACAGGTTCTCAGATCTGCCTTCACTCTTTGTGCGCTTTTTTTCCTAATTAACAAAATGAGAACTATTATTACAGCAAATCAGGAGGAACGTATTCAGTAACCGTAACTGAACATGAATCAGTTATGACAATGAGATGCCATTGAATACCCCCAGATACAGCAAGAATGGGAGAAAACTAATTTCCTGAAGACTTTTCCCCATCATTCTGAATAACCTGTGCTAAATCTTGTTCCTACTCCCATAGGATGATTTCCCTCCTCAGCACATCTGTAGAGGTGCGTGATTACTGTACTGTGCTACAGCCCAGGGGAAATTGGAATGTAATTTCTACTTCATCTCACCCAGTATGAGTATTTGCAGCTACAGAAGGCTGTTACTGAGCATGCTGCCCTATGTTTTTTAAAGAAATGGCAGGGAACATCTTAATGCAACTGTCAGCGTGTGCACATACTGCAAGCACTCGCTCTCTGTGATAGCCTGAAGCTTAAAAGCACTGTTCTTTGCCAAAGAAGAGGCATATATCTCCAATCTGGCATCTGAAAATGACAAAGAGATCAATCAAACAGAATTAGGAGCACAGATCCTTCCTGTTCTGTTTAGCTTTGTAATTCAATCTGAGTCAAACCAGAGGCCTGGCCTGAGAAGTGCTGCTTCAAATCTAATGAAGCAGTCCTCTTATTTACCAGCATGCGAATATTAATATGTACACTTTGTGAGTATATGAAAGACACAAAGGCATGCTATGTAAGACAGGAGTTATTCAACAAAGTCTGCTAAACCACAAGTTCTCCTTCAAACAGATTCTTCATCACTCTCTCTGTAAGCTCCCACAGCTACTTTCCATTTTGGCCTTTCCATACTGTTTCACGGATCCTAACTGAATTCCCACCCTTATGCCTAGGTATATTATGAAAAGTGATTTAGAACTGTCACAGAGAATTTGGAAAAAACTTCTCTGAGCTGCCAGTACTGTGGAAGATTTGAAAAACAAGCCTGCATTGCTTTTTGTTCTGGCTATGATGACCATTTTTTATTTTTTAGGGTGTTCCCATCTTGATAAGGTACTTTGAAAGTACAACTACAACATGCATGTACTTGCGATATGGTAGGTAAAGAGGTAAAGGTGCAAGAATGTGTGCTTGAAGGACGTAGTCAGAATACCCAATTAATCATAAATTTTCTACCGTTCTTCCTGAAATGTTGGTTCATACCTGCTGTGTAGTGCTGATAGAATTAAGAATGTGTTCATGGTGCATATTAACTTAAGAGACTAGAGGTACTGTTATGGCAATAGAGCGTGTAATAACTCTTGCAAAAAATCTTGGTGCAAGGATATATTAATCTGAATCTATTTACTTTGTTTTTCCTCCTACTTTGCTTCTCTTCCACCCTTGTTTCTCTATGTCATGGCTGACATCTTGATTGTAAGTTCTCTGTTAGAAGCTGCCTCTGTCATTTATCTGTCCGTCATGTCACAAAAAGACACTGACCTCTGTCAGGCTTTTTGGGTAGAGCTCTTAAAAATATTGAAATCTTTCAGAAGAATAATTTTGAGCATTAATTTACTTTTTGACAATAAAAATGGCAGTGTGTAAAAAGTAGCATAAAAGTAGAATCATAGACTCATAGAATCATCAGGGATTGGAAGGGACCTCAAAAGATCATCTAGTCCGATTTCCCTGACACAACAGAATCACCTAGACCAAGTCACACAGGAACACATTCAGACAGAGAAGGAGACTTCACAACCCCCCAGGCCAGCCTTTTCCAGTGCTCTGTCACTCTCACTGTGAAGAAGTTCCTTCTCATATTGATGTGGAACCTTCTATGTTCCAGCCTACAACCATTGCCCCTCGTTCTATCACTAGATGATATTGAGAAGAGCCCTGCTCCATCCTCCTGGCACCCACCCTTCAAATATTTATAGACATTAATGAGGTCAGCCCTCTGTCTCCTCTGCTCCAAGATAAAGAGACCCAGCTCCCTCAGCCTCTCCTTATAAGGGAGGTGTTCTACTTCCTTCACCATCCTCGTTGCCTTACGCTGGACTCCCTCCAGCAGCTCCACATCCCTCTTGAACTGAGTGGCCCAGAACTGGACAAAATATTCCAGGTGTGGTCTCACTAGTGCAGACAAAAGAGGGAGAAGCACCTCTCTTGATCTGCTAACCAACCCCTGTTCTTATCCACCCCAGGATGCTGTTGGTCCTTTTTGCTTCAAGAACACATTGCTGGCTCATAGTCATCCTGCTGTCCACCAGGACCCCCAAGTCCCTTTCTCCTAAACTACTCTCCAACAGGTCAGTCCCCAGCCTATACCTGTACCTGGGGTTGTTCTTGCCCAGATGCAAGACTCTACGCTTACCCTTGTTAGAACTAATTAAATTTCTCTCAGCCCATCTCTCCAGCCTGTCCAGATCTCACTGAATGGCAGCACAGTCTGCAGGGGTGTCGGCGACAGCACCCAGCTTTATGTCATCAGCAAACTTGCTCACAGTGCATGCCAATCCCTCATCCAAGTCATCAATGAATAGATTGAACAGGACTGGTCCCAGCACCGATCCCTGGGGAACTTTCTCCTGTGGACTTATTTAGAGGATGAAACATTTTATCAGAGTTTTTACAATTTTTACTCTGTTTACTACATGAAAAGATTTTAAAGAAGAAAACATAAAGATTCATGAAAGATAAAAAAACATTCTTGAACATTCTATAGCAACCTAGTGGAAATGATGACAAATAAAATAGTAGAAAAGCTTTTAAAAAATAATTTTGAATGTTTTCTAAAAGCAGACAATGTGGCTGAAATTTCAGACTGGTAGAATTTTTTAAAGTTGTGGGTTCTTAAGAGAAAGGCCACTTAATTGCTCATTTTCTACAGACTGTCAGTATTAGTGCACAGCCTTAAAAACAAGCACACAAGTTGAACTACAGGTCTCAGTCTTTGGGCATTTCTGTTTCAACAATCAAACTTTGCTGTGGTTATTTTTCACAAAAGCTTACTTTAGGCAGTATTGCTTGATGAATACGTTCCATTCTTTCCTTTAATCTCTGCTAGTTTCCAAAATTTTTGGAAAATGCTGAAAACTGTTGAAATTCTATTTGGAGTTAACCTGGACAGAAGAAAACAGCACAAGCAATATAACCTACCACGCTAGTGCAAAATTCACTTAGTGCAAAATGTCATATTTCTTTAGGTTACCTGTGGCAGTCCAGCAACTTTACTTTTTTCACTTAACCATTTAAAACTATTTAAAACTACGATAAATCAGGTAATATGAGTTAACTTCTTTCATAGGGAACAGAGAGAGCAATGGAATATTCCTATGCACCTGTGATGGGGAAAAATTCTGGGATTCTCTGTTTTTTATGCAGGTGTCATTTTGCCAAGTAATTTTCCAGTAATTCAGAATTTGGCAGTGATGAAAGGCTGCAGCAGGAGCAGCATGGTGCCTTGACAGCTGGATGACTCTAGTGTAAGCAGCACACCAGTAAACACCAACTGCATTGCAAAAGTGACCTGATTACTCTCCTGACTGGGAATAATAGATTGTTTTTTCCTCTATAGATTACTGTCACTGTGGTGTGATATAGAAACCACTCTAGTGCCTGTGCATCCCTGGTTTTCTCCAAGGCTGCGTATGCCTGTGTAAGTATGTACTGACAAAGATACCCACAAGTTTGATATGTCTGAGGATGTGATAATTGGTCTAATTCTTATGCTCAGGTCTATTTGTCTGACTCTTTGAAACAGAACAAACAATAGCAGCTAAAAAGAGAACAGTTTAACACCTTTTCTGTGCGGAAGCTGTCTTTAAGGATACTTCTGCAATTTGGAGTAAATGTTACAGTGCTGTAGTATTTGATTCTTAGCATTTTCTAGCAGTTACTCTATGGAGTGTGCGCATATGAAGATCACTTCTTCACAGATGCAGAAGGCAACAGTGCTGCAGTTGCACTGGAACCATGGCTCACATTATCAAAACACTGCACAAAGTATCACAGCTCAATTCCTTTTGCTTCCTCTTGTGGATTAGGTCTCTTAGTTGTTTTGTGTTCTATAGTGTTTATGTCAAGAATTATTAAGTGTCTACACATGCCTGATTCAATGAGACTTGCGTGTCAGCGGTAGATTCTAAGCATGGATATGATATGTCCCCAGTGCAGCAGTTTGCTGCCAGCTTTGAGGTGGATGGCCCTCATTACTGAATCTGGAACTCTATTAGTGTAGCCTTCTTCAGGATGGCATCAGAAAATAACTCGGGTTCTTGTTGACACTTTTATTTCTTCTTGCAGTTAAAACCAACAATTGTAAAAGACCCATTCTGGAAGAAAGGCCAGATTGACCTAAAGCCCAAAAGTGCTCAGGGCACGAAGAGCAGATAACACAGAGAGGCTTTTCTCTGTCGGTAGATAAATTGAAATGATCACTGGAAACAGTGGCAGCATTAGTAGTGCAACATTGCTCTGTGTCTCAGGCAAAGTTCTCAAGTCCAAACGCTATGTTAAGTTCTTTATTTCAGGCAACAAAGAACAACAATTCCAGGAAAAGAACCCCAGGCCCTTTCCATTCATTGCTTTGAGCTAGAACAGGCATGGCTGTTAGGTGGGAATGATTCATATTTGAATAACAACTAACTGTTCCGTGACAGTTTGGTCTTCAGTGTTTTTAAAGGTTTTTCTTGACTTTTGTATGAAAAATTTTTACATACAAGTGTTTAACTTGGCCGTATTAGTGGGATTTTTTTACATGCAGATGCAAATCACAGGCTCTGTTCTGCCAAAGTTCGAGTTACTGCAGAACAAGGGGTAATAGAATAGCTTAGTAAGGTTCCAAAATTCCTGTAAAATATAGACAAAAGCATGGTATTTCTCCTTAACATTGCTCCTACAAGGCTGAACTTTAAAAAAGAATCGTTGAGGGCAGATAGAAATACAAACATGCTGTATTCATCTCAGGTGGCAATGATACAAAAATAATGAAACAAGGTCATGTAATGGGAAGTAGTGAGCAATCTTAATAGTAGCTGATGCTGTCAGACTTGCCTGTAAATAATCCACATTGTCAGGAAACTAATGGAAATTCTACATTCAACGTTCCAATAAGAGTCAAGAATAAGTGGTTCACCAGATTTTCATTATTGATGTATCTGCAGCTTTGTTTAAATATTATTCCTGCATTTGAGATGAGGAAAGCCACAATTATTCTTTCTCTACTGGTTTTCTGTGACAGTCTCCTGAATTGCAGAAAGAGCTGAAATGCTGTGAGAGTGGTTTCAGGACACCAACGGCCACAGCTCAGGGAGCTGATGTAGTCAAAACATTTTACAACTTTTTGGGAATAAATGACCCAGAAAAGATTGAGAGAATTGACGTTTGGTTCAAAAATATCTTTTTAAAAGTACATGTAGATTTTTTTTTTGTACAGAGAGTTTCTACCACCTACTGGTAGAGGGGGCCATCTGTTCATGGTTAGCAGAACATCCTCCAGTAAGGAATCACAACATGGTAACTGAAGTCACTCTCTACGGTAGTGTGGTTCACAAGGTAAAGATGTGAGCAAAAGTGGCCTGAAAGTGTTTCAATTATTTTGAAGGGAGTAAGAGATGTCATTCTCAAGGACCTTACCTGGGAGAAGAGAGGGAAATATCTGACCTCTGGGATCTCTAAGAATATTTACTAATGTTTGGTTTTGTACAAAATATTTGTTAAATCCATTTAAAACAGGGGTAGCATTGCAAACTAATGTTAAGTGATATGGTGTAGGATTTCAGCCATTGTAACAGGATAAATAGGAAGTATGTATGAGAAATCTTGCTCTGTGATACTGATCTCTTTTCAAGACAGTTACCTGTAGACTTACTTGATTCTCCAGAAGTATGTTGTAAGAATGTTGATAGGAACAATTTGGGAAAAACAGCACAAAATTCTTAAGTTTCTGCTTTAAAATTTCTGGAGAAATGAAAGGTATGTCAATGAAACTGAGGACTAGAGGACAGGAATAGTGTGCCTCTATGTTACTTCAGAAATACAGAGAATAGAAAAGACTTTTAAGTGGCTAAAGTGGCTTAATATGACACGTGTTAAGACATCCAGGTAATGAGAGAATTGGGATGAAACTTGCTATAAACATGACAAATTTAGCAAAAAAACCCCTTTGTGGCTAGCAAGCATCCACATTTGAATACATTACTTGAGTTTACCTGATTATGCATTAAAGTCCTCTTAAATACACTAGTCTGGTCTACATCAAAGACTGAAAAGAAATGCCAACACCTTCTTTAGGCAGCAGTCAGAGAAATTTTGTGCCCAACTTAGGTGGGATTTGAGCGTGCAGAGAGCATCCTGGTTATGCTGCAGCACCAAAGTGGGAGATAGTTCCCAAATATTTCCCTTTCATGTGTTTTTGCCGCTGCTGTATGATTTACCTAGGTTCAAGTGTACTTAGGTGTGTGTGTGTTGTAGTTGCGGCAATGGTGCTATCATTGGACTGGGTTTGGCTAGCAACTGGAGAACTGCAGTTTGGAAGCAAGTACAGTTGAAATTATGCAGCATTCACGTTTCAAAGGCAGGATATAGGTTCTGCACGTTCAAATACACTCTGATTTCATTTACATGGGTTGCAGACTCTCTATTTCTTGCTCCACATGCCTAAAGGCTGCAAGGAAATCTACATAATTAGAAGGCACTGAGGTCACAAGCTAGTTATGAGGCAATTTACATTTCTTGTGCGGGCCTGCTGGGTCAATGGAGATACAAGCTGCTTTCAGTAGGAACAATGATCTTCTATTGTAAAACATGAAGGGGGAAAAAATGGTTTAGGAATCTTGAGTGCCTCACTGAGATTTAATTGGATTTTCAGAGATGAATATAGCATTCTGTTTCTCTTCAGGATGCAAAGGGTTGATTCTGTTACTACTCAAGTATAACATCTGAGATCTATCACAGTTAGATACAAGGGTGTTCCTGTTGAAAACAACATTTACTCAACTGAGAAACTAAACTATGGAAAACTGTTTGAAAAGATGCTCATTGACACCTCTCACAGATCAGGTTGCCCAGAACCCCATCCAACCTAGTCGTGAATGTTTCCAGAGACAAAGCATCCACAACGTCCCTGGGCAACCTGTTGTAATGAGTTGGCTCAATTGGTAGAGCATGGGACTCTGAATTCCTGGGATCATGGGTTCGAGCCCCATGTAGGACATGTTGAGACAGTACTGTAGGCTTACCCTGCTCCAGCAGGGGGGGTTGAACTTAGATGATCTTTCGAGGTCCCTTCCAACCTGTAACATTCTGTGATTCTGTGAAGATCCAATGTAAATCTCCACTCTATTCCTCTTGTCTAGCTATAAATATCCTCTGTCCCCTTTTGTCTTATCACTATAGCCCCTCATAAAAAGCCCCTCTGCAACTTTCCTGTAGCTCTCTGCAGGTACTGGAAGGCTGCTATAAGATGCCTCCAGAACTTTCTCTTCTCCAGGATAAAAAGTCCCAATTCCCTCAGCCTGTCCTCACAGAAGATGTGCTCCAGCCCTCTGATCATCCCTGTGACCCTCCTCTGGACTCACTCCAATAGTTTGTCATGGTTTAAAGACCTTGATGACAAATGCAACCAACTACTTTAGCTAAGGTGCTAATGGGTCAAAATAAAACAACATAGGGAGGAGCTGAAAGAAACCACTTATGAATTGGAGGTGAAAACAAAATTAACTCTATTTGGGGCGAGAAAGGCAACAAGACATTTAATTCACCCCCCACAAAAAACCCCAATCCCACATGAAAAGACATACACATAAAGGCATACAGAGATTCATCATGATCTTGTATAACTGATGCTCAAGCCAATGCTCAAACAGGGGAAACAGTCTAACTGTTTCTACTTCTGATCTCCAGCTCAATTGGAACCTCCTTGGTGAGGCAGGATTGATCATAACTAATGGAAAGTGGTTTGCTGAGCACGTCTGCCAGCTTTTTCAGCACTCCTGGTGTATAACCTCTCCAGCCCCATAGACTTATGCCCAAGAGGTGTAGCAGGTCATGAACCGCAGGTCTCATTCTGCTCCCACATTCCTGTTTCCCATCCCAATGGGGTCAGTAAGTAAGGAACTATTAGTCTGTCCTGGTTTGAGTTAGAACAGAGCTAATTCTGTTCAGTGGTTTTACTTTTCAGCTCATTGTCTTCTAACTGTGCGTTCTGCAGTCAAAGGCATATTTGTGCAGACAGTGTCTGCTTCTACAAGTGATAGCACTTGAAATTTACAGTCACTACCAAGGATTGGTATGCAGAAAGGCTCCTGTTTATGCTTGCTCCTATGAGAACCAAGGTCACTGCTAAATCTTGTGTGGTACATTGTGGGTGCAGTAAGTTAGAGACCTCACCATAGGAAGAAGTGGACAAGACACGTGGCCCTAAGCTAACCAACATGGTATACCATCTCATACATGTCATATTTGCTATAAATCAGAGAGACTACAAGGGTCAACCCTCTGCTCTTCCCTCTGGTCCTCTTGCTTGCTTGCCTCTTTTCCTCTCTTCTTCAATGACAGGCATCTGAGGAGGACTCTCTTCTGTCTTTGATTCCCATCCATTCATTGCTGAATATGTCTCCTGCATCCAATTCCTGTCTGCTGCTGAGTTCAGTCCCAGCATTAGTCAGATGCTAGGACTTCCTCAGCATCTGCATCAGTGGTGATGGTGATGCAATCAGCAGCAGAGGTTTGGGGTTCCATACAGGTTGTGTATATATTTTTTACTGTCACAATTTTCATTAAAGCTATTGTAGTTTTCCCATCCATAACTCTCTCTCCTTTATTCCCTTTCTGTTCTCTTTTTGAAAGGAGAGGTGCTAATAGACAGTATCTGTTATTTGTCTTGTGGCTGTTCCAGTCTCAACTCATGACTCTAATCTTATTGTTAAGGACTGAGGCAAAAGCAGCATTCAGTACCTCAACCTTTTCTTCATCCTTTATTGCTGTATTTCCATCTTCATCCAATAAAGGATGGAGATTCTCCCTAATTCTCCTTTTGCTGTCAATGTATTTATAGAAAACTTTTTCATTTTCTTTCACAGCAGTAGCTAGGTTGAGTTCTAGCTGGGCTTTGGCCCTTCTAATTTTTTCCCTGCATAGCCTTGCTGCATCTCTGTAGTCCTCATGAATTGCCTGCCCCCTCTTCCGAAGGCCACAGACACTTTTTCCTGAGTTACAGCCAAAGCTCTCTGCAGCCAGGCTCATTTTCTCCCCTGCCAGCTAGTCTTTTGGGACATGAGGATAGCCTGCTCCTGTGTTATGACTTCCTTGAAGTATGTCCAGCTTTTGTCCTTCAGGACTGTTTTCAAATGACTCTCTTAACTAGTCTCCTGAGCAGGCCAAAATCTGTCCTCTGTAAGTTCAAGGTGGCAGTCCTGCTGAGCCCGCTCCTTTCTTCTCCAAAACCAAAAACTCCATTTCACGATCACTACGCCCCCTCAAGTCCTTCTCTGGTCTCCAGCAGCATGTCCAGGAGGGAAACTTCCCTAGTTCTATCACCAGCTGAGTCAGGAATAAAGTTTATACACAGCCTGTGAACCTCTGGCACAGTTCCCTCTCTGATGTATTCTATTTACAACAGATGTTTGGGAAATTGAAGACCTCATTAGAACAAGCATTTGTGAAGCCTTTCCCAACTGCTTATAGAGTTTTTCATCTGCCTCTTCTTCCTGGTTGAGTGGTCGGTAACATACCCACCATGATATATACATTGTTGGCCTTCCCCTTGATTGTTAATCATAAAAATGCAGCATCATTAAGTTGTGAATATTGCTAACATTCCTCTTCCTAACATAAAAGGCCACCCCATTGCCTCTTCTTCCTTGACGGTTCCTTCTGTAAAGATGGTAGCCATGAACTGCTGCACTCTAGTGGTCCTGTCACCTGTTCAGTTGGAGAAGCCCTAATTCTGACCTGGTTGTTCTGAAATGCTTCCATGGTTACCAACCTACCAACAACCCTTGTGTTTGTGCTGCCGCATGGATCACCATGTCTCACTTTCAGTGAGAGAGCAGAGTACAAGACCTTACCAGTGCTCTGTCCCACTGTCTCTGGCATGCTATGCCCAGACTACTCTCTAGAAAGACCGATACCATCATCACCCTCCTTTGCGTTTAGTTTTTAACTCTTTCAATGACTCCCCCTAGTTGTTGTCCCAGGATCTTTTTCCTCTGTTGAAATAAGCATACCACATCTGTTTCCAGCAGGACTGGTGTCTTGTGAATCAACCTTCAAATGATCTTTTACATTTGTGCTATTATAAAACTGAAGCTGCTTTTAAAAATTATTGATGGTACAGTACTAATTCATAGATTGAGGAAATGCTCAGTGAAAATGTTATTTCCTCATTTTTTAATGTGTAATGTTAATATTTAAATATAAATGTTACATATTTACATATTTAATATGTAATATTCGTATTTTCAAGTGCATATCATATTAAGAAAAAAAAAGCCCTTTGGTTCTCTCCAAATCAAAATAAATAACTGAAAGCAAGCAAGTGTAGGCTATCCAGATGGTGAAACTGAATCTCAAGGTTATTTTTTTTAGTTATCAAGGAACCAGATCAGAGCTTCAGTATCACTGTCTACAACTACCTGAAAGGACCACATGTTTTAGCAGTGGGCTTGATATAGTAGGTTAGTGGTTGCACTTGGTGGTCTTTTCCGACATAAATGATTCTATGATTATATTACTTTATTGATATCTCTTCTGCTTAATTTTTCTTCTGCTTAATTTTTCTTCTGCTTATGATTTATGTTTTCCAGTTTCAAATTTTAAAATCTTACCTTAATGAGCAATGTGTGAAAGACTACCTTGATCTGGTCAGTTCTGGTTTGTTGAACCATTTTTTGTGGGCTGAATCTCAGGATTGGTTTAGCATGCGAATCTCAATCTAATGACATGTCATGTGACACATACATCATGATTAATTTGCTTTCAGTTTTTCTGCATAGTATACTTTTAACAATCTATAGCTCAACTACCTATATTAATGTTTTCTTAAGCATCAAATGTCACCTATCTATGACAGTCTGTGAATCACTGAGCATGATCTATGATTTTATGCAATGGAGCCTGGCAAAAGAAAAAGCAGCAAGATGATACTGCTTGAAATAGCATTACACGGAGTGATGATGTTCAGGTTCTCCTGAATTCTAATATGCTTCTTTCTACATATCTATGTGCAATTATAGTCTGTCTAGCTGTTTCACATTTAATTATCATTTTAATTTGGGTGCATGTGCAGGATTTGTTTTGAATTCTTCCTTGATCTTGACCCATACTTGAATAATTGAGACTTGGGTAGAATCTTTTATAAATTAGCTAATCATTGCACATTAAATCGTACTAGAGTGGATTTATTAAATTCCAAGTAGAACTAGTAGAGTCCTTATCAATGTCAAAATCTTCACAACAAAAGGACTAGCTGTAGCTATTAATACAAGCTGCTCTCCCCTTCAGCCCCTCCTGATAGCACTTTTAAAGAATTCTCCATGTAAAGGGAGCTGTGTGGAGTTAGTTGTGAGAGCAGGTGTCAGACTCATAGTAACTAGCTAAACATCAATAATTTGGTGCATTTTGGGTTTTTTTTTAATCTTTTAAATGAAGCATGGTAAACATTAGTACAAGGGTGCTAACAGCAAGATGATTTGTAAGAGCATCTTTGTGAATGTTTACAACTCTGTGAGCAATAGTCTAGCAAAACTAGCATACATCCACTGTACAGCAGCAGTGGAACTATCAGTGCCCACCCTGCAATTCTGTTTTCAGAAGACATTGGACCTGCTGTGTATCTGCAGTGAGATATCATGCAAAAATTGTATCTAACTTCTTAGGACTTTTTCTATTTGAGAAAAGACACTCAAGGGAAGATTGTCATACTTAACAGCAGTTTGGAAGTGAATATTTAGAAGTACAGAATTAAGGTTCCTGGATTTAGCAGAAACCATTATGATTTACATGGGATTGAAATTTTCACTAGACTTGCTAGAGAAGATTTAAAATAAGTAACTACAAGATTTTATATAATACGTTGCCTCTCATGGAATTGTGTCCTCTTGTATCACAGTGTTCTTGACAACTTAAAAGTACAGGTCATAGAAAAAAGTCTTACTTCTGTATTTCAATGTGATATGAAGAGAAGTGCATATGAGCTCCAAAGTACAAGAGACTCTCCTTTTTAATGCTTCGTTATGCAAGGTGAGAAGCAAAACCATCACCTGCACTAGCAATGTGTATGTTCCATGGTCCACTTGCATCCACTAGAGCTCTTTACAGACAGGACATAAGGTTCTAAGTCAATGAGTGGCTACAAATCTTCTAGAGAATGAATGGAAGAGTGAAGCCTGACAAGGCAGATCTTCACTAAAGTCACTCTTGAGACAGTGGTCTTTGCAAATGTGCCCTCTAAGAACCCAGTTAGTGTTCAGCACAGTACTAACAAAGTTGTTTCCTTTATGATTATTCAGAAAATATGCAATAAAATGTAGGCTGTGGACTAAGAACCTAATTTTGCTATAGTTAGATTTTTCAATAGTTAGAAACTCTTACCTAGGATCCAAAATCATAGAATCATATTATCACTAGGGATTGGAGGGGACCTCGAAAGATCATCTAGTCCAATCCCCCTGCCACAGCAGGATCACCTAGACCATGCCACACAGGAACACATCCAGGTGGGTCTTGAACATCTCCAGAGAAGGAGACTCCACAACCACCCTGGGCAACCTGTTTCACCGTTCTGTCACCCTCACTGTGAAGAAGTTCATTCTGATAATTATATGGAACCACCTATGTTCCAGCTTACACCAATTGCCCCTTGTCCTATCACTAGATGACACTGAGAAGAGCCTGGCTCCATCATCCTAACACCCACCCTTCAAATATTTATTGACATTAATGAGGTCAGCCCTCAGTCTCCTCCAAGCTAAAGAGACCCACTCCCTCAGCCTCTCCTTATAAGGGAGGTGTTCCACTTCCTTCACCATCCTCGTTGCCTTACGCTGGACTCCCTCCAGCAGCTCCACATCCCTCTTGAACTGAGTGGTTCAGAACTGGACAAAATATTCCAGCGCAGAGTAGAGAGGGAGAAGAACCTGTCTTGATCTGCTAACCACCCCCCTTCTTATCCACTCCAGGATGCCGTTGGCCCTCTTGGCCACGAGAGCACACTGCTGGCTCATGGTCATCCTGCTGTCCACCAGGACTCCCAGGTCCGTTTCTCCTATACTGCTCTCCAACAGGTCAATCATTACATCTAGTCCCTCTGGCAGTTTCAGAGCTCCAAGCAGAGCCTACTTCTAGTTTGTCAGATAATTTCTCTTCATAGATATTTACATGCAATACCTAGTCATGTCTTACATTTCAAAAGTGCCTATACAATTAAATGGCAGTTCACCCTTTCATTTAAAGCTGGGCCTGCAATCATTCATGGATTTGGAGAAGCAGAAATCATGTTATGGTGTGGGATTTTAAACAATACCAAAAAACAAATGAAGAGGTTTGTTTTGGTGGGGTTTTATAGTGCATTGTTGTTTAATTATTGAAGAATGGGTTGTCAGTGAATATTGTTGCAAATGCAGAAGATATAGGAAATGGTGTCTAACTTTTCATGGGAGATAACATTTTCTTTTGCAATTTCTACACATACTCGGAGGCAGATTTCAAGTGTAAACCTTTCTGACAGAAACCTCAACCTTTATATGAAGGAATTAAATTTGTGAGTGAGATTGGGGTCATTTAGCCTCTGTGCTAATTCATTCCTTGTCCATTACTTGGCAGACACTGTCAAGTACAGTGGATCAGATTGCATGATGAGAACATGAATTGTTTTATCAGTGTCTGCCTGCCAAATCTATTATTTGTACTGTTTCTAAGAAAGGGGGCAAAGGCTGATGTTATTGTTATTCACTGGTGACCTTTCCTGTTGCATAAATATTCTTTAAATAAAACTAGAACTTCCCATTAATAACATGCATGCAACATTACTTATATTGTAATCCTTGATAGCCATGAGTGAAGTTGGGAACATCACTTTCAGCAGACAAATGAGTCTTACTGGAATGGTGTAAAACAGCTTGTCGTTTGTTTTAATGTGTGAGAAATTACATGTTTTCCACAGTGAAGTAAAAAAATGTAAGGGCCACCTGGATTTAAAATCAGGTACAATCTGCAGCAAGGTTAATTCAGAGCACATTATTTTTGTCTTTATCAAGATATGAACAAAACTGGAGCATTCATTCATTTTGGTACTCTCTTGTTTTCCTGTTTTTATTAAGCTAAAACCTGTGATTTGTGTGATGGTTTAAGAAGAATAGGTGATGCAGTATTTTAGGCAGGGAGTTGTCAGGATTGACTACATTATCCCTGTTTATTAACATGATGCTACTATAAACCATCCGTAAACATAGTGCTCAGTAGATACTTCTCAACAGTAGGAGAGCAACATTCACACAAAGAATATTTGTCACAGCTTTAATCCACACCTGCAGATGTACAGAGTGGCACTACATATGCACTACAATGGAGCTGGACTCTGTAGAGACTGACATAGACCATGCAGCTCAGAGACGCTGCTCCAATTCATGTTGATTTTATGGAGGTCAGCCTGAGGCTGAGAATCAGAGGATTTGCCTGATACTGCACCTTTTGTGTGTTCTCAGCCAAAAGTGGAACAGAGGAGAATTGCACCTACCTGAACTGAGCAGAAGAAACATCTTAACCCTGTCGTGCTAGCTAGGTGTAAGCAGAGTTTGTCTTGTAATAGGCCCGTCTTTTCAAATTCTTTGCTATATCAAAACCATGTTATTTTTTCTTACATCTGTTATATTTTCAGTAGCTATTTGTATTTTAAGTTAGTGAAAAGCAAAGTCCACTCACAGTATTATTTGTTGGAAGCGCTGTTTTCCTATGTATCTTAGCATCTAGATTTAGGTGTAATAAATGAGCAAGTCAAATACATTGGAATTTTCTAAATGTCTCTCACAGAACAGGACTTGCTTTCAGAAGATGGTGGCTTATTGTGGGTTCACAGAAATAATAATGAGAAAATTATTTCACCCTCCATTCACTTTCAAAATTAAGACCTTTTTTCCTCCAAATATTTTCCATCTGTTTTGAGATGTCATCAAGCTGGTGGATGAGTGAAATAAAAATGAGAGGTTTGATGTTCTCATTGAAATGTGAAATGTGAGCAGAGTGTATTGTGTTAGTTTCAGGAAATCAATAGAATATACAGTACACTTAGCTTGCAGGCTGGGCTGTAGTGGGTTATTCCCATGTTTCTGGCTTGTTTTCTCATGTGGTATATATATGTTTCTGGGTTTTTAGAGGGAGAGGATGATCCATTTCTGGAATGTAGATTTTGCAGTAAACTAATTTTTCTGGCTCCTGTGGTAGAACTTGCACAGATAGAGACAGTACTTTTTTCTTAAATCCCTTTGTTGAAGACTTGAGTGGTTTATTTAATACATACAAAATATTTGGGAACTTTTGGATGCTGACAGTACAGTGCAAAATGTCTAGGGATTTTCTGTGGCTTAGAGTTTGGCTCAGTACTAGATAGTAGGTAACAATGTTCATGCTTGTAAAGACATTTAAAAGTGTTACAATACATGTGTTGAAAATACTGATTAATGATTAGTGGAGATAAATCCTATGTAGATAATTTTTTTGTGAGTTCTTTTAGAGAGAAAGCTCTTTGGAGAGGATCAGTGAAATTGCTTTATCTGTTAGAGTTTTCATCTGAAACCTATCTTATATGGACAAAGCATCCTGAATATCTGGATAATCATGGCCTGTACTGTGCTGTGTATCAAGACCAAAGTGCTTAGATAAAGGTCTTCTAGCTTCCCACAGCATTTCATACTTCTGTGACCTTATTACCATTACTCTCTTTATCAAAGCTGGTGTTGAGAGTGCACTCAATAGATCTCTTACCATTATCCAGCCTGTTTCCTGTGATCTTCTTAAAAGAGTTAGGGAAAACTCGTAGCTGGAAAATGAGTCTTAGGGTTAATGCAGACTATCTTATCTCGGATCCCACTGGGAGAATAGGCTTTCTGTTACAGCTGTAGGTTATCCCTTCTTCATGCAGACAAGATGGATGGGGAGATAGAACTTTTTGTTTAAAAAAAAATAAATCACTGAGATATGTTTCTGGAAGACTAGAAAAAAAAATGTTATTCCTGTTGGGTACATGAGCAGAAAGGTTAGGGTGTAATAGATGGGACATTTCTAGAAATTATAATGTTTTATTTATAAAGTAATAGATTTGGAAGCTACATTATTGAAAGAGATAAAACCACGTTGTCAGAGTGTGAATGTGAAATCAGGGTCCATCTTTTCCCCCAGTCACATCTGTTAGCTATGTCCTGATTAAATAAAGCTCTTTTACATTTAGTAACTTTGCTCTGAATACTGTGGATCACAGTGCATGTAATTGTTTTAAAAAATTTCATTTATAGAACCAAACAGAAAATCAATCAGATTCTGGCAGAGATGGCTCTGGCTGCAATATACTAACTCACTGGAAACCTGTTGTCAGATTGTGTACATTTTGAACCTCATCTACAGCACTGCAAATACTTAATGTGGTTTTACTTTGTTATGATTTTATTTTCATTTGTTTGTTTGTTTTGTTTTGTTAGTTTTTCTTTGAATTGGAATATATAAAGAAAACACTGTAGTGGACCACACTCTCTTCTGTTTTCTTTTCCTTTACAATTGTGACAAAAATAGATAATTTTTAATAAAGGTAGAATCTTTTACGGAGAATAAATTGCATCAAAATGTTAATCCAAGTCCTGTCCTTTCCCCCCAAAATTCCAAAGGAAGAATGATTTGTATAAAATATTTGGAAAAGAAGATCAGTCTGAAAGAACCACTTAATAGTAGGTCTATGATCTAGAGTTTGGAACTCACCAGGAATTGACTGTATGCCCATTATTTTTTGTTTGTTTTCAGGTATGAAAACAAGTGCCTAAGATCAAATAATCACATTTTTAGTAGTAAAGGGCATTTTCTGAGTGATCATTTTGAATGTTTTTTTTAAGTCCAGTTTGTGTAAACCTACAGAGGACACATACTGTGCTAACTTTCAGCTGCTTGACTCTGCACAAAGATTGAAGCAGAACAGACATGTAAGTCTGGAAGTTGACAGTTCTAATTCTTTATTGTGGTCAGTGCCTTAATGTCACACATTTATGGAACAAGTTATATAATTGTCTATAGTGTGTGCTGCAGAAAGAATGGAATGTATCCGCTAGAGCAGAATAATCTCTTTAAGACTAGCTACATGAAGCTAGCAACAAGCAACTGTGACATCAAGCAACCACAAGGTATCGGTACTGTTTATTCATAGATGTCTTTCTGTGCTGACATTGTATAGTAATAGCATGGAGACCAGCCCCATCACCAGCCCATCCTCTGTGCGTCAATTCTCTTATCTGGTCATTCCTTCAAAAACTTTGCAGAAGGGAAAACACAAAAATTACTTAGAAAGTATTTTTGGGAAGTATGAAAAGAAAAAGCACTTGGAGTGAGTGTGAGAGACTTCAGTGTTCTTTTTCTTCTCAGGTTCAAGAAACAGGATATGCAAAGCAAAGATCTTCAGGCTTGTATCTCCTTTCTCCAAGTAGTTTTCTATATAATTTTTAGTGCATTGTATTTTCAATGAGAATAATTATTTAAAGTAAACTCTACCACACGTATTTGAAAGGGGATATTTTTTACCCCGTTCTTAGACCATACTCCTTGCAGCAATAATGTGACAACAAAGATTAAGTGATGCTTAAGATGCTTGAGAATGATGAAAACGCTAGACTTGCTTTTGTTATCAGTTCTGTATTACACATTGCTTCCTCTGCTAACAACAGATAATTGTGTGGCTTAATTAATAGCACTATTGATATATATAATATATATATGTAAGATACGTGATATAATATATAGTATAGTATAATAATATATATAGTATAGTAATAATATATAGTATTAATATTATTAATAATTAAGCTATTGGCACATACTTTTGAAGTGACAGGGTCAAAATGACTGCAACAGAAGCCAGCTTCTTGGACAGTTCAGTGGGAAACTGCAATATGCTAGAACATATTATCTGATCATGCGGAATGATTTTCTGTTTCATATTTGCTTCAATATATTTGGAGCACTGTGTTCAACAAAAGTTAACTCTCTGTGGATATTGCTGTATTTGTCCATTATATTTTGATGAGACAGAAATGGCCATGAGGATTGTACAAACCCAAGGCCTTTCCATTGAGATCTGTGAGCTTTGTATTGAACCTTAGCAGCAGTGTGTCATTCAGTTTTAGGGAGAGGTCTTAGGGAGGAAAAGTAAAAGTAATCACAAAACGGGCATACCTTTTATCCTCTCTGTGTTCAATTTTAAATTCCTTGCACCCGATGCCTTTTCAGGGCTCCCAGAATGATAAAATACATTACTTAATAGCTGAACTGACTTTGTGAGTTTAGAAGACAACCCATTATCATTTTGAGAATAGGAAGGTGAAATGTGTTTTACTGAGTTACAAATAATATTTGTTCTACTCTAGCAAAGGCCAGAGTCAGATATTTTTACCTAATTTAATTTCGATTCTTCAAAATCCTATGTTTTTTACAAATCTATTGTGTACAAATAAAGATCTCGTCAATAAATCCTTTCCTCACTTTTTGGAAAAAGATAGAACAAAGACTGATTTAACCTTATCATTTAGTCTGCTAATTCTTTATGACTGCTCTTAAGTCAGAGGTACTTTTGCTGCTGCTTCTATGGCAAAACAGATCCTTTTATGGCATATATGACTGAAAGCTCACCAGCCTGTAAGATTTGACTGGGAGATAAGGTTAATTAAATACTACTTCGTGGATTAGCTGCTTTAGTAAATACACCCTATTTTCATGTCTTCAAGCTCAAAATTTATCTTTCAGTATAATTTTTTGTTTTAATTTCTTTCATGTAGGTAATAGAAAACAAATACATAATGAATACTGTGCTGTTAGACAGATCTCATAGTCTAAGTCTATAGTAAATGATTGGTTTTGTTCTCTTCCTCTTGGTGGCAAGGAAGTGGAAGCAGTGGTAAGTAGCCAGTGAATGCTCTGGATTTAAGAAATCCAGAAAGAACACTGTTATCACAGCATAGATAGGACAATCAGTAGAGTTATTTGAAGGAATGCTGCTTTGAACGGTGGATTACCTCTGTACTTGCACTGCTCTAGGTGCCAAGCTATGGCTCTAATGCCCAGAAATTACTCCAGTGAGTGATTGCAGTGTCCGTGAGGTTCAAGTTTGGGGAAATGCAGTCCAGAGGCTGTAATCACAGTTTTGTGTTTTGGGTAAAAAAGTGAGTGGGTGAAAGAGCCTATCCTCTGAATTTACACATGGACAGCTTTATAAAATGTGAGAATGAGACCTTAATGGTCTTGTAAGCATATGAATAAGCCAAAGATGCCCTCAGAAAGCTGCGGATAGAGCTATGTGGGAAGGAATAGAAAAAAAATGGAGTGCAAGTGCAAAGATCCTGTATCACTTTGGATGCCCAGATATGGATTGACTTGAGTTCAGCCTGGAAATGGAGAGACAGTCTTTGACCTTTTCAGCTGTTAGGAAAGGACTTACACTATGACAGGAATGTCCAGAAAAGTTTAGCTGTGGCAAAGAGGGATGTTTTGCCTATGGGCAGGGCTAATAGGCCAGCTAAGTCAGACCAAAGATTGTCAGGACTGATTACATATCCGAAATGGCTCTTGGGTGCTCTTCATTGTACCATTTAAACATGTCTTATGTTGTGTTTCTTGTTCTAATAATACAAAGAAGAATAGGGTTCATTACCAAGTGTTTTATTTGATGTTGTTGTATAATGACAGGGGTAATAAAAGTTTTGATTTGAGGCTATTAATGTTTTTGTTGGAAAAAACCAGTGAAACAAAATTTCACGGTTTTATTTTTTTTTCTTGGATGAGCACAACCTTAAGAAAGCAGTCATCAACACTTTGTTTTATTTAATTTCGTTTTTGTGATTCATGTTTTTGTGTTCTTGTGTTATCCCCTTATCAGTGCTGTCTAGATACTGTAGGAGGACTAGGATTATTAGCTGTTAATTGGCTAAATATGAGCCAGCTGGCTAAACATGAGCCAGCTCAAAAATGCCAATGGAAGCCTGGTTTGTGTCAGAAATAGTGTAGCCAGGAGTAGGAAAGTCATTACAGCTGAGGTAATCACTTCAATACAGGTACAGCTGAGTACCCTGGACTCAGCACTGGTGAGACCACACCTCAAATACTATGTTCAGTTTTGTGCTTCTCACTACAAGAAGTTCATTCAGGCGCTGAAGTATGTCCAAAGAAGGAAAAGGAAGCTGGTGAAAGGTATAAGTTGCAAGTCCAATACGATTAGATGAGAAGAGGCTAAGGAAGCTGGAACTATTCAGTCTGGAAACAAAAAGAGGCTAGAGGAGACCTTATTGGTGTCTACAGTAATATTCTGTAGAAGAATAATAGTTTACTCTCATTCTGATTGGGTTTGAATCTTACTAAATGCAATGAACTAATGCATTATAACATAATGTAATAAAACTAAACTAGCTGAGATTAAAATTTGGTCCTGAAAGTTTGGAGTAAATGCATAAATTAACCATAGTATTTTTTTTTTAGAATCCTGTGTAAAATTCTTCATTTTCCCTAATATTGTCATCAGATTGCATCAGAAATTAAACATGAATCAGCAATATTGTATTGTGAAGATGTGAAAAAATTAACAAGGTTTTACAAACAGATATACAATATGCTTGACACAATGATATAATCCTGCTCTGTGCAACATTGGTAAGGAATCACAGAGAACTGTCTATTTGTGACCCACTTTTTCAAGAAAATATGGCCTGATAAGAAATCCAGAGAAAAGTGCTGGTGTAGGTGAGAAACCTATTGAAAAATACAGAACTTTGCATTTTTAGGCTATGGAGGAACATGCTAGCAGGTTTCAGAGGTGTAGAAAGGCTACCACAAGTGATGTTTCTCCATGTTTGTGCTGACGGAAAATGAGGGAGTTAAAGATCAAGGGAAACTGGGTTGAAATCTGGGAAAGGTTTTCTGAAAGTGGTAATAATAAAGCTCTGACTTATAATGATTGATCTATGATTCTATGATTCTATGATTATCTCATTGTGGATGTTCTCCAAGCAGTTTAGAAAAACAATGGAAGAGACGGAGGGATTACATGAGCAGCTCTAGTACTTACTACAGAAGCAAAACTCAGCTAGAATGTAAGTTGAGTTTGTCAAATGTAGCTAATAATTATTTAAATATTATTTTCTAAGGTATTATGTTAAACTCAATAACTCTGAAATGACTTCTTTGGATTTGAACTACCTCATTCAGTAATGAGGCACGTAGACTTCAACGGAAGACTAGTGTTTCTACAGTTATGGCTGCTACCTTGTTCGCTGGGATTTGTTTGCCCTTACAATTCCTAATTAAAAACCTCTTTTCTTTAATGTTCTTTTTTCGATTCCATGTCAGTTTTATAAAGGAGTTAAAGATAACAAAGACATCATGCAATGTAAATAAGTTTTACTACAATATTTCTCATTCCTCACCAGATTCTTTCAGTATTAAAATTTGGCATCATCCTTAAGACTGATGTACATTTTATGTGAGTGAATGTTTTATAGTTTGAGGGCTACTATTTCTCCATGTCTAAAAATGCCAAGGTGATTGTGCTCTTCATTTCCATGAATTGCTTATGACTTTTAGGGGAGAATTGGAAGAACAGAAATAATATACAAACTTGGAGTATTTACTTGGGTCTTACAGAAGTGCTGAAATGAATATGAGAGCAGATTACAAAGCTTATTCTCAGAGTGTTCACAGACACTTCCGCTGATAATACCTGTGAAAAGATATTTTAATTTGCTTAGTGAGCAGGAATGAAGGAAAAAGTGGTATGCTAAATCTGATCCTGTAAGTCCTAAACCAAAGTTTTTGATCTGAAGAAATTTTATTCTTTGTTGCCAGTGAGGGTATAAAAAGGAAGTTCACACTACCCACTTGATTTTTCTTCTAAAGTCTTACAAAGAATTCAAGTGTTTTTTCACTCTGTTATGCGTCTGTCTTGCAAAAGCTAGCTTTCTGTCTTCCTGCTTGTAAAATTGTTTCCTAGTATTTCTCTGTGTGAAAATTGTTTGTGCTAAGTCAATGAGCAGTCATCTTGTGGCATTTTCAATTATTTAATAAAAAAATTAAAAACATTTTTCAAATGCATTTTGAAAAAGAAAAGTCCTCAGTCTGACTCTGAAATTCACTTTGGGTGGGTTTCCCACTGTGGAGATGCTGACTGCCTCCTGCTTCATGTTGTCTCCTGCAGCCTGATGGTTGAGCCAGCCACTCCAGTGAGCATCCTCTGAGGTGTGATGACTTCTGTTAGCATAAATGGGCTAGACATCATAGAATCATAGAATCATTACAGATTGGAAGAGACCCCAAAAGATCATCTAGTCCAATCCCCCTGACACAGCAGGATCACCTAGACCAAGCCACACAAGAACACATCCAGGCGGGTCTTGAACATCTCCAGTGAAGGAGACTCCACAACCACCCTGGGCAACCTGTTCCAGTGGTCCATCACCCTTACTGGGAAGAAGTTCCCCCTCAGGTTGATGTGGAACCTTCTATGTTCCAGCTTGCAACCATTGCCCCTTGTCCTAAGTAGTGCATTTACTTTAGCACAAACACAGTAAGAACCAGTTGCACAAGCAGATCAGATGTGTGGACAATCCTGGGAGGCTGTGGTCAGGGGACTCCTTGAGAGTCGTATCTACAGATGGAATAAAATACTTTTAGGAGTTGGTATAAGTTCCCTTTCAACCTAATTTCCTTGTATCATGGACTATAGAGGAAGGCAATTCTGTGCAGTTCAGAGACAGATTCTGAAAATCTCAGAAGTTTTCTAAACCAGATATACAATAATTTCTTTTTTTCTTCCTGTTGCAGTTTGAAAATTACCAAAATTTTCAAATGTATAGATTTGTGCTTTCATGAAGAAAATGTACATTTTGCTTTAAGAGGACCCTCCCAGTCTCGTGTCTCAGAGGAGAGAGACATGGAGACACTATAAAAGAGGTCTTCTATTTTAGTCCTGCCTCTTTCACTGGGGGCTTTGCCCCAGCACTGAGATTTGGCTTTGCCCCCAACCCTTCAGGTGAGGCAAGGGGAAGACGGGACACAGGGGGTGTGGCGGCTTGCCATGACCCTGCTTCCCCCCTAGGCCGGTGATAGCGGTAGGGTGGCAGTCCTGCCACCCTGGGCCCCTGTTTTACCTCAGGTAGGCAGCCCAAGAGAACAGACTCTGGCCCTGGCTCCAGCCTGGTCCTGGCTCCAACTTGGTCTAGCCTCGAGCTGGCACCGTGGACCAGAGAAGCAAGAACTTTGTGCCGATTTTCCCCCCTTGTGGAGCAATCATTCAACAACCTGTGGTGAGCTGAAGGATTCTCCTTTTTCCACTGTAGCTGAGGTGGGAGGAGAGGGAGAGAGACAGGAGGAGAATGGAACTCTTTCTTGGCCATGTTAGTGATGTGGAGGTTGGCTCCTGCTGGCCATGCACTCGGTCACCATCTTGAGCTCTGCATGTGGCCAGGGCCATGTGGCCAGTCATCACCATCTTTTGAGCCACTGATCAACAGGAGGGAAGTCTGTTTGTTATTTCTGCCACTGAGAAAAGCAGGAGATGTTTGAGTATTGGGGAGAGAAGGAGCCTTGGGAGAGGCATCTGAGAATTCCTTCATGCTTAGCTGAACTGTCTGTTCTGAAAGAAGCAGAAGGACTCAAGAATCCTTAGACCTTGGGCATGACCTTTTGAAAGCATGTCTTCTGCATCAAGGAATGTAGTTCCAGATGCTTTAATCACTTTGTTGAACTGTCGTGAACTAGAATATTTGAAAGTTTTGAATGAACAGAATTATTTATAGTGCACAATCGAAGCATGTAGAGAGCAGTCATGATCAAATACACTGTCATTGGTATCTCATACATTCTATCTAGCATTTTCACAAATTCGCTTTTATTCAACTGAAAAAGGAAAAGCCTTCTTCTGAAGAAATAATGTAATAAAATGGTGCCTGGTTCCTGCATTGCCTTTATGCCACGTAATGCCTGAAGACCCTCATAGTCATACAACCAAGTAAGATGAATGAACATTAATCTGGTCAGGTTACTGAAATATGAAACCACTATTATTTCCTTATCTTTCTCTTTAATAGCTTTAATAACAAAGTTCAGTATGTATTTGATAAGCCAAAACGAGACACTCTATGATGATTTACTCCAATTTCAAAAGTAAAATCTACATAACATACTCCTCTCAAGCAAAAACTCATTCTGAAGCACTCATTTGCATTCTCTAAAAAGTCCTCAGAGTACTCCTAACATTCCTAAACCCTTTTAATAATTGACTTAGAAAAGCAAATGTTTCTGAAGCCATTTAGACCACGATTTAAATAAACAAGATGAGACAGAAAAAAAGTTATGATAACTCACTTCCATTTCAGAGATAAAACCTGAGGAGAACGCAATACTAGTTAGCATCAGATGTCACTGCATGTGACTGCATCTTTAGTTTCTCTCTACCATGTACTTTTTTATATCAGTTTTATATCTGTCTGAATTAGGCTAATAAACTGTCAGGGAATTGTCAAGCAAGGAACAGTAAAGCCTTTTTATCATGAAATATTGATACAAATAACTCTTTTAACTTCTTAAAGACATACAGAAATGATGCAATAATACAGTGAATTTATTGTAAACTAATTCAAAGAATAGAAAAATGTTAATACATCTATTATTCATCCTACTTAAGAATGATAAAGCAGTTTCAGTCTTAGCTCTGATTCACAAAACTTCTAAGCAGCAAATAAAACCTTTTAGTTTCAGCTGTTACACAAGTTTCTAAACCAGTTCTTGTGATCCTTGAAACTTAGACAAGATACTCTTAAACAAATACTGTGCTGCTTAGCAAATACTTTCTCTTGTTCTCTGCCCTTGCAAATCTGGTAAAGTTATAGTATTGCTTTTATAGAAGAACACATTTTCTAGCAAGTAAACTTTACTGTCTTTATATCTGAATGTCATTTGTGGTAAATTTAAGTGTAATGTGAATCTAACTGGCCAATGTAATCTTATTGTATCCAATCCAAATAATCAGGATTTTTAATTTTTGCTCCTTAAAAATAAAAGCCTTTGAGTGTGAATCTAGATGCAAGTTCAGGGCAGGGTGGTTGAATGGTTGAAAGGTGCTGTCATATGCCTCTTAACTGAGGACATATTTTTTGGAAAGATCAAACCATAGCTGAATTTATTTGGCTTTCAGTAGAAGATAGTAAAATGACACAGTAAAAATGTCTGGCCTGTGTGTTAATTGCTCTGTCTGAATTAATACAGCCATATTATTTATTGGAATACGGTAATCAAACCAGCTGCTGACTGTTACAAAGGGAGTAATTTCAATTAACAGGCAGTGCTCCCAAAGGGGTAGTAAGGAGAAGCAAGCAATAGATGCATGTGGGAATTCAGGGAAGAAACTGTAAATGAGAGTATATCTCATTCTTGCACCTGATCAAGATGCGAAAGGACTTAACGTTTAATGGAGAGTTTCAGTGATCTCCAGGGTGGTTTTTTGTATCCTTTGTTGCATAGTTTACTAAGATTTCTTGTTGGCAGGTGGTCCATTAGTATTAAGGCAGCAGACATCTTTATTTCCTTGTGGGCAGAAATAAAATGCAATAAAGCCTAATCAATCTTGGTTATCCGTAGTTACTGATAGGGTAGGATATCCGATTCACTCTCTGACCCTTTGATGGTAGACAAGTGAATTTAGATTGCGTTGCTCAGCCATGTAATGTTTGGAGAGCAGTACATGCCGCGCATCTCTGATTTGAGGTGATTCTCATTTACATACACACTTAGATATTGAGTAGATGAGAATGACAGAGGTGCAGTATCATGCAGGGCCTTTCTTAAATGGGGGAGACTCATCTACTCAGTGTTCCTTTACTTTCCCACTGCAAATTTCAAAAACATTAAGAGAATTATTGATTCATCTAAGACATGTGTTCCTGGATTAATTTTCAGACTTCTAAATAAGTGGAAAAAATAATTGTGCTGAGTTTTTTTTGGAGGCCAATATGAGGCCATAAAAAACTATTTGTTGTCACTGAAAAAAACCCCATGTGAAACCTGTGGGCTCAGAGATGTGACTGGTCACAGCAAGTTGTATGTCTACATTGTCAGCTTCTTCTCCTTTACATGCCTACTTTACAGTCTTAGGAGATTGAATTGCCTTCATAGTTAGTATTTGAGCAGGTTTATGTGCCCTGTAGTTATTTGTTTAATTGAACTCATTAGTAAAATAAGCTTTTACAAAGAACTGTTATTTTTTGCTGCTAAAATATTGGTAAGTGTTGAAATACAAAACCATATTGGCTTGAAAGGATATTTGTAAGTGTTTTTTATGCCTATGTTTTTCCAGAGCTCTGAATGTGATAGAATTCACAGATGTTTGCATGTTCTTCTCAAAAGAAGCAAAGTTTTAATTAAGAGTGTGTTAAAAGTAGAATCCTTTGGCAACACAGGTTTGTTCCAACCTAGAACAGCATTCAGCAGGCTTAGGAGCATCTTTAGTATGATGACATTTAATTTGAACTGTTCCTTACCAGGTTTTGACAGATTGTCTTCCTGTTATTTACTCAAATGTTCCAATTAATCAAATCAATGACTTAGAAAACCTCACAAAGTAGTATTTCAATCATCAAAATATTACTATGGACTTGGAACAAAAAAGAAGCCATTTAGAAACTTGGCTAGATGGATTTAATGTCCTAATTTTCCAAAGCACTGTTTGGCTGGAAAAAATGACATTGCTGGATGCAAGGCCTTGGTTTGGCAAGTGGGTCTTGTGTCAGGAAATTTTGATTTACCAGTCTGTTGTTGCAGAGCTGAGGAGAAGCTGATACTTCTAAAAAACTTCTCATTTTAAAAGGTAATGACAAAAATAAAAGGCACATCAGGATTTTACTGTGCTATTTTCATTAGTGTTAAGAGCAAATAACAGAGTCAAACAGTTTAATCATATCAGTATTTGGTCTAATTTGAATTTTTTTCCTTAAACTAACCCTATGCTAATGACATCAGCATATAAAAGAATAATAGTCCTAATTTTTTTTATCCACCCTCCCAAATTCTAATTTAAATTTATCAATCTGGAAATAATAATTAAAAATACAAAATTGAGTGTGTAATGTTGAGTTCTTGTTTGCTTGGATTTTTGTCCCACTTTTGTTACTGGAGTTTTTTTCACCCATGATGATTTTCTTAATAAAATAACACTTCTAAATAAAATTACTTCTAGTTTGAGAGATTGGAGTTACATTTTCAGTTTCATGAACAGAGAGGAAGATTAAAAATAACCTTTTTAGAATAAGCTCCTAGTCTTTTAAGAGTTGTGACATAAGTTCAGGAACTAAGACATTAAAAGACTTGCAGTGCTAGGTGAAAGCTTGCAAGAGGTTTGTGTTGTAAATACTATATGTAGAAAAAGAATTAATTTATCATATTAAGTGATGTATTCTTTAAAAACAAAGATTTATTTCCATGGTTTGCATGTTATGATCTCTGAGTTCAGTTCATCTGTTGTATAATCTGTAACAAACTCTACATCTAATTTTTTTAAAAAGAGGCAAACTTCTTGGGATTTCAAAATGATCATACAAATTGACCTTGCTGTGTATGAAAATAAGTAGGTCATTAACAAAGAGTAAATAAAGTACATAAATGTTCAGTGACTTGAAATACAGAATGTCACAGGTTGGAAAGGACCTTGAAAGACAATCTACGTCTAACCCCTTCTGCTGGAGCAGGGTAAGCCTAAAGCACCTGCTTGTATCCAGACTGTCCCGTGTCCAGGTACAAAACCTGCTTAAGCTAATCCAACATTCCATCCCTATGTATCCCTTCTGAGGGTAATACCATGGAAACTTTGCTTTTATGGACACACTTGTGGTTTTTTCTGCCAATTTTGTCTTTACAAATTATGAGCACTCTGATTGCATCGAGGTGCTACAAGAGTTGTCCTAGAGTTTTTACACACATATGCATATTTAGAGAGCATGTGTCTTTCTAGTGTTCTACCCAGGTTAATAATTCTGGCTAGCTTTTGCAGTTATGTTAAGAATAATGGCTTTTCCTTAATGGATATTTTCATGGAATCACAGAATAATTTAGGTTGGAAAGAACCCCAGAGATCATCCAGTTCCAACCCCCCTGCCATAGACAGAGACACCTCTGACAGACCAGGTTTCTCAGAGCCCTATCCAACTTGATCTTGAACGCTTGTGGTCTGCCACAAACTCCCTGGGCAACTTGTTCTAGTGCCTCATCATCCTCAGTGCCTCACTTGTGTGACTTGGGTGGCACAGTTTGAAAACAATGCTTGAGGACCATGGTTTGAGAAATGTGTTGCTGTAGTACAGTGGTGCCTAGAAATGTTATCAGTTTTATTTTATATTGCACACACTCAGAATTATCATATTGCATTTTTCATATGTTGAGCTATATCTGACTGATTTTGGCTCTCTGGTCTATCTTTATCAGCACTGCCTCACGGTAATTGGTGTGCACCAGGCCTTTCTAAAGGCAGGATGGTGAGGGAGTTTATCATAATTTGATCTGCCCTCTTTACTGATCTCTGCTGTTAGCCGAGTTGAAAACAAAATGTTTTAATTAAAATGATTGGCAATAAGTTGATATAATGCCATAATTTGCACTAGGCCTCTTCTAGAAAATGAGTTACCTCTTCTTTGGTTGCTAAGGCAACTAATGGACATAATTGTAACTGGGTGCATACAGGCAGCAAGTGGAGGGCCTAAACCTGTCTTAAATTGCCTGGATATGATAATGCTAAATGTTGTTAGTAAAATATATCCAAATGTCTCTTCATTATTTTAAGTTCAATTTTCCCTTTTCATATTTCAAAATCTTCTACCTTGGACTCTAAAACCTGACAATGTCACTTAAATTCATTAGTGCACCAGTAACCACGTGATAACTTGTTGTACAATCTGGAAATGACAGTAAATATTCTACTAGGACTTAGAATAATATGTTTGATGGAATCTTATCACCAGCCTGTATTGAATCAGTGGAGAGTTAAGAATCAGATCAAACTTTATAAAGCATCTTGAACTGCATTTTTTAGGAAAAAACCCAAATGTGAAAACTACTTTTCCTTTTTCACTTGATGAATCTTGAGGTTCATAACAAATCTGTGACTGATTATATAAATTACATATTTTCATATTTTCATCATTTCTCTTCAGAACTCTTATATCTGATACAAGAGTTCTGCACAGAGCTTATTAGTTGTCCTTGATGTGATGTCTATCAATGCTGCCCTTGTGAAATTTAATGGGGTCTTTTAAATAATGTTTAGCCTCTATACTTTCTGATTTGCACTGTTTCGCCTTAGTGAGCAGAACATAAAATTGGATGTTTGGTAAGCTGTTTTTCTGTTGGAAAATATTCAGAACTGGATTTCAAAGGCATTACAGCAGTTACCAAGACAGAAAGGGCGCTTAGTGCCCTTTTCTACTAACCTGATCCATCTCTAGTATTTAGACTCTTAAAGATAAGATTTCATTTAAATTTAATTAAGCAGAATGTAAGCATACAGCATGACAGCACAAAATATATGTCTCAGAACTGTAGACTTAAGCTTGCGCAATCCTTTATCTAGAACTAAGGATTCAGTTGCCTGCGACCATCCTCCTTATAATATCTTGTTTACCTTTACCATCTTTTATGTACGAGTGCAGTATAGACCAAAGGCCAAGACAGGGGAAAATAACAAAGTAGCAGATTGAGTAGAACTTAGCTGTAGGAAAAGAGGTGCTAGATATATCACACAATCATAGGGCTCATTTTCATTTTGTTTAGTTCTAAATTCCTTTACTAGTACATGTATTTGGGCAAATTAATTTGAAAATTAATATATTTAATAGTGTGTCTCAGAGGATACAGAATAACAGGATTGGTCTTCTTTTGCCTCAAAAAGAATGTTTAGTAAGCAGTATGTCACAGACAAGTCTCACAGAGAACTGTCTTGTTGAGTAAGCCCTTTCATTTCCCTCTTTTCTCTAGCTTTTTTGGGGTATGTTTTTGATACCCTGGTTGTGCAGGGTTACAAAACAGTCTTCTTGAATAACTTCCGGTAGGATTGAGCAGTGCTGTAGGAAAAGATGCTAGAGACATTCAAAATAAATAGAAGCTTAGACTTTGTAAAGGTACTTACTGAAGAATGGAAATAGCGTATTTCTGTCAAGGCAGATGATAGTGTTATGAGATGACTTTTCATCTTAGCTGTGTAGTCTAAACAGTTCAGTTCTACCTTTTTGTTTCCCAAATGAGAGCACTGATTAAATCAGTCTAAATCTGAAATCTGGTAAAAGGACAGAATTTTTCCCTTGCAGTACTTGTGCTGTTGCTCCCATGGCCTTGCAGCTGTAAATTCTGATATTATTGTTATTGCAGCTTCCCATGCTGGTGTGCAAGTCACCCCTTTTTACCCCTTTTTCGAACCCATGTTTGTAGCTTGCTTGTACAGAGTTTACTGCCAACCAGTCGTGCAGCAGTTACTCCTCATCGGAATTACTGCAATCTTTCCACCCATATATCCATCCCTCTCTCTTTTTCCCCAAAAGCAACTTTCAGTTTTAGTCTCAATAAATGCCACAACTGATGGACCCTACTAATAAACCGTCATGAATGTGAGCCTCTTCTTGGCATCCTTTGTTGAGCAATGTGGAGTTAGTATGCTAACCCTTGTTGTAGAAATTTGTTTGTGCTGTGCATCTGTTACACAGTTCTTCTTAAAGAGTAGATTTAAAAAGACTCCAGTTGTAAATGGTATTTATAACTAGTTTCTCATATGCTGTTGACATTCAAGATTAAAGTTTCAAAATTAAGAGTCTATAAATATACAAGCATAACTGCAAACAATACGAAATATAGTTTTAAAATTGACATTATAATGTAATTCTTATTAAAGTAGGGATTCTTCTCAGTAGAATTAGGTAGGATTGTGTCATCTAAATGAGGATGTCATGGATGTATGTATTTAACATGTTTTGTTTTTACTACAATTCAAAATGTATTGGTAGCTTGATATGCAAGGTAAATAAAAAGGTTGGATTTTAACAGCACTTGGTTAACCAGTTTAAGAACTAGCAAGTGATTTAGTGAAGTAAATTTGATTACAAATTCAAGAATGACAGGCTTCATGCTGACTTACTAAAGGTACATTAATATATATACATATATGCACAGAAAACATTCCAATAAACATACAAACAAGCCAATAGATGGATCCACAAACACTTTGATCCAGATCCCACTGTTAAATTCATAAATTAAATAGGTAGGGAGAGAGACATGAGAGAAAGAGGCTAACCTATAGTCAACATTTCCCTCATTGAGGTTAGAGTAAAGCAACCACAATCAGAATCACAGAATATCCTGAGAGACATCCTAGTTAAGGGAAGATGCTGGATACAGTCTGCTGAGATCCAGGAGAGCTCAAAGGGATCTCACGCTGATTAGCTATTTACAGAGTCTGAGGCAATTTACTGTTGTCAGGTAATTTTCCTTTACATACTGCAAGTTATGCCATATTTCAGTTTGCACAAATACTTGTTGGATATTGAGGTTGTGGCATTCCCTTTTTCTGGGGTCAAAATTTTACCAGTTCTGGTACAATATCAAAAAAATAAACTGGTAAAAAATATTTACCAGTTCTGGTACAATTATGCCAGATTTCCCAATCATCCAAGACAAGAAGGTAGGTGGGGGAGTAGAACCCCTGTGTACCAAAGGGATACCTGAGTGTTCTGGTCCACTGCAGGAGATAATTTTCTTTTAGGAATGTTAAATGAGAGTTGACAGTGCAGGAGGCAATTGTGATTCCGAGAGAGTAGGGAAGGTAGGAATCAGAAATGTTAGGAGGGAACATTAACACTGGTACACTATCTTTTACAACCTGCATTCAATTTTTCCAGTATGTTGTTATGTTCCAGAGAGTGGTTGTCGATGGATCCATGTCCAAGTGGAGGCCAGTGACAAGCGGAGTCCCTCAGGGATCGGCACTGGGACCAGTCTTGTTCAGCATCCTTGTCGGTGACATGGACAAGGGCATTGAGTGCACCCTCAGCAGATTTGCTGACGACACCAAGCTGTGTTGTGCAGCAGACACGCTGGAGGGCAGGGCTGCCATCCAGAGGGACCTGGACAGGCTGGAGAGGTGGGCACAGGCCAATCTCATGACGTTCAACAAGACTAAGTGTAAGGTCCTGCATCTGGGTCGAGGCAATCCTAAGCACAAATACAGGCTGGGCAGTGACTGGCTGGAGAGTAGCCCTGAGGAGAAGGGCTTCGGGGTGCTTGTGGACCAAAAGCTCAACAGGAGCCAGCAGTGTGCACTTGCAGCCTGGAAGGCAAACCTGATCCTGGGCTGCATCAGGAGAAGTGTGGCCAGCAGGTTGAGGGAGGTGATTCTCCCCCTCTACTCTGCTCTGGTGAGACCCCACCTGGAGCACTGCGTCCAGTTCTGAAGCCTTTATTACAGGAGGGATGTGGACGTGCTGGAGCGAGTGTAGAGGATGATGAGAGGGCTGGAGCACCTCTCCTGTGAGGCCAGACTGAGAGAGTTGGGGCTGTTCAGTCTGGAGAAGAGGAGGCTCCCAGGTGACCTTATTGTGGCCTTCCAGTATCTGAAGGGGGCCAACAAAAAAGGTTTGGGAGGCGGTTTTTAGGATGTCAGGCAGCAACAGGACTAAGGGGAATGGAGCAAAGCTGGAGATGGGTAGATTTAGAGTGTATGTGAGGAGGAGGTTCTTCACCGTGAGAGTGGTGAGAGCCTGGAATGAGTTGCCCAGGATGGTTGGGGCCTCATCCTTGGAGGTGTTTAAGGCCAGGTTGGATAGGGCTCTGACCAGCCTGGTCTAGGGTGGGGTGTCCCTGCCTGTGCTGGGAGGTTTGGAACTGAATGATGGTTCCCTCCAACACTGAATGATTCTGATTCCATGGCTTCTCCAATGAGGTGACCCTGCTGTGGCAGGGGGATTGGACTAGATGATCTTTTGAGGTCTTTTCCAAGATTCTATGATTCTATGAGAGGAGAGGGAGAAAAGTTGTACCCTGTCTCAAGTATCACAGTATCACAGTATTACCAAGGTCGGAAGAGACCTCATAGATCATCAAGTCCAACCTGTTACCACAGAGCTCAAGGCTAGACCATGGCACCAAGTGCCACGTCCAATCCTACCTTGAACAGCTCCAGGGACGGCGACTCCACCACCTCCCTGGGCAGGCCATTCCAGTGGCCAATGACTCTCTCAGTGAAGAACTTTCTCCTTACCTCAAGTGGCCCAGAAGTGGGGGGAATTGTAGCACTACAGAGGATAAAAAAAAAAATTACTTAAGATATCTTCAAGTGGCTGCTTAAATAGAATTTATAAGTTCTACAGTGCCAAGTTACTTATAACAGTCTGTTTTTCACATTAATCAATACTGCATTTCAGAGTAGAGCATTTCTAATCTGTCACAGTTTTTTCAACAATTGTGAATTAATTAATGTCATTGATTGTCCTAATTCTAACCAAAGTTTGTCAGATTTCCTTAGCCTGTCTATTGATCTGTAATATAACCTTCCATTTCCTGCATCTGCTATTAGAGGGAATAAAATTCATGATGGTTTCATTCCTGAGAAACTGTTCGCCTATCCACTACTGCTAGGTCACCAGGGAAAGTTGATAATACTTGAGGAGGAATTCAGTGCTATACTGATGTATCTGTGTGGCAATTAACTGGCACAGAGTCCACAATGAAGACAGGTGAGAACAAAGTGAAATCCCTTTATTAATATATTCTATACCTTTTTATACACTCTGTTATCACTACAGATACACTTGGCTTCATGTTATTGATTACAATAGCATTACCTAACTTTTATTCCTTAAACTTATTGGTTACACAGTGTCTGAGAAAAGGTAACAAAAGTAAAAAAAGTCTCTGAGAGAAAGCGAGTCATATATCAAGACAATGCATTCTTTAGTGTGCAGCTCCTTGCCTCGCTATCTTGTTAGTGTACTTGCTCAGACAGAGTTTGCTTTCAAGAAGCTGTACAGCTTTTCACTCCCATATATCTTGTTGCTCAAATAAAGCTTCTAATGTGAGAGAACAGAAGATAGTCATCCAGCCTTAAGACAACTCTGCTTCCATTTTCTACTGCCACTTTGTTTATTAGCTGCCTAAGTACATTTTCCCAACAGTAATAGCAAATGGCATTCAGTAAACTAAAATAATCTTACCACTCTCCATTTTCTATTTATCTGATGCCAAAAGTAATTTTTTCTAACCATTTTTAAAGTAAGATGTGGATGGTGCCTCTTTCCTGAACAAATCCTGTAAGGCTATCAATATCTACAACTACTGTTCTTAGCCCTTCCAGAAATCTGCATCTCTTTACTGACTATTTTCTTTTCTTATGCAGCTACCAGGCAGAAAGATTAGTTCCTGACCCTTCACATGACATGAGAGTATAGAGAACCAGCAAGATTCCATCATGTTACCAGTATGAGGACAAATAGCTATCACGTCTCTGTGGCAAAATAAATAGCACGTGTAAGGGCTGAACTTTCCTCCATGAGACAAATGCAGAGCAGCTGCTGATATTGTTGCCTCCTTCCCTTTACCTTGCATGGACTTGATGAAAAGATTATCCCTTTTCATTCTTTCCCTCATAACTTCTTCCTTTCCTTCCATGAGTTTTTCTTCAGATTTCCCACATATCCGATTGAGCGTTATTATTATTTTATCCCCATACCAATTTTGGTTTCTTTCTTTCTTTCACCTCTCCTCCTTTCCCCCCACCCATTATCCTGCCCTTACTGTATCTTTGTTATGTTTTTTTTTTTTCTGCCTTACTTTTCCTCCACATTTTGCATTTGCTATTTGCAAGGGGTGTGTATTTGTGAGAAAATCCTGTATCTGTTTTATTTTTTTCTTTTTGGTAGTGTAAATGCCCATTGAGGGAGTGGAGGAGAATATTTTGTTAGGTTTCATGCACATCCAGGAAGTTTATGATGCACCACAACTGCCCAGGGGATTGAGAGATCCATCTACCAGCTGTTTACAGGGGTTCTTATCTTTCCTTTATTTTTTTGTTTTTTCTGATCTTGTTGCTGCTCGTTAATGAAAGCTATTATGATTTTTTTTTTTACTATATAAATGTGTCTTGGGTTTTTGTGTGTTTGAAGACCCTGGGAAATAAATGGCAGGACAGGATGTTAGGCATTATTTTCTTTATTGCTGCTCCAGTGCAAGGAATCATGGCAGTCTGGTGAAGTTCCCACCAACTGGAAAAGCAGAAACAAAATCCTTATTTTTAAAAAGGAAAGAAAATGAACCAGAGAACTACAAGCCAGTCGGTCTCACCTCTGTGCCTGGCAAGACAATGGAAGTGGATCCTCCTAAAGACTGTGCTGAGTTATATTGAAAATAAGGGGGTGATTAGTGACAGCCATCATGGCTTCACTAATGACAGATCATGCCTGACAAACCTGGTGGCATCTGTGACAGGGTTACAGTGTTGAATGAGAAGGGCAGAGTAACTGACCACCTTATCTCTAAAATAGACTGTCATGAATTTGACAGATGGTCAGCTCAGTGGATAAGACTGGATGTTCACACTCAAAGAATTGCAGTCAATGGCTTGATGGCCAAGTGGAACTCAGTTATGGGTGCTGTTCCTTAGGGGTCAGTTTTGGGTCCGGTGCTGCTCAACATAGAATCATAGACTCATAGAATCATCAGGGATTGGAAGGGACCTCGAAAGATCATCTAGCCCAATCGCCCTGACACAGCAGGGTCATCTAGACCAAGTCACACAGGAACACATCCAGGCGGGTCTTGAATACCTCCAGTGAAGGAGACTCCACAACCCCCCAGGCCAGCCTATTCCAGTGCTCCGTCACCCTCACCGTGAAGAAGTTCCTTCTCAGGTTGATGTGGAACGTCCTATGTTCCAGCTTACAACCATTGCCCCTTGTCCTATCACTACATGACACCGAGAACAGCCCAGCTCCATCCTCCTGACACCCACCCCTCACATATTTGTAGACATTAATGAGGTCACCCCTCAGTCTCCTCTTCTCCAAGCTAAAGAGACCCAGCTCCCTCAGCCTCTTCTCATAAGGGAGGTGCTCCACTTCCTTTATCATCTTCGTTTTCCTACACTGAACTCTCTCCAGCAGATCCACATCCCTCTTGAACTGAGGAGCCCAGAACTGGACACAATACTCCAGATGTGATCTCACCAGGGCAGAGTAGATGGGGAGAAGAACCTCTCTTGATCTGCTGACCACCCCCATTCTGAACCACCCCAGGATGCTGTTGGCCCTCTTGGCCACAAGAGCACATTGCTGGCTCATAGTCATCCTGCTGTCCACCAGGACCCCCAAGTCCCTTTCCCCTACACTAC
>VXBP01002275.1:32406-52367 GCA_013400115.1 Rhinopomastus cyanomelas | reverse complement strand
CCCCATGCTGCGTGCATTGGTGTGCAGGCATTTCAGGGAGTGAGCTGAGCGCTCCAATCTCACCCTACGACAGCGAGAGGTCATCTGTTCTTCCTTAAGATCAGAGCTCTGCCCTACTGATGCTTGCCCATCAACTATCCCACCCCCCCTCAAATCTAGTTTAAAGATATTTGTCTTCAGAGTGGATACACCATCTACTATTATCTCCCGAGAGGCTTGAGTACCATCCCCTTCCCCCTTCATCCTCTTGATGAGGCCTGCCAACTTGTGGCCTAGTGCCCTTTTACCCTTATTAGATAGGTGCAACCCACCTGAGTCTAACAACCCATGATCCATAAATGTTTCTCCGTGATCAAAGAACCCAAATTTCTTCTGTTCACACCAACGCCCTGAGCCACCTGTTGATAGCCAGGATTCTCTTACGTTTCTCATTATTCACCCCTGCTGTTACAGGGATCGAGGAAAAAATTACCTGCAAACCTACTCCATCGATAAGTTGACCAAGTTCCCTGAATTCCCTTTTAATAGTCTTAACTCCCCTCTCACTAGCCTCATCGTTGCCAGCTTGTACCACCAACAACGGATAATAATCTGTAGGTTTAATAAGTGATGTGATTAAGTTTTGTCTTTAAGGGTGGTTATAAGATGAATTAGATACTCATTGGCCACAGTTGCTCTGTTACTTCAGCAGCTAACTAATGGAAAGGAAAAAAGTGTGTGTTTTTTTGTTTTTTTCTTATTCTCAATAATCTTTCATCTCTCATGGTTTTTCAGAAGAAAATTAATTGATCTGAAAGAAGTTTATCTTCACTTCTCCCGTGGAATATTGTTACATGACAATATAGATTTTCTTAAGGATTTCCCAGGGAGCCAGACATTCGAGTTGTGCCAGGACAATGTTAGATATCGGGAACAGTTTCTTCATTGAAAGAGGCTGCCTAGGAAATTGATTTAATCACCATCTGTGAACTTGTATAAAATTTGTGTAGATATGGTGTTTGAGAGACATGATTTGGGAGTGCGCTTGGTAGAGTTAGGTTAATGGTTGGGCTCTATGATCTTAAAGGTCTTTTCCCCCACAAACGATTTTATGATTCTAGCCCAGGAAGCTTAATGCCAGCAAATGCCCCAGAGGATCCCTCCAAATGTTCTAAAGGATGTTAGTCTTCACAACTTTTATCTATTCTTATGAGCCTGACTGTTCTTATTGTCCATCCACATTTAGAGACAATTTCCACTATTTGTACTCTTTCCCTAAGTTGCAGTTCTTCTCTGTAAGAAAATTCACTCCTGCTAGTCCTATCACGCAAACACAACTTTTTCCTTTATGAGGTGACTTCTTCTTTTCTCCCCTCATTTCCCTCTCTACCTCTAGCTAACAGAAATCATATTGATATCACTGTAACGTTCAAGAAGCCATAATCCACTTAATCTCTTTTTTTCTTCAGTATCTAGGCTGGCATCTCCAGCCTTACAGTGCACATCACAATTGGGAATTGTCCCTAACCCAAGAATTGTATTAGAGTCTAATTGCTGCCAGTCGTGGTGAGTGTTGATTTATTAATTTATTAAAATTTGTGAGGAAAATAGCTTATATATGGTTTTAAGTGTCTTCCATGTTGTCTTCAGGTGACATGATCTCTGTTCACTGTGATGATATGAATTACTGAGCCTTTCAACATGTGCTGTACAGTGGTAAGATACAGCTTCCATCTTCCTTTTCTTGCAAAGCACTTTAAGCAAATTGGTGATCTTATTATTGATTTTAAAAAGGAAAGGAATTAATACAGGGAATTACCATACCCTTTGGTGTTAAGAGTATTTAAAATTGAACTGTGCTTAAATTTCATAAAAGCCTCCTCAGCAAATCAGTAGAAGAATATTGATCTTGAAAAAAGTATGTGAATTCTAATTATGTTTTATCTTTCCACTAGACGACCGTTACTTTATTTAGCTAGACTTCATTCTTTAATTTTATAGGCTTGGTATGTTGTTGACTGCCTTTACATTTGAGCAAGACTTGTAACAACTCCGTTTCGCTGATCTTTTCAAAAGAATGTATTGACATATGAGGTCTAAAGAGAAGCTTTTAAGATTAAGTTACTGTCACCAAAGTCTCAGCAACCCAGTATTCCTGGTATAGGAGCTGTCTGTTAAATAAGTTGGATGACAAGTACAATTATTACTTCTTGCTGTACTTCAGACTTGCAAATCAATTAATTCTGATTATAAACCACTATCTTCATAACATACACTGTAATAACATATATCTTTTAATCCTGGAAAACCACATATATCTGTAGGTTAGTTTTGCTATTTTCACAAGTGGGTTTTGACTGGTAAAAGAAGAACAGTCTGAGCTACTTTGAATGCTTTGTAATATCTAGTCTGTCTATTCCAGTGCTAAAAGACTTTGGAAAATAGTGAGAGGAAAGAGGCTATAACCATTGCACAACCTTACAGCATCAAAGACATAGGGAAAAAGACAGGGAAACTATGTTTAACAATGTTTTCATAACTTAGTGGTTTTGAAGAGCAAATGTAAAAAAGTCATGCTTGTATAAATAAAAAAAATGTCAGAAGTTGTATCAAATATTTACTATATAAACTCAAATAAATTTTGACAGAAACCTCTGGTTTCTCAACAATCTCAAAGCAGTTTACAGAATGCAGGAATGTTCCAACTGTTGTGTGTTGCAGTTTGAAAAATTATCAAAATTTTCAGATGTATAGATTTGTGCTTTTATGAAGAAAAATGTGTATTCTGCTTTAAGACAATCCTTACAGTGACCTGTTCTGAGAGGAGTGGGCACAAAGGTGACACTATAAAAGAGAGCTGCAGACCCAGCCCAGCCTCTTTTTTGCTGGGGGCTTTGCCCCAGCACACCGGCATGTGGATCTGTCTTCCCTCCCCCCAACTTCTGGGTGTTGGTGGGTAGATGGGACAGAGGGAACACAGTGGCTGGCCGCAGCTCCACTGTCCTCCCGGAGATGGCGGGGGTGGGGTGGGGGCAGCCCTGCTACCCTCCACCCTGGGGCCCTGTTCTGCCTTGGGTAGAAAGCCCAAGAGAATGGGCCCTTGCCCAATCCCAGCTTCGACCTGGCCCAGCCCCAAGCTGGCACCACAAACCAGAGAAGCAAGCACTTAGTGCCGATCTTCCCCCCATCATAGGGCAACCATCCAGTGACCCATGGTGAGCTGAAGAATACTCCCCTTTCCCCTGTACGTAAGGTGGGATGAGAGGGAGAAAGACAGGAGAGGAATGGAACTCTCTCTGCCATGTTTGCAGTGTGGAGGAGGGCCCTGCTGACACTGGTCATGCAATCAGTCTCCATCTTGAGCTCTGCATGTGGCCAGGGCCATGTGGCCAGTCGTCACCATCTTTTGAGCCACTGATCAACAGGAAGAAAGTCTTTTCGTCATTTCTGCCACTGAGAAAAGTGGGGGATGTTTGAGTATTGGGGAGAGAAGGAGCCTTGGGAGAGGCATCTGAGAATTCCTTTGTGCTTAGCTGAACTGTCTGTTCTGAAGGAAGCAGGACTCAAGACTCCTTAGATCTTGGGCAAGGAAGAGAGACAGGATTCTTTTTGAAAGCAAATTCTATCTGAGATCTCACTGACACCTAACTGCTTTGTTTTCTTTTCCTTTATTTTTTAATTGTGGTCTTAAACCTATCACATGGTGATACTTGAGTTATGCATTCTTTAGCATTGTATGTTTAGCTCAAGTGGCTTTTTCTTACTGTGCCTTATGCTTGTATTTCATATATAACTGTGCTTTATTTTAAATTGACCCACAGAGCCCTCTGAAATCACCTCTGCAGCACAGACATGTCATGTCTAGTGCTGAGCACGCATAAGGCATTGTAAAGGAGAACATAATCTGAGTTTTGGTGGGGAGAATTTGCTTTCCGTTTGACTTCTTTCAATCTGCCAATACATTGGGTGCATGAGAGGAAACAGTAAATGATGAAACATTGTGAAGTGGACGCTGGGTATCCCTTTAAAGACCTTTACCTTAGCTAGCACCAGAAACACTATTGTTATCCTAAAGCAATAGGTCACTAGCATGGTGGCAGCATATATTGTTTTTAGAAAGTATCCTGATTGTAGATACATGTTGGTCTCTCCTCCCAAGTAGCAAGTGGTAGGATGAGAGGAAATGGCTTCAAGGGTTCTAAGGGAGTTTGTGATTAGTAAAAATATCTTCAGCAAAAGGTTTATCAAGCATTGTACTAAGTTGTCCAAAGTAGTGATTGAGCAGAAAGCAGGGACATTTGCAACTAGACTACTTTGACCCTCATCCAGCCTGAACTTGAATGTTTCCAGACATGAGTTCTACACTACCTCCCTAGGCAACCTGTCCCAGTGCTTCACTGCCCTACTTATGAAAATAAAAGGGGGTCTTTTCCAATCTGAATGGTTGTATGATTCTATGGACATGACAGCTTACTCAGGTACTTCTACTGTGGTATGCTAAAAGTTCATGTTTTAAAAATTTCTATTTCCATTTCTTACCATGTTTGCATTTCCTAAAAAGCATGGTGCAGCCTAATTTAAGCAAATAGGCAAAATGAGCAATTGGTCTGAATTCCAGTTTTTCATTTTAACTCTTAATCTATATTTTCCTGAGTAAGAACTGGGAAAGAGTGTCTGGAAAACTGCTTGTTGGAAAAAGATCTGAGGGTGTTGATTGACAGCCAACAGTGTGCTCAGGTGGCCAAGAAAGCAAATAGCTCCTGGCTTGTATCAGAAATAGTTTGGCCAGCAGGGCTAGATAGGCGGTTGTCCTCCTGTACTCGGCGCTAGCAAGGCCTAATCTTAAGTACTGTGTTTACTCTGGGGCACATCCATACAAGGACATTGAGATGCTGGCGTGTGTCCAAAGAAGAGCAAGAAAGCTAGTGAAGGGACTAGAGGACAGGCTGTATGAGCTGAGGGAACAGGGGTCGTTTAGTCTGGAGGAAAGGGTGTTGAGGGGAGACCTTATTGCTCTTTACAACTACCTGAAAGAAGGTTCTGGAGAGGTGATCTGTCTCTTCTCCCAAGTCACTAGTGATAGAACAAGACAAAATGGCCTCAAGTTGTGCCAGGGGAGGTTTAGATTAGACATTAGGAAAAATTGCTTCACTGAAAGAGTGCCCAGTGGAACAGGCTGTTCACGGAGGTGGTGGGTCATTATCCCTGGAGATATTTAAACAATGAGTAGCTAGTAGTGAACATGGTTTAGTGGGCATGATAATATTGAGTTGATGGTTGGACTTGATCTTGTAGGTCTCTTCCAACCATAATGATTCTGTGAATTTATATGTTTCTAGGTTACTGCAGGTTACACCTCAAATTATTATCTAATTCAGTAGGGATTTAGTAATAGGTTTAGCTAGTCAGTATCTCATTTTATGTAGGTAATTTTGGAAAAGTTTCTTTAACAGTAGAAGAAATTTTTATCTTATATAGAGAGAGTTTTGTAATGAGAAGCTAACAACTCAGCATCAGTCAGTCATTTCATAGTGGACCTGTTGAGTCAAAATGTGTGTTAGGGAGGGATTGAATATCTGCATATTTATATTCATTGACCTGGAGGAGACCAGCTTGGTTCATTACTGGAAATAATGTGTAGCTGACAACACACTGCTCCTTCTGGCATTTTCAATTGCAACTCTGAAGCACAATCTGGAGACTCAGTGAAGTGTAATGAAATGAAAATGGAGGACAGGATTTTTTCATCTTGCTTGTCTGTCATAAATACTGCAGCTGTTTTAGTTGGGATCCCTGTGTCTTGAAACAGAAATCTTTATGGGAATGTATTTTCATTTATAATATCCACAGTTAATATTTGGATCCTATTATTTTGAACCACACATGAATATAAACTTTGCCTTGAGAAACCTTAAACCTTGATGGACAAAGCAATGACTGAGGGTAGGCAGGGACAATATCATCCTAATTTCAAAAAAGAACAACAGACACTTTAGGAGCAAAGTGTTTTTGTCAAAGTTGCAGTAGCGGGCTTGAAGACAAAAATTGATGCTGTTTCCTCCAGTAGCAAACTCGTTTGTTTCCCTGTGTGTCTGCTTCTCTCCATTGTTGTTTTTCAGTTCTGTATTTTGTACACAGATTATTTGTCTGGTCAAAGTCTGTCCTCAAAGTTGCAGTGGCACCCACTGAAGACACTGTGAGCTGTGATAAAGGGAAGTGAAACCACTGTATGAAAAACTTGAGATTTGAAACACTCCTTGGCTGACTTTGCCACTGAGGGTTCGGAGATTTACTGGGTCAGTCTCAGTACCAGTACAGTGCGTCACCACAAGCTATTATTTCTGTTAAGGAGTTATAAGAGCCTAAAGAAACCTGTTAAATGCAGCTATTGAATGAAGGTGTGAATGCATACAAAAGCACACAAATAGTAATTTTCTTACAAGCATTTGTTGGAAAAATTCCTGTTGAACCTGACAGTAAAACAATGCCCTAAGTTTACTCTTAAGAAATAGTGCTGCAGTGATCAAAAGAAACATTGAAAAAGACTGAGGACTAGCTGGTGGGTTTTAAATTTTCTTTTTTTGTTTTTAAAATGACCACATTGCTCTCCTAGCACAGCAACTTTTAAAAATGAAACAGAAAAATCCCAGCAGGAGGAACTTGGAAACACACAAATGAATAGCTTTAGGATGCAGATGGGAATGCTGCCAGCAAGGTAAAAAGGAGTGTTACAAAAGTGCCAAACATGCAGACCTGTCATCCTTTGCCTTAATGGCACTTACAAGAGATGTTTTTCCACAACATGATTGTGGTTATAAAACATACAGCATGTTCAATAATATGATGTAATCTGATTGAAGAGGTCAGTTAGAAAATGATTACCCACTTTACAACCCATTAACATCAAGCCTACATTACAGGAATGTATGTGATAGATTAAAAACTTGCTTACTTAAAAAAAAGAAAGTCTAAATAAACTTCATTACAAGTTTTTTTTTTATATTTAACGCAGAAAGGATTACTCCCTTTGTGGATTGAATGTGATGGGGAGAGTCAGAACAAATTGCTGAGTTTAGCTTTTTTTTACCTCTTTCCTGAATCCTATTTAGGAGACGTTTGGAGAAGTGAAAAAGGCATTGTTTAATCAGGACCCTCTGCTTTGTGATTGATGCATGGAGGAGGCCAAAAGAAAACAATTCAAGAGAATGGAGCTACTGGAATTGGGCAAAGAAAAATATCAAGATGCTTCATACATGAAATAATAGAATTTCTAGGCTGGAAAATACCTTTAATATCACCGAGTCTGACCATTAACCTAACTCTACCAAACCTCCCTTAAACTATGTCCTTCATCATACCTACAGGACTTTTAAACAATCTCTGAAATGACAATTCACTTTCTTGAGCAGCCTGTTCCAAGGCCTGATGACTCTTTCAATAAAGGAGTTTTACCTAATGCCTAACATAAACTATTCTTGATTCCTCTCATCCTCTCACTAATTATGAGAAGTACAACCTTTTTTTTGGTAGTCTCACCTCAGCCTCCTTTACTCCAGACTAAATAGTACAAGCTCCCTCAACTGCCCCTAACAAAGTTTGTCCTCCAGACCCTTCACCAACATTATTGTCTTTCTTTGGATCCACTCCAGCATCTCAATGTCTTTCTTGTATTGAGGTGCCCAAAACTGAATCCTGCACTCAAGGTGCAGTCTCAACAGTGCCGAGTAGAGGGGAGTGAACACTTTCCTACCTCTATTGACGACACCATTTCTGATACAAGCCAGGATGCTGTTGTTCCTCTTGGCCACCTGAGCACACTTCTTGCTCACGTTTAGCTGGTTGTCAATCAAGACTCCCAGATTTTCTTCCTATGGTGTTCTTTGGAGACACTCAAAACCCATCTGGATATGTTCCTATGCAAACTTCCTTAGGTGATCCTGCTCAAGCAGTGGTATTGGACAGATCTCCAGAGATCCCTTTCAACCCCTACAGTTCTGTGATTCTGTGATTCTCCTCTGCCAGCTCATCTTTTGGGATACATGGATAGCCTTTTCCTACACTTAATACAAAGCAAATTATTTGCTGTATAGGATGATAGGATCATAGGATGTTAGGGGTTGGAAGGGACCCAAGAGATCATCGAGTCCAACCCCCCTGCCGCAGCAGGACAAAACTATCTAACACAGATCACAGAGGAACGCATCCAGGTGGCCTTGAAAGTCCCCAGAGAAGGAGACTCCACGACCTCCCTGGGGAGTCTGTTCCAGTGCTCTGTGACCCTCACAGTAAAGAAGTTCCCCCTTGTGTTGAGGCGGAACCTCCTCTGCTGCAACTTACACCCATTGCTCCTTGTCCTATCACAGGGAGCAAGTGAAAAGAGCCTGTCCCTCCCCCTCCTGGCCAGCCTTCAGATACTTATAAACATTGATCAAATCTCCCCTAAGTCTTCTCTTCTCCAGACTAAAAAGCCCCAAGTCCCTCAGCCTCTCCTCATAAGCCATGCCCTCCTGTCCCCTAATCATCCTCGTAGCCCTCCGCTGGACCCTCTCCAGTAGATCCTTGTCCCTCTTAAACTGGGGGGCCCAAAACTGAACACAGTACTCAAGATGAGGCCTCACCAGGGCAGAGTAGAGGGGGAGAAGAACTTCCCTCGATCTGCTGGACACACTCCTCCTAATACACCCCAGGATCCCATTGGCCTTCTTGGCCACCAGGGCACATTGCTGTGCCATGGTTAACCTGTTGTCCACCAGGACCCCCAGGTCCCTCTCCACAGGACTGCTTTCCAGTAGATCACCTCCCAGCCTGTACTGGTGGAGTTTGTTATTCCTCCCCAGATGCAGGACTCTGCACTTGTCCTTGTTGAGCTTCATCTGGTTTCTCTGTGCCCAGCCCTCCAGCCTGTCCAGGTCTCTCTGGATGGCATCACAGCCTTCAGCCGTATCAGCCAAGCCTCCCAGCTTGGTGTCGTCGGCAAACTTGCTGAGTAGACACTCTGTGCCCTCATCAATGTCATTGATGAAGATGTTGAACAAGACCGGTCCCAGCACCGATCCCTGGGGGACACCACTAGTCACAGCTCTCCAGCTGGACCTGGCACCATTGATCACCACCCTCTGAACTCTATCTTGCAACCAGTTCCTAACCCACCTCACTGTCTGCTCTTCCATCCCACACCTCCTCAGCTTGCTCACTAAAATTTCATGGGAGACAGTGTCAAAGGCCTTGCTAAGGTCAAGGTAGACTACATCATATATCCCTTAGGCAAACATATATCCCTTAGAAGTATAGTGACCTCATATCTGATACATTAGCTAGCAATCACACAGGGAAATAAACCTGATGCAATAGGGAGTATCAGACAATACACCTAAAAGGTGTCATACAGCTAAGCCAGTTGAGACAAGAAGTGAGTTGATCACATAATACAATTTTGTTAGGTATCATGAAAGACTCAATGGCGCTTCTAATCTTGTATCCTGCACATGAAGTTGATTTACACCAGATACTTCAAATGAAGTGAGAAATCCCTATAATACATTCACCTGTAATTGTATAATAATGTGCAAGGAGGGTATGTTCTTTCTTGACACCAACACACAACCAGCATGCCCTGTAGCGTATGTATTGAAAATTCCTATTTTTATTCCTTGCTGATGAAATTGCAGATGCTGATTGCAGTAATCAATGCAGAAAAACGGATAAATGTGTTTTATACAAATCCACTTGGGCTCACTGAGTATCCTGAAAGCTAGCTATGAAGTTCTATGGCAAAATCAGAGGCTGTTATGTCGCAAGACCGTGAAGAAATTCTGTTAGGCTTTGTAGTGTCCTTTACAACATACAGAATCACAGGGAGATGGTGCCTCAGGAGAGAAGGATTGACTGTTCTGTTTCCTTTGCAGCTGCATAAGACTGACATGTATCTTCTGGGTCAGATTTTATCCAGTGTATTATGTGATCAACTCACTTCTTGTCTCAACTGGCTTAGCTGTATGACACCTTTTAGGTGTATTGTCTGATACTCCCTATTGCATCAGGTTTATTTCCCTGTGTGATTTCTAGCTACCGTATCAGATATGAGGTCACTATATTTCTAAGGGATATATGTTTGCCGCTAAGGTCTCTGTTAAAGTGAGCTATTTCTCATAAAACATTTCTACTCAGGCCACTGCATGCATCCACACCTAGTATTACAGCTAGTGACAACTATGTTTCATGTACCAGTGCTGAGAATGTGCCTTGTAAGATGAACTTGATTTTTCACTTCATGCAACAGGTGGCTATAGTACCAGTCTGACAGGTTTTGTTGGTAGTTGTAACCTTTGCTCATGCTCTGTGGTCTTCAAAACTTCTGTAGGAGGTTACATGAGTGTGACTTGTGACAGTGGACTATGATGTGAAAGTGAGATAATGTATTTGTATGCTGTGTTCAGGATGGTGAAGAGATAATGAAGTCTGGATTGGAACAGTCCTACAGAAGAGTGTGAAGTCCCCCTACATCCAAGCAATGAACAGACAGTAGGCCATGGGTGGCAACATGCAAATAGACTTCGTTTCACAACAGTGCTGGTACTATGATGTTCATGTCACAATTGTTTTCCCTGTCTTTCCAGACTGAAAGAACTCTTTAGCAAGATCAGTTGCTTCTGTACTGTTGTACTTCCAGCCATGGATCAGGTGACTATGCCTCTGCCTTTAATATAGGGTGCTCTATGGAGCTCTGTACTGCCAGCCATTTGAACATTTCCAGGCTGTCCAAGGCTGTGATATAGGCTTATTTACATTTAACACAAAGCCTTTGAAGCTCAGGGGAAATCTTCATGCCATTATTTTTGCCTGCCATTTCTACCTGACTGCATTGCTCTGATTCAAAGGCATTTACAGGTGACCTGACAGCTTGCCAGGAAATACATTACTTATCTCCTTAGCAGCTGTTGCATGTCAGTGGAATGTGCTTTCTGGCTGCCTGAGGAAGAACTGGATATCCATCAGGACCAGGCTTAAAAGTGATCAAGGTTTGTGATCTAGATAATATTTGCTTGCCATATCTATCATAACATCTGTGGGAGCAAAGCAATGAGTTGGGGTGACCTGTATTGTGCAACTGTGAGAATTGGAAAGTCACTTCAATGCAGGAAGCCCAGTTGAGTCCTTCATATAAAATCAATTACTAGGTGTTCACTGCTTCAATTATGTTGTTTTTCAAGTTGTTGGGGTTTTTTTGTTGTTGTTTTGTTTTGGTGTTTTGTTAAGTGATAACAGGGAGGAAGAAGAGAAACTTTTCCTGTATTTTTGTGTGAATTCTGTAGTGCTGTCTGCATGATCTGTTTGGATGGATGGCTGGCTGTGCCAGACTAAAACCATAAACCCTGAGCAACCTGTCTGGTGCTTTTTCTACCCCTTTCACAATTATTTTTCTCCATTTTTCTCCAGGGATGGAATGGCTTATGCCAACACATATAGCTATAAATGAGATTTGTTTTTTGCAATCTAAGTTAAGAACAACAATGCAAAGCTATAGCACTAGTTAAATTAAACACAAAGAAGTAGGAAAAGTAGCTGTCAGCCATTAAAGAGGTATGCCATAAAAATTCAACATGTAAAACAAGAACAAGTGGTGAACTATGACAGTTTTTAGCAAAGGCAAGCAGTAATGCAGCTGTACTACCTTGAAGTCTATTAGCATTTTGCAGAAACATTCAACACAGGGGTGCCAGTGGCTTCCAGCTGCCCAGCAAGAAGAGAGGCAATCAAGAGAAGGAAAAGAAGATGCACCTTCAAGAGCAACATAGATGACTTGCCCGATGATGAGGGAGGCACTCATGTATGGCAGAGCTGGCTGCTCTGGATATTATGCCTTTTTAGTGTCTAATGTCACTGACTGGCTATGTCGCTCTGCACTGAAAGGAGTGGGGTGAGAATGAGAACAAAGTCATGGTCTTCTTTAGAACACTATTCAGGATTTGATTTTTTTTCATTAAAATATTTAAATTTCATGATTTCCCTGATGGTTTGAATTATTTTAGGTTCATTTTTGGTTTATCTAAATAGAAAATTTGAAATTTTGGAAAAGAGTGTTCTTCAATATAACTGAATTCCCTCATCTATTCTTACAAATGTTATAGGAGACTCTCTACTGAAGGGAACAAAGGGCCCAATATGCAGAGCTACCCCATTCCATAGAGAGGTCTGCTGCCTCCCTGGTGCCCAGGTAGGGGACATTTTAGGTAAAATCTCCAACCTTGTGAGTCCTTCAGACTACTGCCCACTTCTGGTCTTTCAAGTGGGTAGTGATGATGCAATAATGAGAGGGTCATGATCAGTTAAGAGAGATTTCAAGACCTTAGGGCAACTGCTAAAGGGATCAGGAGCTCAAGTGGTGTTCTCCTCTATCCCTCTAACATCAGCGATGGACAAGGGAACATTTAGGAAGAGCCAGCAGGTCAATTCATGGCTCCGGAACTGGTGTCACCAACAGGGGTTTGGATTCTACAATCGCGGCTCCTTTACAAGGCACCGGAGCTCCAAACAACCATTGGGATGCACTTGTCATGGAGGGGGAAAAGGATCCTGGGGAAGGAATTGGCAGGGCTCATTGATAGGGCTTAAAACTGGGTTTGAAGGGGGAAGGGGTGAATAGTCTCCTGCTGGCTGGTGACAAACACTGGAGCAGCTCACCAGTGGCAGAGGGATGGCGAGCCAATGAGGGCACTCAACTTGCCCTGTGGCAAGACAGGGATGATGCACCAGGAGAGTCTGTGGAAATTGAGGGGAATTGGCAGAAGAGGAGGACAGGGCCAGCCCAGCTGAAGTGCTTCTGTGCAAATGCATAGAGCTTGGGCAACAAGCAGGATGAATTAAGGGCCACTGTGCTGCTGGGATGCCATGACATCGTGGCTATTACTGAAACTTGGTGGGATGATTCCCATGACTGGAATGTAGAGACAGATGGGTACAAGCTCTTTAGGAAGGACAGGCAGGGAAGGAGAGGAGGAGGTGTTGCCCCCTATATCAGCGATCAGCTGGAATCAGTGGAGCTCCACCTGGGGAAGGATGATGGGCTGGTTGAGTGTGTGTGGGTTAAAATTAAAGGGAAGACAGGGGATGGTGATATTATTGTAGGGGTCTGCTACAGGCCACCTGACCAGCAGTAGCAAGCAGATGAGGCCCTTCACAGACAAACAGAAGTGGCTTCCAGGTCACAGGCCCTGGTCCTCATGGGGGATTTCAACCACCCTGACATCTGCTGGAGGGACAATATAGCAAGGCACCAGCAATCCAGGTTGTTCTTGGATTGCATAGATGACAACTTCTTCCTCCCCTCCAAATGGTGGAGGAACCAACAAGAAAAGGTGCTCTGCTGGACCTTGTTCTCACCAACAGGGAAGGAAGGGCTGGTGACCAATGTGAGGCTCAGGGACAGCCCTGGCTGCAGTGATCATGAAGCTGTTGAATTTAAGATCCTCAGGGTAACTAGGAGGAAGCTTTCTAAGCTTATGACCCTGGACTTCAGGCACGCAGACTTTGATCGCTTCAGGGATCTGCTGGCCAAAGTATCACTGGATGAAGCCCTTGAGGGAAAAGGGGCCCAGGACAGCTGGTCAGTGTTCAAGGATCACCTCCTCTGTGCCCAGGAGCAATGTACACCAACAAAGAGGAAAGCAGGGAAGAATGCCAGGAGGCCTGCCTGGCTGAGCAAGGAGCTCCTGGACACGCTGTCACACAAAAAGAAACTCTACAAGGGGTGGAAGGGAGGACAGCTAGAATGGGGGGTGTGTAAGGAAGCCGCCCGGACAGCTAGAGGTCTGGTTAGGAAAGCCAAGGCACAGTTTGAATTGGGCCTGGCCAGGGAGGTCAAAGGGAACACCAAGAATTTCTACTGGTGTATGAATGGTAAAAAAAAGTCTAGGGAAGGTGTGGGCCCCCTCAGAGAGGAAACGGGTGATGTGGTTACAAGGGACATGGAAAAGGCTGAGGTTCTCAATGACTTCTTTACCTCAGTCTCCACTGCAAAGGCCTCCAGCCACACTCCTGGAGTCATGGAAAATAACAGCAGGGACTGCAAGGAAGAACTGCCCATCATAAGTGAAGGTGAGGTTTATGATCACCTGAAAAACATGCAAGTGTTCAAGTCCATGGGACCCAACAGAATACAACCAGGGGTACTGAGAGAACTGGCAGATGAGGTTGCTAAACCCCTCTCTATTACATTCCAAAAGTCGTGGCAGTCTGGTGAAGTCCCCACTGACTGGAAAAGGGGAAACATAATTCCTAGTTTCAAAAAGGGTAGGAAGGAGGAGACAGGAAACTACAGGCCAGGCAGTCTCACCTCTGTACCTGGTAAGATCATGGAGCAGATCCTCCTGAAGGCACTGCTGAGACAGGAGAATAGTGAAGAGGTGATTGGGCACAATCAGCATGGCTTCACCAAGGGCAAATCCTGCCTGACAAACCTGGTGGCCTTCTATGAACAGGTCACAACATTAATGGATGAGGGGCGGGCAACTGATGTCATTTACCTGGACCTCAGCAAAGCCTTTGACACTGTCCCGCACCACATTCTGGTCTCCAAGCTGGGTGGACCACTAGATGGGTAAAGAACTGGCTTGATGGCCACACCCACTCTCTGGGTCTCTCCATGGTTGATGGACCCATGTCCATCCAAGTGGAGGCCAGTGACAAGTGGAGTCCCTCAGGGATCGGCACTGGGACCAGTCTTGTTCAACATCCTTGTCGGTGACATGGACAGAGGCATTGAGTGCACCCTCAGCAAGTTTGCTGACGACACCAAGCTGTGTGGTGCAGCAGACACGCTGGAGGGCAGGGCTGCCATCCAGCGGGACCTGGACAGGCTGGAAGGGTGGACACAAGCCAACCTGATGGGGTTCAACAAGACCAAGTGTAAGGTCCTGCATCTGGGTCAAGGCAATCCTGGGCACAAATACAGGCTGGGCAGTGACTGGCTGCAGAGTAGCCCTGAGGAGAAGGACTTCGGGGTGCTTGTGGACCAAAAGCTCAACAGGAGCCAGCAGTGTGCACTTGCAGCCTGGAAGGTAAACCTGATCCTGGGCTGCATCAGGAGAAGTGTGGCCAGCAGGTTGAGGGAGGTGACTCTCCCCCTCTACTCTGCTCTGGTGAGACCCCACCTGGAGCACTGCGTCCAGTTCTGGAGCCCTTATTACAGGAGGGATGTGGAAGTGCTGGAGCGAGTGTAGAGGAGGGCCACGAGGATGATCAGAGGGCTGGAGCACCTCTCCTGTGAGGCCAGACTGAGAGAGTTGGGGCTGTTCAGTCTGGAGGAGGCTCCCAGGTGACCTTATTGTGGCCCTCCAGTATCTGAAGGGGGCCTACAAAACGGTTTGAGAGGCGATTTTTAGGATGTCAGGCAGCAACAGGTCTAGGAGGAATGGAGCAAAGCTGGAGATGGGTAGATTTAGAGTGTATGTGACGAGGAAGTTCTTTACCATGAGAGTGGTGAGAGCCTGGAATGGGTTGCCCAGGAAGGTGGTTGAGGCCTCGTCCTTGGAGGTGTTTAAGGCCAGTCTGGGTGAGGGTCTGTCCAGCCTGATCTAGGGTGGGGTGTCCCTGCCCATGGCAGGGGAGTTGTAACAGGATGATCCTGTGGTCCTTTCTAACCCTGACTGACTCTATGACTCGGTCTAGGTGATCCTGCTGTGGCGGGGGTTGGACTAGATGATCTTTCAAGGTGTCTTCCAATCTCTAATGATTCTATGAATGGAGTTGCTTATCAGTAAGTGCAATGTGAATAGAGATGACCCAAAGATGTAAAAAGGAATGCTGGTGCAGAAGGGATTTAATGTTTTAACGTTGCTGATCCTCAGTTCATTTTTTGTAACTGCCTTGACCTCAGCATTTGGGAGATTGGGGTCATTCTTACCATCTTTTTTTTTAATTCAAAGTATCTGGCTCTTAATGTGATGCCAAACAGGTATAACTATGGCCTCAAACAAGATGGCTAGTATGAAAATACATTCCTGTCCACCTGTAGTTCATTCTTTGGGTGTTCTATGGTGTGGAATGGTTCAGCAATATCAAGTTTATCTCCACATATCAACTGGAAATTGTGATGTCAACAGCAGTCAAAATGTAGGTTTGTGTCCAAGAGTATTTAGAAAATATTTCAAATTATGGTGTCTTAGGAACATGGAAAAGAATAGTTAGATGGAAATGCTTTCTTTGTGCACTTCAGCAAGACCTACTACGAGGAAAAGATTTACTGCGAAATCTAAGGTGACTCGGTTGTTGCACTGAAAACAAACAATAAGCATGCACATCTGGGCAATTGTCTTCCTTATACATGAGGACAACAATTTTTGCATCTGTTCCTTAAGGTCAAATCAATTTTGCTCTGAGTTTTCTTTGGGCACAGGAATCTCACCATTCTGAAGTCCAGAACTATGAGAGAGAATGGGTCCTTTTGCGTTTTAGTAAATTGTCTTTGTTTTTTATTTTCTCAGTAACTGAAAACTGATTATATCGTGGCTGAGGTACTACTGCTTGTTAGAAGGCCACCAGTGCTGAAATGAATAAAAGAAAAAATTAGATTGCATAAATAATATATACATTACTTAAATTATAGCATTTTCTTTCAGGCATGTTCATAATCAGCACTTTTCCTCTGCAAACTCCTATGTGCTGCAGAGGACAGGGGGGAGCATTTACCAGCAGCAGATCTAGTTATTTTCTGTGAAAGCCCAGGCATTTAGTGCAGTATCATAATAGCAAGCTATTAGCACTTTGCTGCTTCCAGCAAGAATAGCTCACTAATTTAGTTTAGTAAAATATCGTGATACTTTTACTGCCAATAATCAGATCTGGGGACTTGAAGAAACAACAATTATGGTGTATCATTTCTGCTGCCCCCATGGCAAGTCCTTTAGGCACTGAAACTGTTTTGGGAAACCTATATATAGTATTGCTAATGTTAGTGGCTCATTTATCTACTGAATAATTTCTTTGTTTACTGTTTTGATCAGTTTGTTTTTAAGCTAAGACAGACCAGCTTCTTCCATGGAAATTAAGTGTAATTACATAACTAGGGTTAGATGTAAACAGCAAAACTTCTGACATAGAGAGGAGGGAAATGGCCTTGTTGTAGTTATGCATAAATTAAGTTCTAGAAAACTGTTGTAGCTGAGAGCACATCTACAGCCAGAATTTGTCATGTGTTGCTTGGCTAAAGATTGCATCTGAAGAAACTTGTTAAAAAGTCTTAAAAATTTGGCTTTCCTAGGTGTTCTTCAGAAATCAACTTCAGATTATTCTGAGGAAGAGTGTTGCTGTTAGAAAATTACCAGAATTTTCAGATTTATAGATTTGTGCTTTCATGAAGAAGAAAAAAAATACTTATGTTGCTTTAAGACGACCCTCCCAGTAACCTGTCCTGGGGGATGTTACACTATACAATTGTCCTAGGTACCTGTACTTAAGGGATGGGCTAGGTGAGAAGATAAAAGAGAGCTGGGCTGAGAAAAATTTAATGAGGTATAACAAGAGTAAGTGTAGAGTCTTACATCTGGGCAAGAACAACCCTAGGTACCTGTATAAGCTGCAGACTGACCTGTTGGAGGGTAGTGTAGGGGAAAGGGACTTGGGGGTCCTAGTGGACAGCAGGATGACTATGAGCCAGCAATGTGCTCTTGTGGCCAAGAGGGCCAACAGCATCCTGGGGTGGATCAGAATGGGGGTGGTTAGCAGATCAAGAGAGGTTCTTCTCCCCCTCTACTCTACCCTAGTGAGACCACACCTGGAGTATTGTGTCCAGTTCTGGGCTTCACGGTTCAAGAGGGATGTGGAGCTTCTGGAGAGAGTCCAGTGTAGGGCAAGGAGGATGATGAAGGAGGTGGAGCACCTCCCTTATGAGTAGAGACTGGTGGAGCTGGGTCTCTTTATCTTGGAGAAGAGGAGACTGAGGGGTGACCTCATTAATGTCTGTAAATATTTGAGTGGTTGGTGTTGGGAGGATGGAGCTGGGCTGTTCTCAGTGACACGTAGGGATAGGATGAGGGGCAATGGTTGTAAGCTGGAACATAGGAGGTTCCACATCAACCTGAGAAGGAACTTCTTCCCAGTAAGAGTGACGGAGCACTGGAACAGGCTGCCCAGGATGGTTGTGGAGTCTCCCTCACTGGAGATATTCAAGACCCGACTGGATGAGTTCCTGTGTGACTTGGTTTAGGTGATCCTGCTGTCGCAGGGCGATTGGACTAGATGATCTTTCAAGGTCCCTTCCAATCGGTAGTGATTCTGATTCTATGATTCTGTGATTCTATGATTCTATTAATGATCTTAGTCCCACATCTTTTTGCTGAGGGCTTCTAGACCAGCACAGAGCTTCCAGGGTTGGGGGGAAAGATGGGCTCTGTGTGGCTCCAACCCCAGCCCGGACCCCAGACACCAGACCCCGGCCCCACTCTGCCATGGGGAGGGATGCAGTGGCTCAATGCGGAGAAGCAAGACCTTAGTGCTATCACCCCCCACCATGGAGCAGCCATTCAGAGAGTCGTGGTGATCTGAAGGGACTCCTCTATTTCCCCCTGGAGCTGAGACAGGAGGAGAGGTGAGGGTTATGGAACCCTCTTGGCCATGTTTACAGGGTGTGGTGGGGGGGGCCCTGCTGATGCGGACATGCAGTCGGTCTCCCTCTTGGGTCCCGCACGTGGCTGGGGCTATGCTGCCGCCACCGCCATCTTAGAGAGCACTGATCAGCAGGAAGAATCATAGAATCACTAGGGATTGGAAGGGGCCTCGAAAGATCATATAGTCCAACCCCCCTGCCACAGCAGGATCACCTAGACCGAGTCATAGAGTCAGTCAGGGTTAGAAGGGACCACAAGATCATCCTGTTACAACTCCCCTGCCATGGGCAGGGACACCCCACCCTAGATCAGGCTGGACAGACCCTCACCCAACTGGCCTTAAACACCTCCAAGGACGAGGCCTCAACCACCTTCCTGGGCAACCCATTCCAGGCTCTCACCACTCTCACGGTGAAGAACTTCCTCCTCACAAACTGGGGATGCTTAAGTATTGGGGCAAATTCCTCCATGCTTAGCTGAAGAAAGAAGAAGGACTACAGAATCCTTAAACCTTTGGCATGAAAGTCAGAGTCTGGATTCTTTATTTGAAAGCATGTCTCCTGCATTGAGGGATGCAGTTCAGGTGCTGAGGAATCAGGCCTGTTTGATGAGTGTTGAGCTGGAGAAGTTACGATGAAGAATTGAGAATTCACCAGTCTGGACAGCTGAAAGTGCCACTGTTCACAGACAGGAGTGACACATGAATAACAGAGAGAATGTTGGTACTCGTCTCTACAGACAGACATGGTCTTTTCCCCGTGTCTCTAATGTGAAAAAACCCACGGACTGATACGATAGTGAACATAGAATCATAGAATCATTATGGACTGAAAGAGACCTCGAAAGATCATCTAGTCCAATCCGCCTGCAACAGCAGGATCACCTAAACCAAGTCACACAGGAACCCGTCCAGTCGGGTCTTGAATATCTCCAGTGAAGAAGACTCCACAACCATCCTGGGCAGCCTGTTCCAGTGCTCCATCACCCTCACTGGGAAGAAGTTTCTTCTCAGGTTGACATGGAACCTTCTATGTTCCAGCTTACAACCATTGCCCCTCATCCTATCCCTACGTGTCACTGAGAACAGCCCAGCTCCATCCTCCCAACACCAACCACTCAAATATTTACAGACATTAATGAGGTCACCCCTCAGTCTCCTCTTCTCCAAGATAAAGAGACCCAGCTCCACCAGTCTCTACTCATAAGGGAGGTGCTCCACCTCCTTCATCGTCCTCCTTGCCCTACACTGGACCCTTTCCAGCAGCTCCACATCCCTCTTGAACCGTGAAGCCCAGAACTGGACACAATACTCCAGGTGTGGTCTCACCAGGGCAGAGTAGAGGGGGAGAAGAACCTCTCTTGATCTGCTAACCACTCGTT
>VXBP01002275.1:11628-23063 GCA_013400115.1 Rhinopomastus cyanomelas | reverse complement strand
CCCCATTTGTTATAATTGGGATCCAAAAGAATTGAATAATATAATTGAATCCAAAAGAATGTTTGGTTTTGGCAGAAAAAAAGGGGAAGTGAGATCTCTGAAGTCCTCTTCAGAGGGCTGGTCCCTTATTTCCTTTGCACATATTCTATAAAATTAGGAAAAGGAATATATTTCTTTTGATTATCATAGAATCATAGAATCATTAGGGATTGGAAGGGACCTTGAAAGATCATCTAGTCCAATCCCCCCACCACAGCAGGATCACCTAGACTGGAAAACATGTTTGGTCATTTAGTAGCATTTTAAGCACTTGAAAAATTATTCTTCATCTATTTTCCATACTTAGAAGCAATGTCAGACTTTGGTCCCTCTTTCATGAGAAGAACAGGACAACAAACTGTACGAAATGTAAAGCTTTATTCAATGTAAGTCCAGGATACTCTCACACAAAATAAAAGTATGCTTAAATTAGAACTTCAAATTCCAGCTAATTCAAATACAACAATGATTCAATTGAGATAAAATTTCTATTACTTAGAGAAAGTAGCGCTCGAGAATGTCAAGCTTTATAACTGTCTTACAAAGTATTGATTTTCTTGGTAGCCAGTTATCTTTAATTACTTAAGAGGAAGTGAACACTTATTTCATGGCCTTTTTCAGGAAGACTTATTCGTACATGCTGCAGGATGGGAATTGTTTGTATGGCATTTAAATGTACCCGTCTTACCCTTGTCCTGTAAGACAGAATCCTATAATTCTGAGACGTAAAAGACATGATGTAGACAAAATACCTTTAACTAACTCACTAAAACTGAATTGTCCTGCAAGGGAAGATATATTTATGTTCAACAACTTCAAAATATTCTCTTTAATGTTACCCTGTCAGCCAGTTTTCTGTAAGTTCTGGCAGAGACGCCCTATCTGTCTCAGATGCATGTTGTTCTGAAAACCTCCTCTAACAACTAATACAGTTTGCAGTGTACAGGCCATCTTTATAGAAGTCCTGTGGTCTACGTAGGCAAAAACATTTTCAAGTCTTTATCAATATCAATGGGCTAATTTGAGCTAAAATTGGTGTGGGAGAAAAGCAAACTAGCTTTGGTAGATACCGCTCCACTGCATGCATAGATAAACAAATACAAATTACTTTGTGTTGTAATCATGATCATATTTCCCGTTGTCAGCTGTAGAAAACCAGTGTATCAAAACCCAAATTAGTTGAGATATGTTTTGTTATAACTGTAGCAGATGCTGCATTTCAATTAGAAAAAAATATGTTCTGTTGTCTTATTATTGGTTTAAATTAAATTAACTTTTGAATAGAAGATCAAGCATAAAAAAACAAAAGTCTTTTTCTCATCAGGCTGGGTGTTGCACAAAATAATGTATTACATGTGTTCTGTGATGATATAACGAAATACATTAAGAACTGGAACCTAGTAGATGAAATTCACTTACTTTGATTTGCACAGAAGTTAGTTGGAGTGTGAAGAGAAAATACATCAATCATGCAGGAAAGCCATCAGGTTGGTCAGGAGGTGATGTTATCTGTCACTGCCTTACACGAAGGGCAGCTGGTTGAAGAAGAGATTATCTTATTAAGCTTTTCAAGATATGATTTTTTTCCTCTATTTTTGAGAAAAATACCTTGTTTGTATTGTGAAACTTCTAAGCTCACTTACCAAATGTGGCAGGCAAATTATCATGAAAAGATAACATAAAATGTAAATATAAAAATACTACATTCCTGTTGTCTTTGATTATTTTGCAGAAGAAATACTACCAGAACCACAAAACTGAATTGAGGAGGTATGTTTATTTCTATTTTATTTAATCAGAAGCTGTCTTCAAGCTACAGTTAACACTGATCACATCAATAACATATGTAGCCTTAGAATTATAATAAAAGGGGTTGTAATGGGATAATTTGGTAAGAAGACCCTAGACATGACAGGCAACCTGGGGACTCAATTATATTCCTTCTCTTGGCATACAAGGGCAGAGAGGACTGTCTTCCTGTCTCTCTGCTGGCTGCTTGGCTCACAGCACAAGTCCAGACCTCACGGCCCTGTGTTCCTTATTCAGGAACATTTGGTCTCCCTTTTCTCTCTTTTCCTTTAATTCCTATTATTCTCTTTTCTCTCTCTTCCTTCCGCACTGCTGCGCCCCAATTGAGTCCTCTGGGGCTTGGATCATTTCTTCCCACACTCATCCCTTTTTTATTTCTTCCCTTTTGTCTTTATTGTCTCTCTAATATTTTTATTTATGTAAAAAAACATACTCTGCTTCTGCATGGCTGCCACTTGAATGATGGGAGGTCAGGTTTTTCTCCTTCAGAAGTTAGGAGAGGAAAGGCTCCTGTGCCTTTCTCAAGCCTTCTTTAAACAAAAAACTTTAACAAAAGCTGTGTTCCCCCCCTTTTCTGTGAAATGCAATTGAGTAGCTTCGTATGGGTTTGTTTGGTTTTGTGTCTTCTTTCCATTTGTGTTGTTCTTGTTCAGAAAACTTGTACCTGTTTTCTTCTTGTCCAAAGACCCTCAGAAATCTAAACCAGGACAGGGGTTAAATCACCTTTCATGTTATAGCTCCTGTTGAAGAAGCAGAAATACAAAAATGCTTGTGTTACTAAGGCTGTAAAGTTTACTTGGAGAAACAGGTACTTTTGTGGCACTCCTTCACCAGTAAAAGAGTAGCAATAGTGCTTGATTTTACTGCTTGGAAGGCCGTTCTGTCATATGCTGAAAAACACCGAAGGAGTCAGAGGGATTCTAAAGGAAATAGGTCATTACTGCCACAACCTCTTTGTCAGAGGATAAAGAATTACATCAAAAATCAGTTTTGCCTCGCACAGAAGATGAGGCTGGGTTTCTTTTGAACGCTAAGTGTTTAGTATGACTTTTCATTTATCATTCTAAATATTCAATTGTAAAACAGCTCTTGGTGTTTTAAACTTTCTGTTGCTATTTGGCCTAGATATTTCAGTCAGGTATATGTGGAAGAGCAAGACTGAGCATGTCGACTGCACAAGGTATCTTGGTGTCATCAGAAGATACTGTATTATTCAGAAGTTTTACTGCAAAATATGGTTATTTTGATGATGGTTAAAAGCTTTAGTTTAGTAAGTATTGTGTCTTGTTTTTCTGTGGTGGTTTGGCCCTGGCTAGGGGCCAGGTGCCCACCCTATCACTCCTCCTTCTTGGATGGAGAGAAAAATAAAATGAGAGGCTAGTGGGTAAAGACAGCAACAGTTTAGTAAACAGAAAGCAAAATCTGAATGTGGAAGCAAAGGCAAATAATAAAGATTATCCTGTACTTCCCATCAGCAGCTGATGTTTAGCTGCTATTCTAAGAAGCGGAGTTCCAATACCCATAGTGGTTGATCCAGAGAATAAACACGATCAAAGAATGACTCCCCCACTTCCTTCTTTCCCCTTGCTTTTATATCTGGATTGACAACATATGGTATGGAACATCCTTTTGGTAAGTTTAGGTTAGCTGACCTGGCATGTCCCTCAGCCTTCCTCATTTGGGAACAATGTTAGGAAAAAAAACCTCCAAAAGCCCACAGCCTTGATGCTGTGCGAGCCCTGCTCAGCAGCAGCCAAAACACCGGTGTGTAATCCAGCAGCCACCACAAACACAGCATCATGAGAGATGATGTGGGGAGGATAAACTCCATCCTAACTTAACCAAATATACAAGGTTCACACAATGTAACCGGTTCTCCTAGCTGCCATTTTTGATACTTCAAGTAGATAAGCTAGTGCTTAGACAAGCTGTAGGAATTAAATTATTGCTGTGCCAGAGCTGAATTTCCTTGATCAAGTTCAAAGTGATTGGTAAATCTAAATGACTGTTTTTGCTTGGAGAAGAACACCATTCTTCATAGTTAGTTTGTTGAATGTTCACCAGTCTTTTTCACAGAGTTCTAGTCACTTGGACAATGGTTTTCTTGTTCAGAATCAAACACAAAGAACTCCGCACTTGTTTTGAGGGTAAAAGGCAGAACCCTCCAGAACAGATTGTTAGCTTCCCTTCCTACCAACACAAGAAAGGAATATAAATGAGTTTGAAAACTAAACGAAGTTGTAAAATTCATTCAAAATGAAATAAATTTAAGACAAAGAAAACCAACAGAAAAACCTTCACACTAAAAAAAAAGGGAGATTTATCCTGCTCTGGCAGGGGGATTGGACTACATGATCTTTCGAGGTCCCTTCCAATCCCTTATGATTCTATGGTTTAGGGAGATGGTGTGAGGGAACTACGTACAAAAGAAGCGATTGAATGTAGTTCTGCTCTCCAGTCCGTAGAGGATGCGCGCCGCAGAGCGGCAGCAACGGCCGCTAGCAACTGGTTCCTCGCGCGTCCGCGCCGCACCGCGTGGTGCCGCGTGGTGCCGCACCGGCTTAGAAGAGAATGGCGCGGGCTAGTCGGGCGCCCTTCCTACCAGTATAGGTTGGGACTGACCTGTTGGAGAGCAGTGTAGGAGAAAGGGACCTGGGGGTGCTGCTGGACAGCAGGATGACTGTGAGCCTGCAATGTACCATTGTGGCCAGGAAGGCCAATGGCACACTGCGGTGTATCAGGAGAGTGGTTAGCAGATTGAGAGATGTTCTTCTCCCCCTCTACTCTGCCCTGGTGAGACCACATCTGGAGTATTGTGTCCAGTTCTGGGCCACTCAGTTCAAGAAGGATATAGAACTGCTGGAGACGGTCCAGCACAGAGCCACAAAGATGACGAAGGGAGAGGAACATCTCCTTTATGAGAAAAAGCTGAGGGAGCTGGGTCACTTTAGCTTGGAGAAGAGGAGATTGAGATATGATCTCATTAGTGTTTATAAATATGTAAACAATAAGTTGCAGGAGGATGGATCCAGTCTCTTCTCCGTGACGTCCAGTGATAGGACAAGGGGCAATGGGTGTAAGCTGGAACATAGGTGGTTCCACATCAATATGAGAAAGAATTTCTTCACAGTGAACGTGACAGAGCACTGGAATGGCCTGCCCAATGGGGTTGTGGAGTCTCTTTCTCTGGAGATGTTTAAAACCCACCTGGACATGTTCCTTTGTGTCTTGATGTAGGTGATTCTTCTGTGGTGTGGGGATCTTTCAATTTCCTTTCCAATCCCTAATGTTCTATGAGTCTGTGGAAATCTGCACAAATAATGGGTTTAATGCTTCAAAGTGGTGGTAGTTTTCTTTATATTTAAAAGATAATAAAGATTTTCTTTTCATTTCTGTGAATGAAGTTTTTTACAGATAGTAGCAGAGGGAAGATTATTATCTGCTAAGCCACTGTGAAACCACCTTATTCACAGGTATAGTTATTTCAGTGTGTACATGGAGAGCCAAAATTTGAGCTTTGACACCTGGATGAAAATGTCTATTGCATGAGGCTTTTATTAAATTGCTAGAGTTGCTGGAAATTTTTTTTAAAAAAACAAGAAACCAGTTAGAGTTTTCGTATGAGCAGGCTTTTTCTTCTTACGAGTACAGCTTAGGCAGCACAGCACAGGTTACACTCAGTTTTCTTTGTGTGTATCTGTAGAAAATGTTGTCTCTTGCTCCTCTTGTGTGCAGAGTGCTGTCAGTCCAAAATGGCATAACATGAATAAACGTGACAGTACCAACTAAGAGAAGCCTGCCAAAACTTGTGTTTTTCCAAGATTCCAGGCCTCCAAAAGGGAGACGTTTTTAATTAGCTATGTGATGACAAGGTTAAGAAGGAAGACCTTTTTTTTACTTATCATAGTTCAACAGCTGTTATACGCCGAAGTGTAAAACTAGCTTTTGAGAAAAAAAAATGAGGGTAATAGTTAGAATTGAATTCCCCTAGTTTTAGCTGAATGGGTTCATCAGAATAATTAAGACACATTGTTTGTGGGAGTAAATTGCTGTACATCCATTATGTTAATTGAAATTAAGAAAATTAAAACTTACTGAGAATCTGACTGCTACGGTGAATACAAGGAAACAACATAAGTACAATACCATTTTTTGCCATTTATTTCTCCGGGGAAGGAATGACACTGTAGGGTCTTTCTCTGTGCCAAGTGATGGGGCAAGTCTGTGACTATTTCTATGTCTATAAAATACCATAAGTTCCTTCTAGGGATGGGCTAACTTTATTTAAGTCCCTTTATTGACTTTGGAGAACTAAGCTTGGTTTGCAACAGTTATATGCCACATGTAAAGAACTTGGGCATCACTGAATGAAAGCTGATATAGAGATACAGATGATTTTACATTAATATAAATATTAATACAGTATCAGTCTGTTCTTACATGTTGAATTTTTCATCATGAGTACCTTCCTTCATTAAACTGTATGATAAAAAAGGTCTACCTCTTCTTTTCCCCCCTAGAAAACTGTCTTGAGACTGGTATTCAAATACCAAATAACTTGCTGACTACTCTAAAGTTCAGTTTCAGTGCTGTGCATGCACCTTTTTTCTATCTCTGCACTGGAAAACTGTTGTAAATTATTTCCTTTGGCGAAGTCAGGAAGCGTTTTTTCATTTGGCTACTCTTTACTCCTGCTTTTCATTTGCAGTGTAATTACATAGGCACTAGGCAGCTGCTCCTCTAATGTGTGGACGGGATTAGCAAATAATTGTATTATGTCTACAGTACACCAGGTTGCATTATAAAGTTTCAGACAAAGCTATCTCCTTCCTTTCTTATTGCTAGCTTTTAGCTATGTCTATGCAATTAAGCAGGGTACACCGACTCTCTGCACATAGATACAAAGAGCTTTTTTTTTAAATTCTAAGGGTGTAGATTCAAGATCAGTTTAACCAATCTAATTGCACGCTGCTCCTGTTGACTCTCAACATCCCTGTTTTTCCTCATCCCTAACTAATTTTCATCTGAATATGTTCCCTGAACCCAGATTTTGGCATGCTTACGCGTGCACAAGCACGCGTGTGTGTGCACGCGCGTGCGCAAATGATGTAGGAGGAAAAGCCAGAATGAATAGAAGGGAAAAGGAAAGGACCGGCATCGTCAGGAGTCAGTTCATGCCAAGTCAGGACCAGAATCGTGTCTTCAGCAGTGTATACTAACCAGGCCGTACATAGGAATTTCTTTTACTTTACAAAGGCGACTTTCACGAGGACACTCATTGTTTCAGTTCTTCTTTGATAGCACACTGCATACTAATGGCAGTGTTAGACTGTTTTTCAGATTTTGAATGCTGTAAAATTTGGAAGGCATGCTAAGATAAAGGACGTGAGCACATACATTTATTTTTATAATTTCTGTGTTTTTGTTGAAGACATATTTTTCAATCTGAGCTACGGCAAGTTATATTTAGCAAGTGGTAGAACAAATGTATTTCATTATACTGTTTTTGTGTTTTGCAAAAAGTACGGATTTAGGACACAAAGATTTGGTAGAAAGACAAGACAAAAAAGTTACAATTGTGTTTCATGGCAGACTTTGTCTTGCATTTAAGAAGGCCAGCTCCAGCATATGGTTTTCTCAGTGGCAGAGATTTTTCAGCTTAACATAGTCACTCAGACAAAACAAATAAGCCTTAATTTCATTTAAGATATAAAACTGAGTCATGTAGATATAACCGTGGTATGTAAAGAAGCCAATTTCAATCTCCTTAGTGTCAAAAGAAAGCAATAATAAACACTAGCTGATGTTGTTTTAATTTATTTTCAAATGTATTAATGTCTTGTAATGACAAGATTCTCAATAAATGTGGTGAGGCAATGCTGGAGACTAAACTCTGAAATCCAGTTACAGTTTTTATCGCTGTCTTTAGTAGGACTCCCATGACTGTCTCTGTTACTGAACTCTTTATTGCTACAGAAGGGGACCTGGGGGTATTGATTGACGGTTTGCTAAATATGAGCAGCAGTGTGCTCAGGTGACCAAGAAAGACAACAGCATCTTGGCTTCTATCAGAAACATGGTAGCCAGCAAGAGTAGGAAAATGTTCACCCCTGTACTCAGCACTGGTGAGGTCAGGCCTTGAGTACCGGGTTCAGTTTTTGGCACCTCAATACAAGAAATACATTGGCATGCTGCAGTGAGTTCAAAGAAAGGCAGCAGGATTGGTGAAGGGTCTGGAGAACAAGCCTTAAGGAAAGCCTGAGGGAGGTGGTACCATTTAGTCTGGGGAGAGTTAGGCTGAAGTGAGACCTTATTGCTGTCTACAGCTACCTGAAAGGAGGATGTAGAGGTGGGGGTTGGTCTCTTCTCCCAAGTAGCAAGTGATAGGACAAGAGGCCTCAAGTTGTGCCAGGGGAGAGTTAGGGTAGACATTAGAAAGGGTCATCAAGCCTTGAAACAGACTGTCCAGGGAGGTGGTTGAATTACCATCCCTGGATGTGTTTAAAAGTAGTATGGATATGGTGCTGTAATGACATGATTTAGGATGGGCTTGGTAGACTTAGGTTAATGGCTAGACTCACTGATCCTAAGGTTTCTTCCAACGTAAATTATTCTGTGATTACTTTTAGAAAAATGACCAGTTCCATAATACATTGTCCCTGTGCTGTTTTCTTGCACTGATGAGACTGACCGGTTTTGGTGTCTACATCCCTGCTCCTTTGGAACATACTTTTTGTGTTTTAATATATTTTCCCCTCAGCACCTTCCCTATGATTGTGTACAGCAACTCTCCAGCATTGGGCTGAAAAGCATTTTCATTTTTCCTTGCATTTCTCTGCCAGCACTACCTTAGATTCTGACTAATGCTAACCAATGTAATGATATGACTTTCTTCCTCTGTTTTCCATTTCCGCTCAGTTTGCAGAATTATATTCTCCAATCAAAGAAATTATGTGGTGAGCATAAAGAAAAGGAGTTATAAATTAAACAACTACTTCTAAATCAACTGCATAATAAGTCTGAATTCAGACTTCTGTTGAAATTGCTATTTAAAACATGGATAATTCCGCTGTTATGCCTGCACCACCAATGCTTTCATCTTTTTTTAGGAAATGGTGTTTGAGCTGATCTCAGTATTTTAAGGTTGTTTGAAAAACATAGTACTGAGTTGTCTTACCTCTCCTGCACAAGACGACCAATGCCAGCCTGTTTTTTCCTAACAGATGCAAAAATACTCCAATATTGTCCAAAGTAGGATTGAAGGGGAAAGGGGATGGTAGTAAAGACTCTTGGGAGGTAATAGTGGATGGTGTATCCACTCTGAAGACGAATGTCTTTAAACTAGATTCAAGGGGGGGGTGGGATGGTTGATGGGCGAGCACCAGTGGGGCAGAGCTCTGATCTTAAGGAAGAACAGATGACCTCTCACTGTCCTAGGGTGAATTCGGAGTGCTCAGCTTGCTCCCTGAAATGCCTGCACACCAATGCACGCAGCATGGGGAATAAGCAGGAGGAGTTAGAAATCTGTGTCCAGTCAGGCGGTTACGATTTGGTAGCGATTACGGAGACCTGGTGGGACAGCTCGCAAGACTGGAATGTGGTCATGGACAGCTATGTCCTTTTTAGAAGGGACAGATCAGCAAGGCGGGGTGGAGGAGTTGCCCTCTATGTGAGAGAACAACTGGAATGTACTGACTTCTGTCCTAGGGCAGCAGAGAAGAGAGCTGAGAGTTTGTGGGTGAAGATTAAGGGGCAGGCAGGCATTGGTGACACTGTTGTGGGTGTCTATTACAGGCCCGCAGATCGGAGTGAGGAAGTTGATGAAGTCTTCTACAGCCAGCTGGCAGCAGCCTCACAGCTACAGGCCCTGGTTCTCATAGGAGATGTTAACTACCCAGATATCTGCTGGAAGACCCACTCGGCCAGCCAGCCACAGTCCAGGAGGTTCCTTTAGTGCATTGGTGACAATTTCCTGATGCAGATGGTGGAAGAGCCCACTAGGAGAGGAGCACTGCTGGATCTTGTACTCACCAACAGGGCATGTCTGGTTGAAGCAGTGAAGGTTGAGGGTTGCTTTGTTTGCAGTGACCATGAGATGGTGGAATTCAGGGTCTCATGTGGTAGGAATAGAATAGCTACCAGAACCGCAACCCTGGACTTCAGGAGGGCCAACTTTGGCCTTTTCAAGCAATTGCTAGAGGAAATCCCATGGGACGGGGTACTGGCAGATAAAGGAGCTCAGGATAGCTGGTTAACATTCAAAGACTGCTTTCTTGAGCACAATAAATGAGTACCCCAACAAGGAATAAGTCAAGGAAGGGAGCCAGAAGACCTGCGTGGTTAACCAGGGAACTACTAGGCGAACTGAAGAGGAAAATGAAAGTGTGTAGGTGATGGAAGGAGGGGATGGCCACGTGGGGTGACTATAAGGCTCTGGTAAAGAGAATGTAGGGATGCAACTAGAAAGGCCAGGCCTCCTTGGAATTAAACCTTGCAAGAGAGGTCAAGGGCAACAAAAAGGGCTTCTTCAAATACATTGCAGGTAAAACTAAAACTAGAGGCAACGTAGGCTCCCTGCTGAATGAGGTGGGTGCCCTGGAGACAGAGGATGCAGAGAAGGCAGGGATACTCAACACTTCCTTTGCCTCTGTCTATACTTCTGGGGGCTGTCTTGATATTAAGCCCCAGACTGCAGAAGAAGTAGAGGCAAGAGAGGAGCGGCCTTGAGTGATGAAGACTGGGTTAGGGATAAGTTGAGCAAGCCGGACATACACAAATCCATGGGCCCAGATGGGATATACCCATGTGTACTAAGGGACATGGCAGAAGTCATTGCTAAGTCACTCTCCATCATCTTTGCTAGGTCCTGGAGAACAGGAGATGTGCCTAGGGACTGGAGGATAGCAAATCATAGAATCACAGAATCATAGAATCATTATGGATTGGAAGGGACCTCGAAAGATCATCTAGTCCAATCCCCCTGCAACAGCAGGATCAACTAGACCAAGTCACACAGGAACACATCCAGGCGGGCCTTGAACATCTCCAGTGATGGAGACTCCACAACCACCCTGGGCAACCTGTTCCAGTGCTCCATCACCCTCACCGTGAAGACGTTTCTTCTCAGGTTGTTGTGGAACCTCCTGTGTTCCAGCTTGCAACCTTTGCCCCTCATCCTATCACTAAATGGTTCTGAGAACAGCCCAGCTCCATCCTCCTGACACCCACCCCTCAAATATTACTGGACATTAATGAGATCACCCCTCAGTCTCCTCTTCTCCAAACTAAAAAGACCCAGCTCCCTCAGCCTCTTCTCATAAAGGAGGTGCTCGACCTCCTTCATCATCTTTGTTGCCCTAGGCTGGACCCTTTCCAGCAGCTCCACATCCCTCTTGAACTGAGGAGCCCAGAACTGGACACAATACTCCAGATGTGGTCTCAGCAGTGCAGTAGTAGAGGGGGAGAAGAACATCTCTTGATCTGCTAACCACCCCCATTCTGATCCACCCCAGGATGCTGTTGACCCTCTTGGACACAAGAGCACATTGCTGGCTCATGGCCATCCTGCTGTCCACTAGGATCCCCAG